>SSNR01000108.1:1763769-1854075 GCA_006937965.1 Callopanchax toddi | reverse complement strand
CCCAACACACACACTTTGCACAGGGGGGTCATGAACTCTGTTGGTGGAGCTCCGTTGGAGGAAATCTGGTAAATATGTCTTTTTTTGTGCTTTTACCAGAAGAGATGGGACTTTGTTCTGTAAAAACGTCATCTTCAACCCATCCAGAACGCAGCAGCCAGACTCCTGACTAAATCCAGCAGGCGAACTCACATCACCCCGATTCTAAAGTCCCTTCTGGCTCCCTGTAGAATTCAGGATCCAGTTTAAAGTCCTGGTTCTCGCCTACAGAGCTCTAAACGGCCAGGCTCCTAACTACTTATCTCAGATTCTTTCTCCACACACAGTCTCTCGTAAACCTTCGATCTTCATCTCAAAACCTGCTGCACCAAACTAAAAACCAAAGGGGACAGGGCCTTTCAGGATCTGGCTCCCAGACTCTGAAACTCTGTCTCTGCAGCACTGTGCAGGCTTTCAAAAAACACCTAAAAACTCACCTCTTCATCCAGACTTTCCCTAACTGATGATGTAGATATAGAGGATACCTGGCTAAACTCCTGATCTCGTTTATTCTTCTCATCGTTTACTGGTGTGACTGTGTTTATATCTTTGATCTCGATTACATTTTGCCCCTTCTACGGTTTTATTCGTATGAAATATTTGATTGTACCTGTGTTGTACAGCGCTTTGTGACCCTTATCTGAGAAAGGCGCTTTACTTACTTACTAAAAAAGAAACTAAAGCAGTCAGCTGCTGATCAGCTGTCAAGACACCCTGCAACCTCAAGTCTGAATGTCAAAGTTTATCGCCGACATTAAGAGGTGGAACTAAGCCTTTGAATGTGTTGTGTAGCATCACCAAATACGTTATAATCTCTGACCTCCGACCCCTGTTGACCATCACAAACAATAATCCATCTTTTTCCCAATAATTGGATTACAATGACTCTTTTTATTGTTTTAACCTGAATCAACATTCCTACAGGTGTCCAACTGTCCACTTTCAGGTGTCCATTTTCCCAGATGACCTCAACTGGACTCTCTTAGTTATAATAAACCTAAGACTCTCTGAATAATAAATCCAGATTCTAAAGTGTTCCCTTTCTTGTGACACTGCTGGTCTAATCTTGTTTACATTTGAAGTGTTTCACAGTGTTCCAGTCCGAGGACTTTCCACTAACATTCAAACAGGATATAATGTGTTCCTCCTGTTTCAGGATTATTTTATATCAACCTTAAATCTTCTGGTTTTCTACATTTCTACCTTGCTAAGGTTAAAATCAATATTATTTCATATTTACTTATTCAGGAAATATGGTTTTAAAGATCTGAGCCATGTGACTTGATAGAACCCCTTTCATTGGCCCACGTCGAGACGTGACTCCATCTTAACCTCTCCAGTTCCGGACACACGTCAGTTCTCTTTGATTCCTTGAAGAGAGAAGACGCCAGCTGTTCCAACTCGCTACAACAGCCGAGCCTGCAGGAATCGGCCGACCCTGAAGCCGATATCCTATTCTCCCCTGAGAGAAAGACCAGCCGTCTTTGCTCTCCCTGACACCATGGGGATGTTAGCTCAAAATGCTAACCACCAGCTAACCCAGACATGGATCTACTGACGGCCGTATCCAAGGACGTCTCCTGCCGGCCCTGGGCGGCTTCCCACCTCCGAAGGCCTCCAGATCGATCGAGGGGGGATCTTCCGCTTCCTCGTCGACCTCCACCTGCCAGATGCGATCCAGGAACGCCGAACAGTAAGATGCCATAATCTGGTAACCACAAGGCCTAACTAGCTAACTCACACCATAGCTTACCACAACAGTAACTCCTCCACTCCAACCAAACTGAATTAAGATAAAATGCCCCTAGTCTATAATATCACAGACTCAGATCGTTAAAACTTCTTTCAAGATCAACTTAGAACACATTAACATCGTGTTGACAAAAGCTTAAACACTGCTACCTCTTGCTTATCTGTTTGTACTGTCGTCCGTCTTTTAATAATAAACTTGTAAAGTCTTATTCCGACTCAGACTTCCCTTTGTCAATATTAAAATACATAATCTACTCACTGTAGCATCAGAATGAACCTAGAGTACTTGTGAAACCATTATTTCAGTCAAGGTGTCTGAGCCAAACCAGGTCAGTGTAAAACCAACAAAAACTAATCTAATAATCTCACAGAAGTGTGCAGCACAAACTTAATAAGTTTATAACGCTACATAATATGGCGAGCCATGCCAGGTTCTAAGACATAATAAAAAGAGTCATTGTAATTCAATTATTGGGAAAAAGATGGATTATTGTTTGTGATGGTCAACAGGGGTCAGAGGTTATAGCGTATTTGGTAACACTACAGTCGTCTTACAGAGATGTTTAATCTTAAAGATCAAGTTTAATCAAATGAACATTCATACACAACCTTCCTGTTTCTCTTTGCATCAACATGTTTTAGGTGCTATTCTTTTCTACATCACCTTTTGCCCCCGATACAAATCAAATTAAAATCTCTAATAACACAATTTACTTCTATTCTTTGTAATAGCATTAAAATCTTCTCACCATCTTCATTAGAAAAGCTGCAGCTTTGTGCGTCTGAAGATGTTCACATAAAAAAGATCTAGTCCTTAAATAAGTCTTTAAATATGTAGCGCGTGGGTTTCCTTTGCACCGACGAAGGACACACTATCGCTGTGGTTCAAGCATAACATTAAAGTACAAGTCTGGTAACTGATCCTGGTCCTGTTCTGGGTTTTGCTTTTCAGATGTGACCTCGTTCAAATCCAGACAAAGAAACGGAGGAATGTCAGCTAAAACAAACGTTTCATTGGAGGAATCTAATAATGAAAGTCCAGAAACACTCCAGCTGGAGTGTGAAGGATCTCAGGGACTCACAGGAACACATCACTGTACGTTTGTCTGTACGTTTCTGGATTACTCTACAATAAGACTTGACAGGTGGTTCTGGTTTTGTTGTGGAGGTCAGAGTGCTTGGCCATCCCGTCGTCTTTTCTTCTTCTGATGCTTTTCTTGGAGCAGCAGAGTGGACGGAGGTGCTATAGTATCTCCAAGTCAACGTGGCGAACCTCCGGGTTCCGTTGCTAAAAGACAACAAACGGTTATGAACAAATCTGACTTTCTGTAATAGTTCAGCATCGTTCTGTTCAACAACTTTAGCACCTTGAGTTCTTTCTCCAAGCGGTCCACCTCGGCTCCTAGTGTATCGATGATGTTCTCTCCGTGTTTCAGCATGAAGTTCTCCAGCTCTTCAGGTGTTTTTACCTGCTGAATGTCCTGCAGAGACAAACACACAGCAGTATCTTTATCAGCCAATCATTTCTCCCCTTTAATAAAACAACTGGTGTAGTTTATGTCATTAGAAAGCCCGATTTGTCACCTTTACTATCAGGTAATTACAGGTACTCTTTTAGACTCGGGACTACTTTATGACAAAGAACAGCTGGAAGCTTCCTCTGAAAGGCGTAAGGACATGACGCAGCAGCTTCAAAGACGCCTACGTCTGTAAACACGTATCCCAGGGGTTGAAGCAAAATATTTTACATCTGACGGAAAATCAGTCGCTCGCGGGGGGTGGGGGTTATAGGTAGAAGTAAGCGCAGGTCCAAACGGACTTCTGTCCAGGTGGCGGAAGCACGTAGTAAAATACGCAAAATCAATGTAATAATATAAATAATTATTCATTATTTTCTTAAAGAAAATCAACGAATTTAGATGCATGCTCAGACTGGGGTTTGAACCCAGGACTCCAATATGAAACGCGGTTGCTCCACCGCTAGACCACGGTTCTTTATGCTCTCTTTCTCCACTTTTTCTCAGTGTCACTCATTTCATCTCCTACCTGTTAGTTCATGTGTGAGAGAGAGGCTGATTCGCAGGGCTAATAATGTAAATAACCATAATAACACTCTGCTGAGCTGAAAGAGAAACTTCTCTTCTTTCAAAAACCGTTTAAACTTTTTTATAGCACAAACCACTGTGGAGTGCAGAAATGCGTCGAAGACGAGCTGGCGTTAAAGGGATCCCCGATTGAAGAGACATTTTGCTCTAAATATGTAGCAAAGTATCTTCAATAAATGAAAAAATAGTCAAAACACCACAAATTATTTGTTTATTTACATAATTTTAACATTTTTAGCACCATTTGTGTGGACTGGGCGCAGCCATGTTTTTTGAGTGCGCAAGGCGTTATGGGAGAGTTACGTACTGCTGCCATCAGCTCACGGAGCATAGTTTATGATACAGAGAAGGATTACAACGCCAAACTGTGCAGTTTTTGGTTGTGATTTCCCGTCAAAAGGCAACAGAGGAACACATATCAGTATATCCACAACTTTCCTCATGAGAAGAAAAGGGAAAAACCATGGGATGATGCTTCCTAAAGACGACAGCTGCTCTCCCTACAGGCTTTCATGGAGAACTGTAAACAACACGCTTCCCGATCGCTCGATCATTGTGGTTGTGGACAATGACCCATCAGACACAGTTTAAAAAACGGAGGAGACAGACAGCGGATTAGTGGAATCAAAGTAAGCGACCTATAAGTGTCTGTTACCTTTCTGCTGGGGGTGCTAAGTAGGGCTGTCACGGTAACCGCACAAATGAAATATCGCGATATTAAGAAACCTACCGCGCTGCATGACGGCCACTGCAGTTACTGCACCTGACAATACTGATGATGATGATGAGGTAAAGTGCGCGCTGATCGAGGAGATCGTACACATGGAAGATGGAGGGAGCGGTGCCAGTGCGTCAGCTGCAGCCCAGCCAGAATCCTTGGCGGAGACGGTGCTGCCACCAGCGGCAAAAAAAAAAAAAAAAAAAAAAACGCTCGTAGACCTGCTGAAGTCACGGACCAGCACGTCTTCTGCATCTGTCCCAAAGAGTTAGAGCCGAGCTGGAGCTCAGTCGCTACCTGAAGGAGGAACCCATCGACCCTAATGAAAATCCCCTGCAGAGGTCGCGCTGGGCTTTTTAGTTTTCCGTCTTTTTGACTGACAGGGTTAAAAAATCCGGTCATAATCTATTTTTATCCGTCACTTATTAATTTTAAAAATCATAATAATTACATTTTCAGTAGCATTATTACTCTAACACTGGGCCCATTTAGCACATAAATCCACAGGATTAGACTCTAAATTAGGGATGTCCCGATCCGATCACGTGATCGGAAATCGGCCCCGATCACGTGATTTTGGACTCGATCGGTATCGGACGTCACCTCCCGATTTTGACTCGGGTTTCCTCTACATGCGCACCGCCCCGCCAAAATAAAAGCCGCTACACCTTCAGAAGGAAGTTTGGGTTTTTAAATATATGTTAAACAATCTAAAGCACATGGGATTTATATATAGTCTATATTTGTGCACTTTTATTAACCATAATCAGAGTTTGAATCAGTTTCCGCCGGTCCAGGAGGAGGGAGGGGCCGGGACCGGGAGACACGCAGCTTATGGAGCAGCGACCGGGTTCGCCGCTCACTCCACACCCGCCGCCAGGATTCGTCCTCCCCCTGAACGGAAAGTAAGCACCGACGGGAGTGCTCGGTCTGGAGGAGGCGGCGAGGCCGGCGTGGAGCGAGTCATACCCGCGCTAACTCGTTCCCCCTACGCCGTGTCTCCCTCCTGCCTCAGGAGGAGATTCTGCTCCGTGCGCAGCACAACACCCGCCCTCCGTCGGGAAATAAATTGAGCGATGTTTAGATTTTTAAAAAGCGCTTTCTGAGGAGGAGCTTCCTGATTAAATGTCGCTCCAAAACGATTTCTCCAAATAGTCTAATTAAGAAGGTGTTCAGAGCTGCTGCAGTCAGAGGATAAAACAGGAGTGAAGGAGGAGCTGATGACTTAAGAAATGATCCGGGTCATTGTCAGTAAACAGGTTTGTTCTTTCTGGGCAAAAAATGGACCAGAGTGTTAAAATAATGTTGATATTTTTTCTGCACCTGAACAGCTGTAGGAAAAAAAGATTTTCCTCAAAAAGTTACTTTAACCACAAACTAATTTTGTGCACAGAGAATATATGTTTAAGTATTTAAACATATATGGATATGATAGATTATACAGATGGATGGATTTATATCTGCAGCATGACATCACTTTGTGGCTTGTTTGTTTTTATTCGTTAAACTTCGGCTAAGTAGAACGCAGAAGCAGCTTGAAGCAGAAAGTGTGAGTCTGTCTGTGTCTGGAGGCATTATAAAGTTGATCACAACAACATATTAAAAAGATCGGATCAGGACTCGGGATCGGCAGATCTTCAAAATCTAATGACTCAGACTCGGACTGGAGGGCAACAAAACCTGATCGGGACATCCCTACTCTAAATTAGTCGATCAGTCAGTCATCATATAGACATTTCTAAAAACTCCGTTTGGAGCTGAGCGCAGTGCCGCGAGGTGCAGCTCTGTGCGCTCCGCGGGACTCTGATTACCGTATAATATAAACGTTCATTATGAGATCATGAGAGAGGTGAGGGGTTCACATATTTTTCATTGAGATACTCAGGGGAAAACCTGGTGCTGATGTTTAATGCGGACCTCCTCGCGTGACGGAGTGTTTGAGGTCCAGTTCTATGTGCGCGCGGCTCGTGGAGCAGATTTAGCGTGTCAACAAGCCTCCACAGCTTATAAACGCTACTCTGAGAGCACATTACAACAGAAAGTGTAATTAATCCATACCTGATCGCGCGCTGAGCACCGGATTGCAAAGGGGCGTTTGAGCGGTTCAGGTCTGACACCTGATGGAGGACCAGTGTTCTTCTGTTGCAGAGCGCAGGACGTCTGGATCACAGGTCTGCGCTCAGCAGAACCTCAGTCTGGGCTGCAGGTATTGGTTGGTGGAGATGCTGCACTATTTCTGCATCCTTAGTTCCAATTATCAGTGGGGACAATTCAGTGATTGCCTATGACGGTCTGATGGCGTGCGCACAAACCTGTCAGAATGACCGGCGCCCTTCAGATATTTCCGTCAGAGTAAAAAAAAAACGGTTAAATACCGGAAAATTCCGGTTAACGCGACCCTGATCCCCTGACACGGTGGCGTAACAACCAAGAGCGATTCCCTTTGCTCTCCAGAGTCGCACGCAAGTACATGTGTATGTGCGCAACGAGCGCACCTTCAGAGAAGGTTTTCAGTGTCGCTGGAAATGTTGTCACCCCCCTCAGATCCTGTCTGAAACCATCAGGTTAACATGATGGTTTTCCTTGTGCGTAACAAGGACCTGACAGAGCTATAAATCACCGTTATTTGTGTGTGTGAAAGTGAAATGATAGTGCCCCCCCGCGCCAGGTTAATCTTATTTTGTAGACTTGATTTTAACAAAACGGGCGCTTTTTTATTTTTATTTTATTTTAGTAATTTACAAAGAAATGTGCTAAATAAATAAAGTGCTGCAATAAAATCGCACACCGCAATATTGAGCCGCCCTGACTCACTGCAGGGGGAATTCCTCAACCGCGACAGCCCTAGTGCTAAGCTAACCCGGCTAGCAGGTAGCAGCTTCTGCTCCGTCACCTTATGACTTAAAAAGACTTCAAACTGTGGCGGTGATTTGTTTTATGGAAGCGACGTTCACTGAAGGGGCTTTTTATTTGTGTTTTAGTTTTATTTTGAATTTGTTGTTTCATAGTTAGCTGAAGACAGATCAAGGCTGGACAGGTGTTCTAACTGGTTGTTACGTAGTAACACTGACTGTAAACATGTCTAAACTGGAAAAAACCAGTCTCTGATAGTTTCCCCGTGGTTATTATTTGGATATATTTATTTTCTGAAGATCGCTGGCCATTGCCGTTCTGTCTGTCTGTCACGGTGTGAGTAAACAGACTGCCGCTGCTATTGGAGGAGGAGGAAAAAGAGAAAAAAAACATCGGTAGCTTCTTGCAGCTGGGATAAGTTTGTGTGTAACATTTTAAAACAGCATTATTATTTTTACGTCCTTTGACTTCAACTGTTGTTAATAAATTAGAATTGCTGTAATAAATGTAGCTGCGTGAACAAGCGATGCAACCAGACATATAGATGCAACCATGTGACGTCACTCCCAGAATACTTTGGGAAGTAAAAAACAATGGCTGCCTCCTGCTAAATCCTTTTTCTTTAAATATTACTTTAAGGGGAAACATTTGGCTTGTTTTTCTTCCACATGTTGACTTAAGACAGCAAAATTAATGTTTTAGGGCAAACTTGACTCATCAGTCGGGGTTCCCTTTAAGGGTAAATGCGGGTCACTAGCCTCGTTTCCACTATCGGAACTTTGGGGTAATTTCCGTGAGGGGTAAAGTGACCGGGACATTCCTGTGTCTCGGTCCTCTCAGCTGTTGTGTCTCCATTACAGCCTCCACCTTTCCAGAACTTTTGTAAGACGTCAGCATCGACGTCACTGACAAGCGTAAAGGCGCCAACAGACGAGGAAGTGGAGAATAATAAATAGATCAACGATGGATGAAGAAGCGATGGTTGTGGCGTATTTCTCTGTTTTTATCCATAGTGATGGGAGTGCTGAACAGAAGGACGAGTATACTTCATGACGAACTAATCCGACTTCGGAGACACGGTCATTTTGCCAGCTCTGACAACACACAGGTCATTTATCTCAGCGCGGTCTGCTTTCATCATTTTCCTTCATCCCACAACCAATCAGCACGAGTTAACCACATTTCCCACTCCGGGAATCTATCGGGCCGATCCGAGTACCTGCCCCTGATCAGGGACTCCGTTGGTCCCTGAAGATGGCCCTCTCGAAATTCCCCACATAATGGAAACAGTCGCGCGCCTCAAAGTTCCGGTAAAATTACCCCGAAGTTCCTACAGTGGAAACGGGCCTAGTGTCTAAATTTGTGGAACGTGTGAAAAGTAATAAAAATACGGGACAATCCTGCACAAAACGAGACATCTGGTCACCTTAACCTCTAGCGTACATCCTGGACTGAGGGGCTCGTTCCGGACCGGTCTATCCAGATCACGCCTCCTTCACCTGAACAGCTCCTCACACAGCAGCGCCTCGTTCCGCTGGAGTGCTGTAGTTTTATTGGTGGGGACGCAGCTGCTTTCTGCTGGGTATTAGTGGGGACTCATCACCTCCGTCCACGCTAAAGGCTGAACACCGGAGATGTCCGCGCTGCGCGCCACGGTTTTGGTCAGTGCAGGACTGACGCAGCGTGCCATAAAACGCAGCTTGGAAAATCGCACCCATGACCTTCATTATTCTCATGTATCTTTATGTACGAGCGAGCGAGAGAGAGAGAGATATCTGATCTGACGGAACTTTGTTCTCTTTTGTCCCAATTGACAGAATTCCGTCCCCACGACGGAGAACTTTAACCCCTGACGTATCCACACGTTTTCAAACCTCAAAGACGATAAAAATAACACAAAGTCAGGAGCTGCACAGAGATTATTTTCAAAAAATTTTACCAGGTTTAGTCTAGTAGCCAGTATTTGTTTTTAAGGACGTAGGAGTCTTTGGAGACGCTGCGTCATGTCCTTGCGCCGTTCAGCGGAGGCTTACAGCTGTTTTTTGTCATAAAGTAGTCCCGAGTCTAAAATAGTTCCTGTAATTCCTTCGTGTTACTTTTTATTTTCTCTTACAGTCGATATGTTTACTGAGGTCACCAGGCAGAATTAGTATCACTACTGAGTGAGTTTTAAGGACTTTCTCCTCACAATGCTAGTTGTTACCATTCACTTACAGTGTTTTATGCTAAGCTAATGCTAAAGAAGTACTGCTGGATCAGGATAACAGCTGGACTGGTTACTAATAGTTTTCCCCCACTGATCTAACTATGAGGAATATGGAAACAGACAAAAACATCACTTTCTAGTGGAGTATCCCTTTAAAGCAGCTCAGTGTGTTAATTTATTCTACATATTTGCTACATTTTTACTAAATAACAACATGAAAACGGATCGTGTTTTTGATCAAACAAAGGTATTTCCTGTTAATGGGGAACAAATACTCACATTAAGGATTTGGTCAATGTCTTGTTTTTCCAGATAAGACCGTGTCACCACTCGACCATCAAAGTCCACCTCAGCCTTGAAGCGCACTTTACTCAGTCCCATATCGGTGGCCTTCACGTCGTGGATGGCCCTGCTCGCAACAAAACAAAACATCAGAGAACCTCCACAAAACATGACGTCTTCCAAACAGACCTCAGAGCCTTTAGTTTACGAGACTAAAGGATTCAACTGGATTCTGTAAACAGCTAAGCTGGAGGAGGGCTGTAAGTCTCAAAAATACCACCCGATTTATTCTGAGCTTGAATGTTTTAATGAGTTATTGTTAGATGACTCAGATTCACATAGTGAAGGCTGGGTTAAACAAACCCAGGTCACATGTCCTGACCTTACAGCGGGGTCGTTCTCTAGGAACTCTGTGAGCTTCTGAACTCGCTCCGCCTGTATGGAGCGTCCCAGCAGGGCCTCGGTGTTGGTGTAGATGAGGAAGGCCGAGACGGCGCCGAGCAACGTGCCGACGCCCAGAGAGCCCAGACTGTCGTAGTACGGGTTACCTGGGACAAAGAAGGGTTTTCTAGTTTCTGAGGCCACGACGGCGCAGACAGAAGTGACTCAGGAGAACAAACGTTTGGCCGTTTACCTGTGAGAGAGGTGAGTCCCATGCAGCCAGAAGCCAAAAGGACTCCCAACACCGCAGCAGCATCTTCCAGCAGAACCACATTTGTACTCGGGTCTCGACTCTGCATTACTGTACACAACCAACATGAAAACCAGATACACGTAGCTGGTTATTATGCACGTTTTCAGCTGATGAATCATAACTAATGAGATAAAAACAAAGAGGACTGAGCATCTATGTTCTCAGATCCGTGTAAACTCAGTGTAAAGTGTTTCAGATGATGTTTACTAAATTATCAACGAGAAAGACAAAACATCCTTTTCTTCGTCTCTCATTCCTTTCACGGCGTTTCCTGTCACCTGACATGACGTAAACATGGAAGCACATTCTGAGCTGAAGAAGCAGGAAAATAAGAACCAAGCTAAGACCTAACTGCTTTTAATAAATAAATTAAATAAGAGATGAGAAAGGTGAAGGATCAGTCCAGATGTACACAGAAGGACCTGGTCAGTGACCTGAAGAGAACGGGGACCACGGGGTCAGAGGTGACCATTAGTAACACACTACACCATCATGGATTTAAATCCTGCAGCAAGGTCCCCGTGCTCATACCAGCACATGTCCAGGTCCATCTGAAGTTTACCAAAGAGCATCTGAATGATCCAAAGGAGGCCTGGGAGAAGGTCATGTGTTCAGATGAGACCAAACTAGAACCTTTTGGTATAAACTCCACTGGCTGTGTTTGGAGGAAGGAGGATGAAAACTATCCCAGGAACAGCATCCCAACCCTGAAGCACAGGGGTGGAAACATCATGCTCTGGGTGGGTTTTCTGCAGTGGGGACAGGGTGACTGCATAGTACTGAGGGGATGCATGATGGGACCATGTATTTCAGTAAGATAACTCAATAAAAACTCACTTTCTCAGTAAGGGTACTGTAACTGGGTCATGCACACAGACGGGGCAACTAAGAATTGGCTCTTCAAGGTCCTGGAGTGGCCTAGCCCGTCTCCAGACCTGAACCCAGTAGAAAGTTTCTGGGGGAGCAGAAGCTCTGTGTTGCCCAGCGGCAGCCCCAAATCCTGAAAGATCTGGAGGAGATCTGTATGAAGGAGTGGGTCAAAATACTCTGCTGCAGTGATGGCAACCTGGATGTAAACAAAGGCTTCTGTACTGAAAATAAGTTTTATTTTTTTACTGTTTTAATGCAATAAAATGCTATTTAAAGGCATTGTTTGCAACTTTTTCATATTTTAAAATCTTTTCCTTGAGCCAGTCTGTGCTAATCTGACCCTTTACAGAGTTAATGAAAAGTCACTTAGCCCCATCTGGTGGTTAGATCCAGAATACCACGATTGCAAGATCTCCGTCACGGTACCCAAGAAGTCACGTGTCTCACGAGGGTTAGGCTAACCCAAAGTGGCTAGCTGTTATGCTAGCTCTGGAGTGTTTTTAGCTCATGATTCCTGATTTTTTCCCATCTCTCCCTGCTTGAACACAGCTGATTTCTTTGAAGGAGTAAATAACCGCTCCTGTAGAAAGCTATGAAGGCTGAGGAGACATTTCAACAGGTAGATTTAGGCGTTTAGAAGCTGAAACAATATGCTAACTTGTATAACCCAGTGACTTAAAACAGACACCAGAGGGCGCCCCAAAAAACAGCAAAACTGCATATTATCACTTTAATTAAATATCCTACAATGTGATTTTCTGGATTCATTTTAGATTCTGTCTCTTACAGTTGAGGTGTTCCTACAATGAAAGTTAATTCTCATGTGTGTGTAATTCTTGAAATTCGAGTCTCTAATTTAGTATGAAAATGATAGATTTTGTGCCGTTTATCTAGACAAAGTCATGTCATGTTGCTGCACATACCATATTCATAAAATGACGTTCCTTGCTGTTGGGCGCTCTTCTTTATCTCATTAATTGCAACTAGTAAGGTGGCTGAAAGAAAACAAACAAGATGTTTCAAAATAAAATGAAAAATCTCAGCTAAAACTTTAAAGGTTAAATTTGTTGACCAACCTCCTTCAGACACCAGAGAGCCAGCCAGGATGCAGTAAGCCTGCAACATAAAAATAAAACCAGATTTTATTTGTTAAAAATCCTTATTTTGAAAAACAAACAATCGTCTTTCACTCACCCATAACAAAGACTCAATGGGCTCTGGGTGCAGCAGTCCCATTATACCATGGTACCAGGAAAGGCCTGCTCCCATCATAAAGATGCCCACCCCACTTATAAGGGAGGCAATGTAGCGCATATTGGAAAAACCGTATCTGAAAAAGGACAAAAGTTAACAATCAGACCACTATTATTTCATTATTTACACACATTGAATAGAAAGGAGTTTGAAAACCTGTAAAGAAAACTGAAATATAACAAAGTCTGAATTAGGCCTGGATGATAATTCAATATCAATATATATCTATCGATAGACGGGAGCCTCGATAGAAAAAAAGAAAAAACGGGTCGATAAAAAGTTCAATAAGAAAGTTTCCTGTCTTTTTTCATTTCCTCCAACCGGGTAACGTGACACTAGAGTCATTACTTACTCCTAACCAATCAGAAGCACAGACCCAGGCTTCTCCGTCACCAAGCCCCTCCCCTCTCAGACCAAAACAGAGCAGGTAACTTACAGAGGAGCTCACGGTGGAGGAAACTGTTCCGAAAATGGTTTTAGTAGTTCAACCGCAAATTTCCAACAAAATAGCGGCCGTTTGCAAAATTAGTAAAGAAAAGACAAAAACCAAGTCTGGTAACACAACCAGCTGGTTTTATTATCTGAGTTGCTCAAAGCGGCAGGACGAGCTGCATCTCGGCTCCACAGAGGAGGACCTGGGATTACTTACTTCTGATAAACGCGACAACTCCGAAATCAGAATCAGAATCACCTTTATTGTCTTTGTGCAAGTACAACAAAATTGAGAGTGCAATCCTTAAGGTGCCTGAACATAAAAAATAAATACTAAAATACGATAAAATACTAAAACAGCAGTTGCTAAAGGTTAAGAATCAAGAATAAAAAAATAAATAAAAAAATCAAACATCCCACACTGCAGTTATTGCACAATTCCCATGTTCAGGTTTCCTCAGCATTGAGTGCAATTACCGCTCTGGCATAAAAACTGTTTTTCAACCTGTTTGTTCTCACTTTAATCGTTCCGTAGCTTTAATCGTTCTGTAGCTTTAATCGTTCCGTAGCTTTAATCGTTCTGTAGCTTTAATCGTTCTGTAGCTTTAATCGTTCTGTAGCTTTAATCGTTCCGTAGCTTTAATTGTTCCGTAGCTTTAATTGTTCCGTAGCTTTAATCGTTCTGTAGCTTTAATCGTTCCGTAGCTTTAATCGTTCCGTAGCTTTAATCGTTCTGTAGCTTTAATCGTTCTGTAGCTTTAATCGTTCTGTAGCTTTAATCGTTCCGTAGCTTTAATCGTTCCGTAGCTTTAATCGTTCCGTAGCTTTAATTGTTCTGTAGCTTTAATCGTTCTGTAGCTTTAATCGTTCTGTAGCTTTAATCGTTCCGTAGCTTTAATCGTTCTGTAGCTTTAATCGTTCTGTAGCTTTAATCGTTCTGTAGCTTTAATCGTTCTGTAGCTTTAATCGTTCTGTAGCTTTAATTGTTCTGTAGCTTTAATCGTTCTGTAGCTATTAGCTTTAATCGTTCTGTAGCTTTAATCGTTCTGTAGCTTTAATCGTTCTGTAGCTTTGATCGTTCCGTAGCTTTAATCGTTCCGTAGCTTTGATCGTTCTGTAGCTTTAATCGTTCTGTAGCTTTAATCGTTCTGTAGCTATTAGCTTTAATTGTTCAGGAGAACTTCTGCCCGAGGGCAGAAATGACTCGAAGGACTTGAAGCCTGGACCAGGACGCACCGACACATGAACCAGACCCGAGTTGTTAATCTGTTTTTGTTTTTTTAGAGGACTATAAAAAGTTGATCACTGAGCGGCCCAACTGCTTCCCCTGACTCAAATACAGGATCATTAATCACTCAAAGTCGATCAATCATGTCCCAAAATAATAAACCAACTCCAGGTTTCAGCGTCAGACGGGAGGAAAGGAGGGAGGGGGGTCTTACGCCTCACGCTGCATTTTATGAGCCGTCAACACGTTTCCTGCGTCTAAACTTATCAAACCTTATTGTTTTTTAGTCAGTAAAAATTCAAAATTATTGTTTTTTATAATTATGACACAAGTCCCCCCCCCCCCTCTCTCTCTGCTGTCGACTCATCCTGATCAATAATTATTCAGGACGACCAGACCTCAGGTTGATTAAAATGTTTGAATAAAAGATTAAAATGAAATCAAATTTTATGTTCTTTATTTTGTGTTGTTTATTAAAATTAATTAAGGAATAACATAAAATGACCAGGGCTGCACTTATAATATATTTTCTACATGTTTTAATATTTTCAATAATATCGATTATCGATCAATATGATTTTTTTTATCGATAGGCTTTTTTACTATATCGTCCAGGCCTAGTCTGAATATAATCTTCTTGTATTGTTTTGAGGATTTGGAGCCAGATTGTTTTCTAGCTTGGAGGAGATTCAGGATGTTCATCTGTGAAGCTCGTGTGTGTGTGTGTGTGTGTGTGTGTGTGTGTGTGTGTGTGTGTGTGTGTGTGTGTGTGTGTGTGTGTGTGTGTGTGTGTGTGTGTGTGTGTGTGTGTGTGTGTTGTCGTGATCTTCCATCGAGTGCTTCGTTTGATTATTTGGTCATTTTTTCCACAACAGCTCACCCTGAATGACCAGAATCGTTTAAAGTGGAAAACTCGTGGCCGTCTATCCGGTCGTTTCTGCACCGTGACGTTTTAACTTACGGGTGAATGGCGTCCGGGTTGCGGACCGACTGGCTGATTCCCAGTGCGAGCAGAGCCTGGTTGCAAGTGTCGGCCAGAGAGTGGATGGCTTCTGAGAACATGCTGGCCGACCCAGTGTAGACCCAAGCCAGAAGCTTGAAGAAGAAATTCAACCCGTTGCTGAGGATGAAGACAATTAATTATTTAAGTAAAGTTTGGTGAAGTTTCTCGGGATTATTTTCTATATTGATGTTTAAGGTTTTAAACTTGGACTGGACCTTTGATGAAACGACTACCTAACTCATTGAGTCCCGTGATTTCAGTGTGAATCTGTGCTTCATGTGACTTTAACACAGTCAGTCTAATCTAATCTAATCTAATAGGCAACAGAAGTGCATGTGAGTTCCTGAGCCATCCTTCTATAAAGTCCTCACTAGTTGTGTCAAACTCAAAGTCAGGGCAGGAAACTCCTGCAAAAATCTCCAAAGATAAAACAGTGTAAGGGATATTTTGAGTTTAGCTTTTCTACAGTTTTTGGAGGGAAATTTATCAACAAAAAATATAAAAACTTACATGCAAATGGCTACCATGACCACCTTCCCTGGACCTTGTAGAAACGTAGTCCTCTTGCCTGATCGCGGCTTTACAAAACAAAAAAGACAATCAACAGTCTATAATTTAATGTTTAGGTTTAACGTTTCCTGCCTTGTTTTCACCATTGATGCTGCCTCACAAAGCCAGAGCAGTACAGAATATACCACGACACACCAGACAGGTGCAGGACCGCCACTGACACAGCATCAGCATCGTACAGTAAACACCGCATGAATGTCATTGTCATTCAGTCAAAGTGTCAACAGGACAAAGGTCACGCAAACACAACCAGGTGTAATAGAGCCAACTAAAACATAACGTGGAGTCTTATTATAAAAAGTGCTCACCTTAGTGTTTCCCCAGAAGTCTTTGTATTCTTTCAAAAGCTGCTGATTTCGAAAAATATCTGTGGGTCAGTGGACAAAAGATGGAAATTAAACAAATACTTCCAGTCCAGTGAGTTTCATAAACAAGGTACACAGAAAACCTTAGAGTGAATTCCATTAACTCTTCATATTACACAGGCAGGATTCACAGTAGTTTATGACGTAAACAAGGAGCAAAGCGGCAGTTTATCTAAAAAGGTCATTTCTCTTTTTCAGGGACTCACTTCAAAAATGGTTAATTCCAACACAAAAGCATGAGTGTAAAAAATGTCTTATTGTTACGACAAAAACCAGTCAAATCTAGTGGGATGTGTTCTAATGTAGCACATAGGTTAGCCTGTTAAAGGGCTAGTGGCCAGATTTCATCACTTGTGTGTTTTCAATTTTGATTTGCAGCCTGAACTTGAAAAAATTTTTGAAAAGGGGGAAAAAAAAAGTTTTTCATTAACTCATTGACTGCCAGCCGTTTTCTGAAAATAAAGCCCCTCACTGCCAGCGTCTTTGAGCATTTTTACTGTTTTTTTGGAGTGTCACAGAATATTGTTCTCTGTGACTATGTAAACACTGAAACTACTAAAAGAAAGAGCAGACTCTCTTCTTTCATCGGGAAAAGACGGCTTGTTTCTAGCTGCTTCTGTTCTTTCACAATCTGCTAGAACATAGGAGGGTTTCACCAAAAACGCCTGTTTCTGACCAAAAAGTGAAGAAAACAGGATTTTCGTGTAAACAGAGAAGTCAGGCAGAAAATGTAAATATGAATTATGATGTAAATAATCATCATCACACACACTCATCATATATAGGCCTATGTATGAACACATATTTTATATATATACATGTATATGTTCTGGCTCCTGCTTTGTGATAAATGGAGTTTTTGGGGATTTTTTTATACTTCGTTTTATTTTCAAAGTCCTACAGGAAGTAGCGGCTTGCTAACTAGCTGTTTTACTTCCGGTATATCAGAGTTTTTCTTGGACAAAAACAAACTTTTCATTGCTTTCTAATGCCGTGTTGTGGAGCCGGAGCAGTCGGTAAGTTGTAAGAAATGTTGATCGAACCGTGTGTGTGTTGATCTGTCTGCCAGGAGGTGATTGAGGCCGTTTTGACTGGCGATCGTCGTGTTTAGTCAGCAGCTGTAACATCATGTCGTCATTGGTCGACACACAAAGTTGAAAATTAACGTTAGAGGCGTGATATTTACTGACAGCATGCGCGAGGACGTCATTTAGCCCGCCCCGTCAAAAGACGACTAAAGTCGTCTTTGGTAGCGAATGAGTTAAGAGTTTATTAAATGCAATTTAAAAAAAGAAACAAATATATATTTTTTTTAATTTAAATGTAAAAAAGCTGCAGATAAAAAAATCCTTTTAATAGCCCCCCCCCCCAGTAATGTTGAAACCTTACATTTCCAGTGAGGGTCCTTTAAAGGGTTAAAGCAGTGAAGTCTAGATGAAGTGTTTTTATGTTATGTTGTTAACTGAACCTTTCTTTTTAGCAAACATATGTGAAAAGCATTTTAATCTCATCACCAGAACATCATTAAAAACTAGACGAGCGTGTTTACCAAATGTAGCCTCGCTGGACTGAGACAAATCTGACATTATTGACCAAAAGTTAAAAAATAACTAAAAAATATTCAGTGCCGGGTGAACTGAGAGACACCCCCTACACAATATCAGGTCCTCTGGTTTTACCGTGTAGAGGTCTGAGTCAAATTTATGTTTTAGATTTTTTTCCCCCCCATGAACTTCTCAAATGTCTCCCAAATTCTAAACAGAAATATGGTCATTTAGAGCCTTTAAAGCAGAAACCGAATGATCAAACAAAAAACGTTGTGTTTTCAGACCCTAAATGACACAAGTTTATATTCAGTTTAAAAATAATGAAATAACTCTGATTTCCAGTCAGTTTTTATGCATCTTGACACGCTTCCCTTCAGTCTTACTGCTGGGTGATTTTCAACTCCAGTTGTATTCATTTTAAACCTTTTTAACTCTTTAAAGCCTGAAATGTCAAATAAAAATCCAGTTTATAAAAACAGAATTATTTATAGGGTAATTTATTCCAAAACAACGATATAACCTGTTTGATTTTATTATGTAATTATATAAAGAATAACAGTAATGAGAAAATAAAACGGACACCATCTATCTGTAGATCCTCCACCAGATCTAAAGGACTGGATATGGCAGGTTTTTGAGCACAGCACTAACCCTACAGCTCCTCGTGGCTGCTTTAAGGGGCTTTAAGGGGTTACACTACACTTTGTGTCTTGTTCCATGTCTCTTTGGCACAAAACACAAATAAAGCTTTTAACAAAAAGTCCCTTTGACCTCTGTCATGTCCATAAATAGAAAGAGAGTGAAATGAAAAAACCTACTTTCCTGGTATTCTCTCTCCTCCTCTTTTCTGAGATTTCTTTCTCGGGCCAGAGCTTCATGACTTCCCCAAACATCTAGTGCTCTAATATCAAAACAGAGAAAGGACTTGATGAAGAAACAGGCTGTAGAAATGCCTGGTAAAGACACATTGTGCAGCTTTGTAGGGATTTCTCGAGGGTTAAATGCTTACTTGGCTTCCACGTCTGACCGCAGAAACACAGTGAAAGCCTCGGTGTCGTCGTGTGGGCTGCGTCGTCTGATCTTACGGAGCTGTTCCAAATCACTGTGGACAGGAGGACTTTGAATAAATTTGAGTTCAGCAGTGTTGTTTCTAATCACAACAGTATGCTACGCTGAGGCTGAAGTTTACCAGGATCTCAGCTAGTGGTGATCAGACACACTACTTAGCAGATACACTCAGTAGGCTCATTATAAAGCTTCTTGTTCTTTATAGGTGTTATCAGGAGGAGGAGCTACCTTGGTTTGAGACAGAACTCATTCATGGCTCTGACAGCAGTGATGAAGTTGTTCTGAGTATATTTGGCTCCATAGTCTCTTTTCTTGAGGACAGCTCGAACTATGAGTGGTATTAGAAAGACATTTTATTATGAAGGATTAACCAAGTTAAATGGGTAAATGAAGATTCTGAACACATTTACCTTTCACTTGAATCGTCTCAGCTTTGGTCAGCCCCTGAGGTGAACTACCTATGACAGGAAACGTTTTATTTTGATCGGACTTTACTATTTCTTGCAGTTATTGTTAGCATGCGATTGGGATGTTTTTAAGGAAACAAAACAAATTGTGAACATTCACATTAAATTAAACAGATTGAACATCTTCATGATGTTATTCCCTCCAGAATTTTTTTCTGTTTTCATTTTATACCATCTAAAAATGTTTATTCTGAAAAATAAAAACTGAAAAATATATATTTGGGGAAATTCACAAGCTCTGAATCTAGATTAAATTGGTATTATGGCTCTTCGGACTGTAAAGGCTTACCTGTTGAAGCAGGGGGAACTTTCGCAGCACCAGACACAACCTTCTCTTTAGGTGAAGCTTCACCTGATGCTGATTTTGGAGGTCCATCTTTGCTGTTTCCAGAGGAAGAGTAATACTGGACCTTTCCCAGCCCTACAGAGGCAACACGGGACTCTGGAAGGCTGAACCATAAGCTGTGTATGCCCCCATTCTGCCAACCTGTGCAACACATAATAGTTGTCCTTTACCTTAAAGCAAATCAGGTTTAAAGTGAGATCAGAGCAGAGATTACAGTGACACTCCCAGAAGGAGCCAGCTCACCGTAGCACAGCTGCGGGAACCTGAAGGATCGCTGGGACAGGGACGGCCTGTGCTGCAGGGACACTCTGCAAAAAACATGCCATGGTCTGTGGGCCAGGCTGAGGAACATCCTCGCTGTAGCGGAGCTCGAATCGCAGGAATTCGCTAAACAAGAATCACAGAAACTCCGGTCATTGTTGCGCTAGCAGAAGTCTACTTGTCCACTTAGCGCCCTCCAGACAGATTACCCCGGACAAGGTTGAGACAGTATTATCAGTCAGCAATGTTAGCATGACTAAAAACTAACTAAACACGGCTGACATGTCTGTCAAAAGTGAAATATCTGTCACTTCCTGTGCCGCTAAACTCTACAGCTAACCGGTGAATACGGAGGTACATTAATACCTAGCATAAAAAGCTAATAGTTACCCTCGGTGAGAAACAAGTTTTTTCACATTTAACGCCACAAAAAACTGAAACTGGTTAGTAAATACAATGAGATGAAGTTGTTAAAAGATTAAATTACCTTTCTATGAAGAAGCTCGTAATACATAATCTGTATCCATTCTAAGAATCTATGGTCAAACTGACTGTAACGCCGCTAGACGCTACAAACACAGAACCACGTGACCCAATATCCAAGACTCGCGTGAGTTCAATTATTCTACGTTAATTCAATAAGTATCGCGATATTCTGTAAAACTTCATTTTAACAAGGTCATTGTATTAGTTGTAACATTTCTACACGCTCACTGCTCCGCCTGGTATCAAATAGATAATGACACAAAGTTAGAGCGACACATAGACTGTAAATAATTTAAAGAGTGTTAAAAACTTGTCATTAAAACGATTTTTATATAACATTTTATGCAAATACTACACAAAATAGTGTCAAATTTCTTTATTTCAAGATATTAAATGACAATAAAATTATCCTTTTGAATAGAAGTTTACATTTCACATAACATTTGAGACAAACTCAATTTAAATGCATCAAAAGATTTTTAAAAATTCTTGTGAAAATAGATTCTAATTGAATATTATACATTTATAAATATAAACATTTCTTGATAATTTCCCTCAGTTTTGAGAAAAAGAATACAGATCTATTTGTCCAATTTAAAAGTGTTTTAGGCCAGTCCAGATGTGCAAGTGTGGTCACCAAAAGAGAAGAAAATAAAACCAACACTTAGGAAAAAACGCTGCAGATTTATTGTATCTCAACAGCACAGATTAAGATTCGGTTGACAAATGACTAACAAGTCAAACACAAGAATTCAGAGACGTCTGAGGTCCTGTGACTTCTCCTGCGATCTCTAGATGATACCTGCAGATTCATCGCTTCCATTTCACAATCAGTAAAACTGAACCCAATCCGTATTCAAGACCCACAATACAATTTGAGAGGGCAACAACTCAATCAATTAAAAAAGGAAAATGCTGCTTACAAACAAGGTCACTTAAATTAAAAGAAAACAGAACCATAAAGTTGATTTATAAAGCAAGTCGTCAAGCTGATGCAGAATGGAGGAGCAGCTCTGTCCTGGTGTTTTCACCGTGGGTGCTCCTTACACAGGAAACCAAGGAGGCTGGGAGGGATCAACGCATCGTAACAAACTCCTCAGATGAGGTTGGGTGAATGGCTATGGTGTTGTCAAAGTCTGCCTTGGTAGCACCCATTTTAATGGCGACAGCGAATCCCTGCAGCATCTCGTCACAGCCGAGGCCCTGCATGTGCAGACCCACCACCTGGAGACACGACGCAGTTCAGCTTTGTAAAGTAAAACTTTACGCATGAAAAATAAAGAAACCACACATCTATTTACCTTTTCCTCTTTGCCCACGCACACCAGCTTCATGATGCACGGACTCTTCCGGCGTGTGATGGCGTGATACATTGGGGTGAAAGAAGTCTTGTAGATCTTCACGTTCTCCTTTCCGTTGCTTTTAATGGCTTCCTCTGTGATGAAAACATGTGACCATCCCAATATTTAGATCCTTAAAGATTAAACTGCAGATGAGTTCAGGTGAAAACCTCTTTGTTGTTGTCGTACTCACCCTCTGTGAGGCCCACGGTGCCGATAGGTGGATGGCTGAACACCACTGTCGGGATGCTAGAATAATCCAACTTGGAGTCCTTCTTGCCCTCAAACAGTCTGTGTGCCAGTTTTCTGCCTGCAGCAATGGCAACTGAACAAAAGTGACATGAGTTAGTGCTGAATACAAATAAAAATGTTACAAAAACATCAAAACCTTCTTCTAGAAAAAGTTAAAACCTGCTGTAAAGGGAAACGGTAAAAGGAGGTTAAACTCCAGAAAGACTTGTTACAGAGATGATCCCAGAGTGTTTTGGACAAATATAAATAGTTTCAAATCAGTAAATGTATTGTTTTATTCCTCAGAAATGTTAAAAGTTTTCAGAAATTTAATTACAATGGTGTGAAAAACTATTAGCCCCCTTCCTGATTTCTTATTCTTTTGCATGTTTGTCAGACAAAATGTTTCTGATCATCAAACACATTTAACTATTAGTCAAAGAGAACACAAGTAAACACAAAATGCAGTTTTTAAATGATGGTTTTTATTATTTAGGGAGAAAAAAGATCCAAACCTACATGGCCCTGTGTGAAAAAGTGATTGTCCCCCTTGTTAAAAAATAACTTAACTGTGGTTTATCACACCTGAGTTCAATTTCTGTAGCCCCCCCCCCCCCAGGCCTGATTACTGCCACACCTGTTTCAATCAAGAAATCACTTCAATAGACGCTACCTGACACAGAGAAGTAGACCAAAAGCACCTCAAAAGCTAGACATCATGCCAAGATCCAAAGAACTTCAGGAACAAATGAGAACAAAAGTAACTGAGATCTATCAGTCTGGTAAAGGTTCTAAAGCCATTTCTAAAGCTTTGGGACTCCAGAGAACCACAGTGAGAGCCATTATCCACAAATGGCAAAAACATGGAACAGTGGTGAACCTTCCCAGGAGTGGCCGGCCGACCAAAATGACCCCAAGAGCGCAGAGACAACTCATCCGAGAGGCCGCAAAAGACCCCAGGACAACATCTAAAGAACTGCAGGCCTCACTTGCCTCCATTAAGGTCAGAGTTCACGACTCCACCATAAGAAAGAGACTGGGCAAAAACGGCCTGCATGGCAGATTTCCAAGGTGCTAAAAGAACATTAAGGCTCGTCTCAATTTAGCTAAAAAACATCTCAATGATTGCCAAGACTTTTGGGAAAATACCTTGTGGACCGACGAGACAAAAGTAGAACTTTTTGGAAGGTGCGTGTCCCGTTACATCTGGAGTAAAAGTAACAGCATTTCAGAAAAAGAACCTCATACCAACAGTAAAACATGGTGGTGGTAGTGTGATGGTCTGGGGAGGTTTTGCTGCTTCAGGACCTGGAAGGCTTGCTGTGATAGATGGAACCATGAATTCTACTGTCTACCAACACATCCTAAAGGAGAATGTCCTGAAGGCCATCTGTTGGTCAACTCAAGCTGAAGCCATCTTGGGTGCTGCAGCAGGACAATGACCCAAAACACAGCAGCAAATCCACCTCTGAACGGCTGAAGAAAAACAAAATGAAGACTTTGGAGTGGCCTAGTCAAAGTCCTGACCTGAATCCTATTGAGATGTTGTGGCATGACCTTAAAAAGGCGCTTCATGCTAGAAAACCCTCAAATAAAGCTGAATGACAACAATTCTGCAAAGATGAGTGGGCCAACATTCCTCCAGAGCGCTGGAAAAGACTCGTTACAAGTTATCACAAACGCTTGATTGCAGTTATTGCTGCTAAGGGTGGCCCAACCAGTTATTAGGTTCAGGGGGAAATCACTTTTTCACACAGGGCCATGGAGGTTTGGATCTTTTTTCTCCCTAAATAATAAAAACCATCATTTAAAAACTGCATTTTGTGTTTACTTGTGTTATCTTTGACTAATAGTTAACCCTCTGGGCGCCAAAGTCGCAATATTGCGACAAGCATCATTACTGAGTTTAACGAGCCACAGCTGCTGACATGAGCTGTTTTTTAGTTTCTACTAATCAGAAGATCGTGGACAACTGTAACTTCATACTAAGCAACATTTTTGGGTGTGTTTATATTGAAAGCTTTGGAGAAAAAGGAGTTTAATAACCTCCTGTGGTGGGGAGTGGTTACCGCAGCCGCGCCGCTCAGAGCGAGTTTCGGAGCGAGGAGGGAGGGGGGAAACTTACTATGAGGAGACTTCTGATCACTGTTCACCAAGCACTTCATGGCTGACTCAGACTCTGAAGAGGAAAATCCACCTCTGGTGAAGATGATCAGTCGTCCAGGGAGAGCGCAGCAGTGTCTGCATGCAGCGAGAGTGACCCGGTTCCCCATGACGGCCCAAAAGCAGCTCATAGGTCCGGTTCTGTTCGGTTCAGCTTTGCTTTACGGTGTCCAGAAAGGAAGGATGTGGTGTCCATAGCAAGCAAGGGTAGTAAAAACACCGCGAATAGTAACAAAAGGAGCGGAAATGTAAAAATCCGCGGCAAACTGAGCAGAACCCGCGGGAGAAAAAAAACTGTAAATAGACGGGAAGCAGCGTTCACTGTCCCTCTGTAAATGAGGATGATGATGGTGGGGTTTTCCCGGGAGATGATGAAGAGCATCACAGGTGCATCAGACACTTTGATGAACCTGTTGAGTGTTTGGAAACAGGTCTGTCCAGTTCTGAGCCCACTGGTTTCCTGTATGTTCTTTAGATGATGGATTATATACTTTTACATTTTTATACACTATATATATATATATATATATATATATATATATATATACACATAAAATCAAAAACTAAAAATAAAGATACGGTAAATGCCTGTAAAAGTTACACACCCAATGTTGCTGCTGCATGATGACGTCATAATATGCAAATTAGATACGTAAATTTGTCCAATCACAAACTTTGATCCAAACTGAACATTTTTCTCATTTACAGTATGCCTTTATCTCTAACCATATTAAAGTTACAACTTTTTGAAATTGTAATGTCAAAAAAGATGATTTTCTTGGAAAAACTCTGGCGCCCAGAGGGTTAAATGTGTTTGATCAGAAACATTTTGTGTGACAAACATGCAAAAGAATAAGAAATCAGGAAGGGGACAAATAGTTTTTCACACCACTGTAAATAATGACCTATTTACAGATGGGATAAATACCTACTGTGAAAAGGTGTTTTTGTTTAATATTACTACAGTATCAGACAATTTCTAAAAAAAGATCCGTGTTATTACAGCTACTTCCTACCAGGTGTGAGGAGAGCTCTGCCACAGACGTCCCCTACAGCGTAGACCCCTGACCGAGTGGTATTCTGGAACTCATCCACTATGATGTGGTCTCGTTCATCAAAGTCCACTCCCTGACGAGCAGAAAGAAAAACAGTTATAAGGTTAATAAAAACATAAAATACGGTGTGAAGAAAACACAATCTTCCAACTCATTTTGAACCACTGGCTAAAAGTTTTATATCAATGAAGCAAAAAAACCCCAAAACAACCAAAAACACGACCTAAGAATAAAAGTCAGGAAATGAGGAACGGTTTTGAAACGGAGTCGTTTCTCTTGATGAATAAAGAACAAGCCGTTTAAGTTGAGGAAAACATAAAATAACGAGTCGTCATACCTGAGCTAGATTAAATGTAGATGGATGTTAAACTCTATTTTAAAAAACAGCTTTGTGATTAAGCAACTGCTTTAAGTGTCATAGCTGCTTCCTTATGTATAAAAGTCTACTATAGCAGGTGATTTTAATTTAGGTGCTTAATAATTTAAACTTGACTTGTACTGTTAAACATAAATAATAGACATTTTCTCTTAATGTGTCTTTAACAGGCCAGTTCACATTTAACATGCTAGTCAGACGGCTGTGTAACAACCGTCTTTAAATCCACAGACCTTTTTGTTTTTAATGTATTGGATGAAGCTTTTGGACATTTGTGGTCATAAAAATGTCTGAATGATCTGAAGAGCTGTCATGATTTACCAACAAGCAGCGAAGACGGGTCGGACTTTAGGAAAACGGATTGTGGTTCCGAGCGGTTTTTAATGCAGCTGGATTCAGGTTAAACTCTCTTAACAGCTGCAAATGTTTTAGGCATTTAAAGGAACATGGTCAGGATTTTAATCAAAGTAATCCTGCATGTTCAGTTTATTTAGGTTAATGAGTGATGAAGCATTTTAAACCAAAAAGAATGAGGCCACCAATGTATCATTCCATTATCTTGAACAGTCTGTGAGCTGTACAGTGCATTTCAATTCGGGCATGAATTTCCCGCGCTGTCCTACGATGTGACGTCAACTGACGCTCACTGCGCGCTCCAGTCTGTTGAAAAGAGTAATAGAAATGTATATCCAGTAGGTGGCAGCATTGCACCGTTGTGTTGTGCTGAGGGTCTATGGCGGACATTATTCGTCTAAATGTTTTTTCTCATCATAGTGGTGGTATTTTGAAAGTGTTTATGGAGCTGAAAACCTCTCTGCTGGATTATAGGGTTTCACAGAGCTAAAGGTGCTGTTATAAATCAGCGCAAAGCGATCTGTGGAAGTTACGGGGTCTCGAGAGTTTAGGCCTCAAATCCCCGGGTGTTTCCTGGACCTCAGCCCGCCTCACAGTGCCTCAACGGCGGCTTGTGCTGCGCTGCGCACACGGCTCCTCTGCTGTTAGCGATCACAGCCTTTTGGGGAGAACCGTTGAGAACACACTGTGTGTATTAATAAAATGTATTTTTATTTATGGAATCATACCTCCGGCTGACTTACTTATGAACTAGTGAGAAGTTTCTGTGCGCTCCCGTTCAAGGCTGCAGTTATTCGCAGCGCCAGGCGCGGCGCTCATGAGGTTTGTTTTTCAAAGCTGACTCAAGTTCCTTTAACTATTAATTTAGGACAATAAGATGTAGGATATAATATGATACTAATGATAAAAGAACAATAATTAGGCAACAATCTAAAATAATAATAATTCATTTTTTATTTAAACTCCCTTTGAGTTATAAAAAGTTTCTTGTCGTTAGGCTCAGTGCACGCTGCAGGACGGTATTTGGACCCAGCTTACTTGTTACAACCAGTTTAGAGCATGAGTGGATCGTTCGTGTGCAGACTGTTACCAAGCTGCTGACGTTCATCCCGGACGTGTTGGGCTTCCTGCCGATGGCCCACAGAAGGCAGTCCACGTCCTCGATGGTGCTGATCTTCTCCTCGTCGTTCTTCTTCTCTGGATCTTTAGAAACGATGGTAACGTCCAGGCCTCTGTCTGTTTTACTCACACACTTCACCTGGGAATTCTTCCACAAGTCAACGCCGTTGTTTTGCAGCTCTTTTGTGCAGTTTGAGCTTATAAATGCGTCAAAGTTTCTCAAAACCTGAAGGAAGGACACACAGAGACGTATTAGTGCACGGCGCTGAGGGAATCGTGCTTCGTGATGTCGTTTCTTACTCCTGTTTGCCGAATAATGAGGGACGTTTTGGACCCCAGGGTGGCAAGAATACCAGCCATTTCCACTGCAATATACCCAGCACCCACAATCACACTGCGTCTGTCAGGAACAAAGCCTTTCATTACAGACGCCACTTTTCATTATGGAACTCAAAAACATGATTAAAAGCTTACTTTGGAAGGGTTTCGAGCTCAAAAAAGCCGTCACTGGTGATGCCAAGACTTGCCCCTGAATTTATATTTAGAAACAATATTTTGCACATTTAAATAAATGAAGCAATTTTGATTTAGGGGTTCTACATTATGAAAATATTCTCCCCCCCAAAAGTGTCTTACCTGGAACGTCATCATCACTCATAACCGACGGCTGCCCTCCAGTAGCGATGAGGATGTGAGGCGCCGTGTACTTTTTTCCATTGACCTCCACAGTAGGCTCAGGGTCATCTGTAAACCTGGCGTAACCTTGAATGGTTTGGACTTTAGCCTGGAAACCAGCAGACATCATCATTTTCATTTCACCCACAAAACAAGTCAAATATTTAAAACTTAAGATGCACAAAATAAGAACAATCCTACGTCTGAACTTACCTTGTCCAGATTGCTGCGATAGATCTGATTTAGTCGAGAAACGTATGCGTCCCTTTTGGCTTTGAGTGCTCTGCAGACACATTATAAAAATAAGGTATTTCATTGGAGACTAGAGACTCAGTTTTAAGACATTTATCTAATGTGATTGTTCAAAAATATCTCTAAAGGCCAAATAACAGAATCGTTTATGACAATCAGTTCATATTTTAGTGTTAAATGTGCAGAGTTGAGAGAAAATGTCACTCGGAAAAGTATTCTAGGAGGATAAACTCACTACATAAAACTTCACCACTCAAATATATAAATAAAAATGAACTCTATTCATAGCATTGGAGGCTGAAGGGGGGCTGTATTAGTTACTTTAACTTTTAAGGAAAATTGTTGCTGTGAGAAATATTTAAAATCCGTGTACGGTTCGTTCTTTGGTTTTTCCGTTTCAAAATAAAATCAGAAAAACCAAATCATCATTTTGTTTTCTTATTTTTTTGTTTTAAAACAAAATTTGAAAAAATAGACAAAGGAAGAAAAGCCTTATTTTTTGCGATTTGCAGGTTAAAACAAAAAACATCTCTGTTCCCTCTTCCTTGAACGAGAACTCATCCAGTGACAGTCGGAACTCGAGGCGACTTGACTTCTCTTCTCTCTGCAGTCAGCTCCAGCACATGCACTGGTTTTAGTCAGTGTGATGTGAAAGTATTGAACGTGTTTGTGGATTGTTCAAAGGTAGCCTAGCTAGATTCTGGTCTGATTTACAAAGTTTTCTTTTTAAAAAATTGGCAAAAATGTATCAAAGCTTCAAATACTTCTTATTTTTAAAAACTCACTTCTGAAGAAATGTTTCTAATTAACTTACTTTTAATTTAAGCAAAATACTATATTCACAAAATGAAACGGGGTGGAAAACTCCCTTTGACACCTTTAGAGAATCTGATCTAAAATGTATATTGTCTCTATTAAAAGTCTGAATGAAAAAAAAATGGATAAAACAGTTTTTCTAAACTTTTCTTTGACTGAACAGACAGACCCTTCATCTTTGTCTTGTTTTGTGTGCTTTGATTTATTTTTGTTCTTTTGTTGTTTTTCATGACAAAAAGTTGGATGTACATTTCCAACCATGTATTTTATGACAGTTTGTTTTGATTGTTGAGATTTGTGGTTGTAATGAAACGACCTGTTCAATAAAAAACAAACCAAAAACACACATGCACTTAGAAAACAGTGAAGACCTGGACATGTTGGTGTTATTCAGAGGGAGTTGACACATCACACTGAGAGTAGCGTCTTCTCAAATTGTTCTCCATGCAGAACCTTCTGACACTCATAGAGAGTGATGTGGAGCTCCATGGCGGCGTTGTTGTAAAGTTTTCGCGCTTTAGCTCAAAACAATTCAACTTCCGGTGTTGCAACAAATTAAAACAATTACCGGATTTTGCATTTTAGGTTAAAAAAGGTAAAAATCCATCACTGTGGTTTTTGTCTTTGTTAAATATGACGTTTTTACTTTTGGCTTTCAAAAACTGAAAAACTAAAAAACCATGCGGTTTATCGTTATTTCTGATTTTATTTTGAAACGGAAAAACCAAAGAACGAACCGTACACGGATTGGGCTTGTATTAGTTACTTTAATTTTTAAGAAAAATTGTTGCTGTGAGAAATATATTTAAACATCTGTTTTTATTTTGTTTTTTACAAACAGGTATGTTGCTCTATAAAGACACACCTCTGCCTAACTCGGTTAATAATTCTGGACTTGTGTGTGTGTGTGTGTGTGTGTGTGTGTGTGTGTGTGTGTGTGTGTGTGTGTGTGTGTGTGTGTGTGTGTCTTTTTTTGCTGAGTCACTCCTCGCAGGAGCTCATCTTGAACAGTCATAGTGACTTAAATAAGTTGTGTGCCAAGATGGAGAACTGGGCAAAAATGAAG
Organism: Callopanchax toddi; assembly: GCA_006937965.1. NCBI lineage: Eukaryota > Metazoa > Chordata > Actinopteri > Cyprinodontiformes > Nothobranchiidae > Callopanchax > Callopanchax toddi. Next base: position 1,824,082 of record SSNR01000108.1, on the reverse strand, counting down.
AAATAAAAGCTCAATAGTTGAAAATGAGCACGGCTTTGTTTCAGGAATTTCCCAACCAGCTTTCAAAAGAGCTCTTTGTACATGAAGTAAAAAAAAAACAGGAAAACAGATACTCACTCCCAGCTGAAGTTAACCTTTTCAGCATTAAAACCGTAATCGCTGTGATCGTGCACGTACTCGGCATGAACTGCTGCGTTCCACATGACCTGTCAACCCCAGAAAAGGACACGAAATCTTCAGCTTCTTAATTTAATCTAATCATCTCACAACGGAAAGAATAATTTATCTACCTTCTTAGGAACACATCCAACGTTGACCTGAGGAAACATTAAAACAGATCATAAATCAATTTAAAGTCTGTCTGAAATAAAAAGACCAAAATCGAGATCTGAATATCATTTACAGGACAAGAGAGCATATCTGATGACTTGTTTGTGTTTGAAATTTTGATTTGCAGCCTGAACCTGAAACTTTCATAGAAAAGTGTTAAAAGCAAAATAAATATATAGGTACGTGGTTTATTAAAGTTTTAAAAGTAAAAATGTGATTTTAAAGTTTAAAAAAATGTATTTTCTTTAAAAAAAAAAACATAAAAAGTTTGTTTAAAGTTGCTGTCTGGAGAATTTGACAGAGAGAACTTTTTGAATCCAACGTACCACGGCCCCTCCCAAAACCTCCCGCTCCCTCTAACCTCACCTCTACGATTGTGCACTCTGGTCACTATTGCGTTTTTCGCCAAGTTTAGTTGCAATACTTTTCGTTGTTTTTCTTTCTGACGTTGATGTAGCCCTTGGTAGCCGGGGAACGGCTAACTTTTTAGCAGATCCACGATCGCTTTCTTCCCGTACGGCCACCAACAGGAAGAACAGAATGTGAGTTTTTACAGGCTTTAGGTTTGCGTGATGCGCCTGCTGGTTGACTGACAGCCAACAACGCTGAAACTCAAATTTGATTGGCTTAAAAAATTTGTTGGTCAGTGTGAATTCATATGGGAGGAAGGAGGGACTTAAGAAGAACAACAAATGTTGTGGAGCCCTACCCATATATCATAGTTTAGAACTGAACTATTTACAGTGGCGGGTCAGTAAGGCCTTCTCTGCTGGCCTAAACTTACTCAGAAAAGTAAATTTATTTTTCTTTTGGTTAATATTATTAAATACAAATGTTCTCCCTGGTCTATTCTCTTTATATCATATTATATCCACTTGGTTGCGCCCCGCTTCCAGTGTTAAAATACCAAGGTAGGGTGTTGTCCAATCAGATTTCAGCTTGCTTGTGTTGTTAGGCAGATTGAAGTCTGCCACTAGGGGGCTCTACGCCCAAGTGCTTCTCTCAGGACCTTCAGAATCAACAGAGCAGGCCCCGGTCTGCTTCAGCCAGCAGAGTCTGGACGAGGCTTGTCCGGACGGTCTGCACGATTCAGGCCAGCTAGATGGGCTTACACAGAAGATGACAGGAACGTGCCCTGTGATTGGTTACAGCCCAAAGGCGGCGATATCTGAACTAAACTCAGAGATTGTTTATAGACTATAAAACTTTTGATACATAAAAAAAACTCCAGGCTGCAGCTTTCATTCTTTACAGCAGTGGTTCCCAAACATTTTGGTTTCTGAGCCACAAAATAACAGCGGCAGAAACTCATGACCCCAACCATCACTGGCAAAAAGATACAAACACTGCTAATAAACTAGTGAAACGAGGACATAATGACAACACAAACACCTATATGTTTACACAGCTGTTTGTAACAATTAGGGCAAATGCAGTTAGCACTGATGTCTCGCAGCAAGAAGGTCGCAGGTTCGAATCCCGACTGTCACCTTTCTGTGTGGAGTTTGCATCTTCTCCCCGTGCATGTGTGGGTTCCCTCTGGGTGCTCCGGTTTCCCCCACAGATCACAACATGCCCTATAGGTGGTAACCCAGGACTCCCTTGGAAAAGAGTTTCTGAAACTCAACGGGACATTTCCTGGTTAAATAAAGGTTAATAAATAAATAAATGGTTCTAGCAAGGATTTTAAATTTACTTTCAATTCTGGAGAACATCCCAGGACCCCCATTTGTTGTTTCAGGACCCACAGTGGGGTCCCAACCCCAGGTTTGAGAACCACAGCTTTAAAGGAAAATCACTGGAATACTTAGAAATATAAGGTTTCAACTATTGGGTGTTAATGAGGGCTATTTAAATTGTATTTTCATTTTTGTTCGATTTTTAAATTTTAAATGTATTTTACATATAACTAGGGATGCACCGGTACCGATACTGGCACTGGTATCGGCCCGATAAACCGTTAAAGTTACCCAATACCAGGAACCGATACCAGTGGCTTCACTGTCTGTGACTTATGTTGTAGTTTCCTATATTGAACACTAGGGGGAGCTATTGAGCTAAAGAGGAACAGTGTGGGTTGAGAGCTGGAGACGGTGCCAAATAGTTCATTTTATTTGGTTAAAATGTGGAAAACTGCAATAATTTCACTGTGAAATCACAGAAAACGGTCATTTTTCACCTTATATTTTAGTTTTGTGATCATTTTTTAATATATATATATTTTTTATCTAACTCAGTTATTTGTTGTAAAAAGCAGAGAAGAAAAAATAAAACCTGTATTCCAATTTGTTGCATTTTTGTGTGGTAGAAGTATCGGTACTTGGTATCGGCGAGTACTCAGATTTAAGTGTCGGAATCGGATCGGTTTTGAAAAAAGTGGTATCGGTACATCCCTACATATAACTTTTATTTTGTAAAGAGTTTGTACTTTATTAACTTTTCAAAACCCCTTTTATTTGTATCTTACTTTTTGTCAAAGATCCAAGTTTAAGCCACAAATCACATTTTAAAGCACACAAGTGATCAAATACGGTCACTTGTCCAACTCTCAGGTAAATTATTATCACATTTTTTGTCAATAAGTAAAAGTTTGATTTGGATAATCAGATATGTAATCACGTTTATGAACACATCAGTGTAATAATGGCTAATTTCCTCATTTAGAGCTAAAACAAGGAAGTTATTGATGTCTTAATGCAGTCTGGGTGTTAGATGAAATCAATGTTTTCTATCACAAAGTTAAAAATTAATATTGGATTTTACATTTAGCTGAATTCATTTACAACAACAAACCTGAAGAATCCACAAACTGTTTCAGAGCTTATCTTAGTTATGACTGAAATTATAAACTACACTGTGAGAAAAGAGGATTCTCAGTCCAAGCAGAGTTCTTTAAGACATGGCTGTGGTTTTACTGACTCTGGATGTAGCTTTTAAACATCTGACCAACACACAACGAGCCTAAAAACGTCAACAAGAAGCCTCCGGACGCTTCGATCAGAAAGAAAAGCGCTTTTTATTTTTACTCACGCAGGTACCTCCGAGTTTGTGGCTCTCGATCACGGCGGATTTTACCCCGAGCTCCGCCGCCCGCCGAGCCCCGGCCAGACCTCCTGACCCGCCGCCGACCACCAGAAAGTCGAAGCGGGTGGTCTCCGCCGCCGAAGGGTCTGAAGCCATGCTGCGGATAACCAGGTGTCTGCGAAAGGACGAGAAAAGTGGCTGTCGAAGAGCGAACCAACTTAGAGCTTTCGTCCGGGTTAGCTGGGTTAGTGTGGCCATAACCAGGAAGCTTAATGTCCAACCGAACCGGCTGTCGGGTGGAATGGGAGGGTCCAAAGAAAGCCACTGCTGTGTCATTGTGAATTGCAACAATAGTGTGTAAATCCCAGAAAAAGTCTTCACAATAGTCATGGTGATCCTAACATGAGCCGCTGTGCAGGGGTTACCATAACAAATCAATTTACTGCTAGCTTTAAGCTAACAAAAACAAAACAATGTATTATAAACAAACCGCAACACTCACCTCGGTACTGTAGGCAGCAGTCTGCAGATTCCTAAACGCAGCATCTGGCTTCATATTTTTATGACATTTTCATTTAAACATTTTATAAATGCCTACCGTCTCTCTGCAACAAAACAGCACTTCCTGTGTCGCGAGCTCGAATATAATGTGCGATAGCTGTGGAGAAGTTAGCTTCTAACACTAAGACAGAGTGAATGAGCTGTACGTTGTTTTTTAGCAAATTGTAACGTAAAATATGAAATGAAATATTATTGCGTGACGTCTCTTGAAGAATCGCACGAACGCTGCGCCCAGTGCGTTCGTAGTGAAGGTAAACAGTTTATCAAGATTCTTCCGGTTAGAATTTTCAAAATAAAATCTACCCAGTTTGCTAAATCAAAAAGAGGAATAAATAGGGAATGCATCTACTTTTGCGTTACATCAAAATCAGATTTTGAAGCTAATACAAGTCATGATCTGAGCTACATCACTCACATATGTGTGTGTTTAATGGTATAATAAACAATACAGTATTTTACTTCATTCTACAATTAATCGAAGGGGAGAAACTAAATTTTACTATCCTAGCAAGCCAGACTATAAATGTGAAAATATAGTCTCATATAAAGCTGACATAAATATAGTCTCATATGAAGTCTGCAGAGCAAAACTGACGGTTTAGTTAACTAGGCTATAATTTTACTATTAGAAAATAATGAAAACATAGTTATTTAGATATTCAATATACAGCTATGTTCCTCATGTATCTTAGACCTAAGGAATATTTATTTATTATTTGTGTAATTTGGTCAGAGGTGGATAGAGTACCCAAAAAATTTACTCAAGTAAGAGTAACACTACTTCAACATATTTTTACTCAAGTAAAGTAAAAAGTTGATATCCCAAAAAATACTTGAGTAGAAGTAAAAAAAAGTATTTGGTAAAAAGTCTACTTGAGTACTGACTATCTGATTTTTTAAATGTCATCAGACAGACAAAAATATAAAGTTTGGGGAAATTCTAGTATCTTAAAGGCTAAAATTAAAAACACTGATACAAATACATAACATGATATCGAAACAAAACATTTTAAGCAGAAGAAACACTTTTCAAAGTATTTTTAAAAATATAATGCCAACATTTAATAGAGCTAGCTATGTGGCTATAAAACTAGCTAGGTAGCTATCTATTTAGCTAGCAGTAGCTATGTTTAGCTTTCGTGCAAGCTAGATAAAGATGGCTAGCTAGCTAGAAAATGAGAGTAGGAAAACAAAGCTGCTGCAGAAACACGTGGTCTCCTTTAATAAAGTGTAGGTGTGTCTGGTGTATTTTTGCTGAAACATGTTTGTTTTTCTGTAAAGTTACTCACAGTAGGTAGAGGATTCAGAGATTTTACTCAAATAGGAGTAGTGACAAAAATAATACTCAAGTATGAGTAAAAAGTACAGTGAAGTAAAACTACTCATAAAGTAATTTTTTTCAAAAAGTTACTCAAGTAAATGTAATTGAGTAAATGTAACTGGTTACCTCTGAATTTGGTATTCTAGCATTATGATTTAAATAGATAAAAATCATCTTCTAAATAAATAAAAATGAACATGGTAATGTAATAATTATTTTTTGTAATGTTTTTGTGTGCCATAAAATTATCCTGAATAAAACATTTAGTGAGTTGTTACTAAATAAGTAAAGAATTTACTTTAGTGGTTTTTATTTCGTACTTTTATTTTGAAGCCAAAAACATTTTCCGGAAGTGGACGCGCACGCTAGCTGTATGCTGCTAATGACTAGCTAACTCAAAGCGGTCCAGTTTGCGGCGCTGAAAAACGTTAAAATCACGCCGAAGTGAGGTATTTTCGTTGCTTTTAGCCCCGTGGAAGCCACATAAGAAGACCACACGCTGTTTCAGGTACCTCAGATCGGACACGCGTTGGAAATTTGAATCGTTTGTAAACACTGGAAAAGCTAACCGTCGTCTCATCGAGATCCTCCTGTGAGGTTGGGCCTTTTCTTTACATCCTGACGAACGAGGACAGCTCGGGACGGCAGCCGCCGATCCAAACGTATATCACTGCTTTCAGGTTGAGTAACCGAATTGTTTCTTTTTGGGGTCTTAAAGTCGGTGATTTTAAAGATAAATAGCTGCAGAAAAATGCTGCAGATCTGTGTGTGAGGGGGAGGGGCTATAAGGGCCTTCTTCATGTCAGCTCTGCAAGGTTCCCTCATTCTGATCTAGCCTTTTTTTTCTCCATCTGCTTCACACAGGTGAAGACCACTCATTTAAGGCTGCATGAGAGTGTTCCCACTGTGGCCCAATCCCAGGATATCAGCTGATGGATGTTTACTTCATGGTATAATTGCATCCCTGGGTATTGAGAGGCCCGGTGCCAGATGACCAGCGGACATCACCATGAAGCCCGTCAGCTATCAAAGCATGCCATCATCTGTGAATGGTGGACCTCCGAATGTGGCGCTGGAGCATCTTTTAAGCACCTCGAAAGTGATGTACTGTGAGAAATGTGGATTTGCTTCTACGGACGCAGCGGAGTTCAAGAAGCACATGATCGAGCACATGGGGCAGAGGTTTCAATGTTTTTATTGCAACCACGTCTCTTTCAGCGAGGCAGAATTGAGTGAACATCTGAAACAGCACACCTCAAAGTATCCGTTCAAATGCCCTCACTGTGGACAGGGCTACATGAGGAGGCTGTGTCTGGTGAAGCACATTGATCGTTTACATAGCAAAAATTTTAACCAAGGACCTGCCAAGCCTGGCATGGTAAAAAGTCCACTAGTCCCAGTTTCAAGTGCCTTAACAAGTGCACTCGCTGCTGATCCATCACCACCTCGACCTGTTGTCCGGGTTGCGGTACCCACATCGACTGCACCTGCTGTCAGACTGGGAAAGGATGAACAGAGAGGGAAAACACTGGACACGAACTCATCAGTTGCCATGAACGGTAGTACGGAACACGTGTCTAATTTGAATGGACTCATTCAGCATAACAGGGCGCTAACCGTTTCTCTACCGGAGGAGGTATCCATCCCTGCTGGCTGCTTGGTGGAACTTGTTGAGGTGAAAACTGTAAACGGGTCTAAGGAGCTAAAATTAAGGCTCATCTCGCAACAAGAAAATGAATCTGTGATAAAGGACACGCAAACGGCAGCTCTCCAAAACACGGCGTTGGGAAAGCCTTTAACATCCACACTACATTCTTCTAACTCGTTCAGGTCTATGAGTATGGGCATGTGCACGGTCAACAGGAAGCAGACTGATGCAAAGATGGTGAATATCGAGCGTCCTGCTGCAGCCGTCCCTGCAAAGGTTCCCGTCAATCTTCCAAATAAAGTGAACAACGAAAAGAAACCATTGAAACGGGCGTCGTCCGAAATAATCAACCTGGAGTGCAACCCCGTAATCCCAAACAAGGTTCCCAAACCCGTCCTCGGTCCTGTAAGGGAAGGAAATGTCGGGATCAGAGTTACACCAGCAGCACCTGTGAACCACAGTGCTGCTTCTCCAGATGTCATCTCCAGCAGAGTCGGCAGCAGGTTGAGTACCGCTCTTCATCAACCCGGCATGGGCACAAGTGTTCCTCAAAGGGTGGATGAGAGAAAAAACCCAGCTGTTAATCACCTCAGGAGCATCCTACCGAGGAGACCATCCGAAACGAGCAGCATTCAAGACGTATCAGCAGCTGTAAAGCTGGAACCCAGACAGATCGGCCCCAAGAGCGTCTCTGCCTCAAAAGAAGTGAAAGATGTTGTGTGTTTAAGCCAGCAAAGCTCACCTACTTCTACCACTTCAAGGTCCCTTGTAGCAGCTGCTGCTCCGGTGAGGCCTCCTGCTATTTTAGTCAATAAAGACGTTGCGGTAAACCAGCCTTTCCCTGTACTAAGAACTCTAATCAAACCCTTATCGTTAACAGCACCCGTCCATTCTAATCATAAAAACTCAAAACCATCCATGTGTACGCAGCAGGTCAGGCCTAACGATATCGCAAAGCAAAGGGATGTGTCGGAGCCTAAGAGTTTTCCTGTCATCTCGTCTGTGTTCTCACTAAGTGAGCAGCCAGAGGAAGGCCAAGGCTCCATGCAGCCGCTGGTAATGGCTCTGAGAGGCATGATGGACAAAACACTCAGTTCTGGATCTACGACTCAGGACCAGCTCAAGATTGAGATCAATAATAACCCGGGAGAAAGGTGCAAGGCACCAGTGTCAGGGCACTCCGTTCAGGTGCCCGCAAAAAATGGATTCCTCAAACATGACGTGTTGGTGACGGCGCAGACGAGCGAGTCAGTAAAAGTGGAAGAGCAGGATGTTTTGCAGCCACCTGCACTGACCCAAAACGACATTCGTGTCAAGGAGGAAAAACAGGGTTTTGCCTCTGTGAAAACGGACGACGTCGGTCGGCTGCCTGATTCCAACGCCTCCACGTGTGAGGAATCCAAAATGGCCTCGCAGGTAGCGCTTCCTGCAGCTACGGATGCCGTAGCACAAACGAACAACGAGCAGGACCTCCCCTCAAAGTTCTTGACTATCTCTCTGAAACGGGTTCAGGTCGGCGTGTGGAAAAAAACCAAAAAGGGACTGAAGCTCCGAATATCCAGGTATAAGCCTCGGGTACCTGTGGGCAGGCTCAGCGACTGTACGGTTATTTACCCCATGCCGCTGAAGGAGGACCAGCTGGTGAAACGGCCCGGTCCGAACCAGCCCGTGGTAGTGCTCAATCATCCGAAACCACGGGCCTCTGTACAGAAACCGAGGGAAGACTGTTTTGCAGACACGGGGACCGCTGAAGTGGTTCCAAAGTGCCAAATTTTGAAAATGAGGCTGAGCAAAGTGATGGGACAGAAGTATGAAGTGATGGGATGCACTGTGAGAGTATTTCCATGAATGTATTGTTCATCAGAGTGTGTACATTTATGCTAAAATAGGTAGTGTTATCATCAAAACATGCTCCTTTCAAAAATATTAAGACAATTATTTTCATAAGGCGAATGTAAAAATGAAAAAAGGACATAAATATTGTGTATTATATGGACACGCGGTGTCGTTTGCTTTCATCCGCTGGACTTTGGCTGTTGTAAATGTCATATAGTAACACGCAGATTTTAAATACTGCTTCAGAGGTTTGAGAAACCACTAGGAACTGTGGAAGGTATTGCATGCATTTTATTTAAAAACATCCATTTATTTATTTTTTTTACATTTCTGTCTGGAACATTCATGAAGCAAAGTAACATTTGATGGAAAAATCCGATTTCTGCTGCCTTTCCCTCCTGATGTAGCCCTCAATCAGCATTAAGAACCTTAAGATCATAAATACAGCCGAGTTCAAAATAAATCTGTTTCCAGGTGTTTTGAACAATATTTAGCATTATTGACAGTGTTTCAGAAAGTCCACATTTCAGCCCACCTGCTCTGGTAATAATCCCAACACACAATAGTTTCTCCACACTTTGCCAAAGAGTTTGTTTTCGTTTGTAGCCGTCCGAATCATTCAGGCACTCCCCTCAAACCTCTGGATCGGGGAAAGATTTTGCGTTACATTTTGTCAGATGAGTCACTGGTGGGTTCATTGATTGAACTGTACCAGTCTAGCAGCTACTGTAAGGTGTGAATACTGGGTTTAGACACACCTCTCTATATATATATATTTGTATTTTTATCATCATGTTTAAGTTCTCATCATCGTGTGCAACTGGTACAAGCTTTTCCGTCAGCTGAAGAGAAACTCTGCTGTGTTTTGAACTCGAGTGTTTTGGACGTCTTTGACTTTGTTCTTGGTGGTTGAAACATTTTGGGCGTAGACAAGAAGTGAATGAAAGCTGTGAGTTATGAAGTGACAGCAGTGGGAAATCTCCTGTAACGTCTTAATCCTTTAATAGGTCATGTTTTACAACCTTGTCTGAATTACTGTACACGTTTAATTGGTTTAAGTTGAAGCTACACTAAGCCAGCACATTCTTAGCATTAACTTATTTGACAGTTTCTTCGTAATCAGTCGTTCTGAAAAGCGTCTCGACCCTTGAATGCATCACCTTCGGGATGCAGGAGTCGCTGAGGTCCAGTGGGGTGATTCCTGACCGGTCCAAACCTCTTGTATATTTATCAAAGTGTCTTTATACTTGGCCGATCTTTTTCTCTAATGGCAGCATTACAAAAGCGACGTGTTCTTGTTTGTAATATAGTCATGTTGTAAAAGGGTTCCAGACCTGTAATTAATAGGTTCTGGTTGCCCACAGTCTCTGTGTATTCACTTGTTCAGATTTTATTGTAAATATATCTATAAATAGACTCAATAGAGAAAGGCCACTTTAACACTGCAGTCCCTGGTATATATATATATATATATATATTATTATTATTTTCAAACATCTAAACTTTTGATCTGGCCTTTTAGTCACTACTTTTTGTGTGTGAGAGTCATCTTGTTGTCGATATTGTTTTCGGTTTAATGACATCCTCAGTGTTAATAATGGTGTTCCATGCTTTTATAACGATTGTGTAACTTCATTCTTTTTTCTATTAAACACAAGGTAAATGCATCAAGTCCTGGCTTTGGCTTCCTTCATTTTTAGTACAGTTTTGCAACACAGATGTTGTCGTCTTTATTCACTGAGGAAGAGCGGAAGTTCCTCTCTGAGCCGTTGTGTAAAACATGAAACTAAGCAACTACATTAGGGGGGGGGGGGTATGCGTGGGAGGGGACATTCTACCTAACCACTGGTCTCCATGAGAACATTTTCCAGACAGGTACAACTGTCTTCCTCATGTTGCTTTGCAGCAGATCTTCTCTCTATCATCACCAGACACACAACTCCCTGGGATCCAGGTCTTGAAAAGGGGTAAACCGTTAAAACCAGACCCCAAGATGTGGGTTATCTTTGGTTGGGAATGAAGGAAGTAAATATTAGAAACCAGGAGGGAGGGACCATCTTGTCATTCATGTTCCTGCAAAAGTAGCTGTGAGATGTTAATATTCTACAAAACTTTGTCTTTCCATAGTAAACTAAAAACACCTTTTACTGTGCACCTGTAGACCTTTGCACAAAAACGCTCACAAACATACATATATATATATATACATATATATATATATATATATATATATATATATATATATATATATAGAGAGAGAGAGAGAGAGAGAGAGAGAGTATATATATATATATACACTGGTATCGATATCGGCCCGATACCTTAAAGTTACCCGGTATCGGGTAACTTTAACCAGTATCGGTTAAAGTTACCCGATACCAGGAACCGATACCAGTGGCTTCACTGTCTGTGACTTGTGATTTCTGTTGTAGTGTCCTATACTGAACACTAGGGGGAGCTATTGAGCTAAAGAGGAACAGTGTGGGTTGAGAGCTGGAGATGGTGCCAAATAGTTCATTTTATTTGGTTAAAATGTGGAAAACTGCAATAATTTCACTGTGAAATCACAGAAAATGGTTATTTTTCACCTTATATTTTAGTTTTGTGATCATTTTTTAATATATTTAATTTTTTTTTATCTAACTCAGTTATTTGTTGTAAAAAGCAGAGAAGAAAAAATAAAACCTGTATTCCAATTTGTTGCATTTTTTTGTGTGGTAGAAGTATCGGTACTCGGTATCGGCGAGTACTCAGATTTAAGTATCGGTATCGGATCGGTTTTGAAAAAAGTGGTATCGGAACATCCCTAATATATATATCTGTATATATATCTATATATCTATATATATATATATATATATATATATATATATATATATATATATATATATATATATATATATATATATATATATATGATATATATAGATATATATACAGATATATATATATATATATATATATGTATATATATATATATATGTATGTGTGTCAGTGCTGTTTTCTTCACCGATGAAATTTTATTGATGCCCCTTGACGTGCGAGTTACTGATGCATTAAGACAGGATGAAAATGTTAGTGAGTGTTGTGTGGAACATTTTGGGGGGACTGTTTTTGCTGTGACACGAGTGTGCATCGCTGTTTAGCTTCCACTAGAAAACACAAGTGGTGCATACATAGCCTAGTCTTTTTCTGCTGTTATATTAAAGCTGCACTGTGTAGTCTTCAAACAAGCTAGGTATCGCTAGCTATTTTACACAAGCACGTCTCAGAGCTCTCACCCCTCCTTGTGCCACTCCTCCTCTGACATGGGACCACACAGTAACAATAGAGAGCTAAACACCAGCTGTTGAAACGCTATGCTAATGTTCCCCCTGGTTTCTCCTCTTTCTACGTCCAAACGTTTTTAGCTTCCTGCTAGCTGAAAAGGTGTTTTTCTTTTTGGGACTCTGGTATTTTTTCCTAAAATTGAAGCGCTAACAGCTGTTTCTGTCCCCCTCTCACTTCCTGGATGTTCTGCTGAAAAATGCTCCAGCAGCATTAATGGAGGATCCAAGCAGTGAGGAAGTGAGGCGCTTCAGGAGACAGACAGCCGGATTGTCCAAAAGCTGCTTTAGTCTGAAACGTCTGATTGGCTGAAGTTTTATAGAACTGTAAGGGAACCACCTTATTGATATCTTTTGGGTTTTTTTAATCACCACAATATATTTATAGCTATGCTATGTTAGAATGTTGTTAAGAGGCATGGAAAAAAATGTTTTAAGATACATTGTTTACCAAATTACCTAGTGTACCTTTAATAAAGAGCTGTTCTAGTTGTGCCTCTCAACGGCAAACGCCACAGGTGGGCTGTCAGACGTTTAGAATGCATGACACTTCTGCTTATTGTGTGTGTAATCTGTCAAAAGCTTTGAGCAACTGAGCACACATTAAGAGTCTAGTGTGCACTCGTTAGTGCACCCCCCCTTCAGCCCACAGCTGCGTGGTCGGTTTGGGTGAAAGTCACTCATCAGATTCTTCTGTGCACACTCTCACTCACAGTGCAGAAATACCTTCTCGCCATGCATTTCACTCACAAGTTATGAGTCATTAAAGGCACACTATGTAACTTTTTCATATTTTTAAATCTTCTCCTTGAGCCAGTCTGTGCTAATCTGACTCTTTACAGAGTTAATGAAAAGTCACTTAGCCCCATCTGGTGGTTAGATCCAGAATACCACGATTGCAAAATCTTCGTCGCCGTCACGGTACCCAGGAAGTCACGTGTCTCACGAGGGTTAGGCTAACCCAAAGTGGCTAGCTGTTATGCTAGCGCTGGAGTGTTTTTAGCTCATGATTTCTGATTTTTTCCCATCTCTCCCTGCTTGAACACAGCTGATTTCTTTGAAGGAGTAAATAACCGCTCCTGTAGAAAGCTATGAAGGCTGAGGAGACATTTCAACAGGTAGATTTAGGCGTTTAGAAGCTGAAACAATATGCTAACTTGTGCAATGCAGTGATTTAAAACGGACACCAGAGGGCGCCCAAAACAAGCAAAACTGCATATTATCACTTTAACACAGCCTTGGATGATTCTTCATGTTTGTATTTTTGCTTTTGTGGTTATTTGTAGAGCTTATCTTGGCCAACCTCGGTGGACTCAGCGTTCCTGATGGCAGCACATTTTCTTAGCTAGCTAGATTATGATTGTTTGTGTCTGGAACTTTTTAAAAAGTTGTTTATGTTTAGGAGGTGTGACTGCAGAGCTGTGTTTACCTATACACAAGATCAGCTGCTTGAACTCTCCTCAGTAGCCTCCGTGCCCGGCCACGCCCTCTTCCTCTGGACGAGTTCCGAACCACGCACGGATTTGCTGCGCGGTCCAGACAGAACCGGCTCTGGGTCCAGATCCTTTGAGCCACTTTCTTGCACATTTGAGTTTGTTCACTCTGACACACCTAATTACATTTTTGAATTTCCTATTTAGCACATCCTCAAAAGGTTAATCAATAATTTATCCATATCAGGAACACTGAAGCTGAGAAACATCTAAACATGCAGTCGTTTCCCTAGAAAACCAGGACTGGACTATACTGGTTTAAACCCTTTTGCCTCTCACTTTACCCCTGCTCTTCAACAGCTGCAATGGCTGACAATAAAATATAGGATCACTTACAAACTGCTTCTCCTCACTTTTAAGGCCAAACACAACCGTGCTCCATCCTACATCTCCCAGCTCGTCCAACTCTCTAAATCATCTCAGTGCTCCGTTCCTCTGCCTCAGTCACTCTGTACAGTCCTCCACCATGTGGAGGTGAGCCTTCAGCAGATCTGCCCCCTTCCTGTGGAACTCACTACCGACTGATGTTAGGAACACCACATCTCTGTCACTTCATAAATCTAGATTCAAAACGTCTCTTTAAGGATGCCTACTCTGTGTAGCACCTTAGCCCCGCTTCTTGATTTAACTTGTTGGTTTTACTGCGTCCTGCTGCTGTTTTTATGTTTTATTTGTATTGTGTCTGCACCTGTATGGTGACCTTGGGTTTTAGAAAGGCGCCTTAAATAAAATCTATTATTATCTCAACCATACCAACTTTTCATCAGTTTATTGAACTGAACATAAAGTGAAGGAGTGCTTCAGCTCCACAGACTGGGATGTGACACACGGACATTACGTAAATGCAAAACCACACTGATAGACTACATCTACGTCGGTCATGAGTCCTGACACGACCATACCAACCAGGACTGGCTGCTGCTTACCGGATACAAGGCTCGGATTACCAGTCGGTGCGTTTATGCACATCTAAGTCGATCTAGTTCGATCTTATGTTAATAAACTGGGAGCCTTTATCCTAGTTTACATGCACGTTAGACAACTGAACTTAAAATGAAGTTAGCCCCACTCTGCTACGATAGGTGGCGACATGCGTCCTTTCATGCTGGTGTTCTTCTGGTTGTTTTCTTAGTGTTTAAAATCGCTTGTTTTAAAGCAATACTAATCGACTTTTAACCAGTAGGGGGCAGTAGGAGGCTACGGTTAGAAGTTTCATTTCAACTGTCGTAAATCATCTCACACCTGAACAGACAGAACCCCCCCCCCCCCAGTCTATCACAGCTTTCAGCTAATAATCTCATCAGACAAGTTGTTGCTTTAAATTTTTTTGAATGTATAAATATTATAAGTTCATAAACAGTCTATCTTTCTTTCTCTCTCAGCTGCCAGAGCATAAGTGCAAATCTCCACTAGATTCAGCTGCCAAACTCTCAGTGATGAGTCATACAGGTGTGTGTTTCAGGTGTGTGAGCAGAATAAAACGATCCATCATCATGGGTCTGCCGGGAGGACTTGAGCAAAACCTCCGGGTCCCTAGTGAACCAGCGCAGATCTGACGGGCTTTCGGTCTCAATCTGCTGGCGCAAAAACCTCCTGGACCACTGGGTCATGGTGGACCTGAGGAGCAGTGCGGGTCTCGTTCGGCTGGCGTAAAACCTCGCGGCCCGCGCAGACCCCCCAGCGAGAACAAGGTTCTTGCTTCTGGTGGAGGATGACTTGGCCTTGAATCAGTACCCGACTGGACCCGTAGGACCGTCACCTCGGTTCTGATTCTACTAGCGGGCTCATGTGTTGGAGATGTGTTCGTGCGGGTCGCATGTCATTGGTTCTTCAGATTTTATTTATTTATTTATTTACCTGTGAGGTGGTGTTGAGGAAGGCTTTGATCATCAGGTCGGTGTAGGACAGATTAACCCAGGCGTAGCTGCGGGACGACGCCTGGCGCCGCCTCGGGGTCTGCGTGTTAGCCAAGCCGCCGCTGGGAGTCTGTGAGCCGGAGGGGAGTGCATGGAGAGCAGATTAATTTATATATCTATTTATTTATCTGTGAGGTGGTGTTGAGGAAGTTTTTCACAACATTATTTTCCACAACGTTTCACAATATGGTTAATAATCCGACTAGTTAAATCGTGAAACGCTCGCTGAAACTATCCCTCCTCCCCCTGCCTATAGCGTCTCTAGACCTGGTTACTAAGGCCGTAAAGCAGGAAGTGACATCATCTTTGTGACCCCCCGTTCCTCAAAACTGTCTAGTGCGGTACCTGGCCAGTAGAGGGCAGCAGAGTGCTGTCAAACATGAAACTGGTCAAGTTTCTTACTCAACAATCAATGAGATCAATTTTAATGCTCTGGCTTAAAAACTAAAATAACACTTAGTATTGCTGTAAACGCTTCCGTCGGACACGAGTTTTCTCAGGTGTCCTCGTGTACCCTGATGGCAAGCTGTTCTTTTATTTTTGTTGCCATCTTCTACTACTGATTTGTTTGTAATCCCGATTCCGTGATCTCGTCACTCCATGAAGGGGAGCGTCCGGCCGGCTTCAGCTCGATTAGAGTTTCGTTGTGTCTTCATCTTGACCCAGACTAACGTCTTTACATGCATTTAATAAACAACTTTAGTCGATAGTTGTGTTTTCTGATGTGCATGTAAACGCACTGACTGTCTCCGAAAAAGAGCCCTCAGTTCTGGAAACAAGCTTGAGAGGATTCTGTGAGAATTAAAGGTGTAGAGATCCTTTCAAAGATATCTTGAGGCAGAACTTCAAATGAGTATCATCAAAGAGGTGGGGGTGGGGATGAAAAAGATCACAGGCTTCATCCCACAAAAGCCAGCAGCAGCAGAGGGACGTCTGTACAAAACCAAGGAGCCAGTTCTATTCTTCAAAAGAATTCTGCAGAGTCATTCTCCACAACACGTCCTCATCCTGCTAATCACACCATCCTGCCCCCTCCCTTCCTTCTACTTCTGTCTTTCCCTGCTGCGTCTGCACACCTTCAATCAGAGTCTACCTCAGGAATGGATGCCAGTGCTTCAGAAGACGTCTTGCTTCGTATCAGTTCTTTAGAAGGCAGCGTCTCTGGTCTCAGTGGCATATAGACGAGACGTCACTTTAGGGTGGTTCTGATTCGTCTTGAACCTCGGGTGAAAACTACTCGTAACCCTCTCAGGTTTGCGTACCGAGCTGATGTGGGGGAGGGGATGATACTGTCATCTATCTGCTGCAGAACGCGTACTCTCACCTAGATGGCAGTGCAGGCTCTGTTGGAATCGTGATTTGTTTTTTCTAGTGTCTTCAACACCATCCAGCCTTCTTTGCTGAGTGAAAAGTTGCTTGATTTGGGAGCCAGCGGGTGTCCTGGGCTGCTGATTAGCGGTCAGATAAGCCTGAGTGTGCTCAGCTGGGGAGTGCCTTGTCTGATGCAGTAATCAGCAGAATGGGAGCGCCACTGGGGAAGGTCCACACTAGGTCTCCGAGTCATCTGCAGAGGTTTTCTGATGACAGAGCAGCGGTGGGATGGATAAGAGGTAGACATCAGGTGGAGTGGAGTGGTCAGCTCCTGATTGTGATGAAGGTCCACTTCAGACCGTGGGTAATTAAATGGAGGTTACCATCAGCTGCATGTGTTTCTAAACAACATCCTGGACATGCAGACCAACACTGAGGTTATTTGCAAAAAGGGAATGAGCAGACTACTTTGTTAGAAACTCTGATCTTTTAATGTCTATAAAAAATACTGGAGGTATTTTCCAGTCTGTGCTATTTCCTGTGCTGTACGTAGTTTGCTGGGGGAGCAGCTTCAGCATCATGGATTCCGTCAAACGTTTAAAAATGACTTATGTAGCGTTGTGACATGCTACATAATGACGAGCTCAGCCAGGTTTTTATGAACGGGAAACAATATAACAATAACGGTGAGCCTTATCCAGTTCGTTGTACAAAATTAATACCTAATAATAATAATAAGCTGATTCATGACTGAACTTCTCCAGATTGCACACAGCTCAGCTTCTGATAAGATAAACTTGATGCCACATCACCACTAAGTCAAGTCTGATGTTTAATAAGTACTTCACTTCATGTGTCATGTTCTGTTTTGAAAGTTAAATGTCTTTCTCATGTTGTGCTTGTGTTTACGTGTTTTGGTGCATTATAACTTCCAGCGTGGAACTAGCGTTGTCACGGTTACCGGTTTTGCGGTAAACCCCGGTAAAAATGTTGACTATAATTATTACTGTCATGTTTTTAAAAAACTATATCATCTCGGTGGGTTAACCGCCTTCGCGGTTTTGGCTCGGTGAGCTTCCCGGCCACCGTACCTCCTCTGGTGAAGCTTCTGCGCACTTTGTAGTGTTTACATCCACAACTTTCTTAAGCTAAAGCTAAAATGACGGCGAAAAGAGGAGAAAACAGCGCTGAGGTCATCTATCAGCCCTCAGAGAAGACAAAGACAGAAGTCTGGGCATATTATGGATATTTGAAGAATGCTGAGGGACAGTTGTTTGCCGAACGTGCCGGAAAAAAGTGTGAAAGGAAGCGACACGCGACGCATCTGTGTGTCCATCAACTCTACAGTCAATGCAAGAGAACGTATTACGGTAACGTTTAGCGTTTTAGCTGAAATACATGATGTGAGGACTTTGGGTTGAGGGAGAAGCAGCGAGCGCCACCGCCAGAACATAAACCGAGTGGCGGACAACATCGTATTGAAATGAGGCTACGGGGCTCCCAGCGGGCAGATCGCTGCTGACGCTGCTTAATGAAGCGTCAGAATAAGTTCACCAGAACTCCAGCTTAGCAGAAAATAACTGGTAGTTTATTAGCCATGCTGCGGGGAGCGGGAGCAGTACAGAGACCGCCTTAAAGTATGACGGGTAACCATAGAAACGAGGTTGTTTTTGTCAAGTACGGTGGCCCATGCAGTACAATAGGGTGTCGGTCAACTGATCTACAGTCACCAATGCTGATTATGAATTATTATGAATTTAACAATGATTACTGCCTGATGACATCTCCCCTAATCTGAAAATCTCACAGGAAGGACACAAGCTGAGGACAATATTATCCTGATCTAGAGTTTATTTAGTTGTCTAGTTGAACATATTCAACATCCTTTTAAAAAATACAGAGATAATACCGAAAACCGTGATCATTTTGGTCACAATAACCGTGAAGGTACGTTTTCATACCGTGACAACCCTACGTGGAACGCCTCGCTTATTAGTTAAATAACGCCTTTTGTCCACCATAGTTGGCCACTTCGGTGTGTTGTCTTATTTGTCCGTACGAGGAACCGTTAAGGTTAATCCCAGACTCCCACAGGGTCTGAAGCCAGCGTTGACTTGTCTGCTGAAGTAGCGAGTTGCCTATCAGAGCACCGCTAGGCCTGTAGTTAGCTTAGCTTTAGCAAGTAGCTTCTACAGAAGATAAAGACACGGTTCAAACCCGTGCTTTAGCCCGACGTTCGAGACGGCCTCGGCAAATCCAGGTTTCCTCCGTCGAGAAAATTGTTCACAAAAAGAACGATTTAAAGGCAGTTCCTGAGCGCCGCTAGCGATCTGACCCAATCCCAGACTCCCACAGATTCTGACGCCAGCGTAGACTTGTCCGCTGAAGTAGCGTTGATTACGGTCCGCTAAATTCCTGTAGCTTAGCTTAGCCTCGGGTGTAGCATATCGCAACGCTACAATTATTAAGTTTAGAAACATTTTTGTGCAGAACCTGGAGCCATTTAGATCAGTGAGACAGAAGCTTCCTGAACAAACTGCTCTTCATCAGGAATCTCACTCCCTCAGGACTCCGTACTTCTGTCTTCCAGTGTTTAGAGCTAATATATACAGTCCAGCTCAGACTTTAGTGCAAAAGCAACCAAGGTTGAAAGAAGTGCTGATAGTCCAAGTCTTGGGGTAAAAAGGTCTTGGGTTCAAATTGGAAACAGAGCTGTTTTTGGTTAGTGAACTAAGAAAAACTTTAAAAATTAGTCAGAAGTTTATTTACTTATATAAAAAGTATTTATATTTAAAATTTTAAATTTGCAAAGACAAAATACATGCATTTTCATCAATCATGGGAATAAACAGTATCAAGACACACCAATGTGTAACATCCACGATTTATATTTAGATACCTCTTCATAGTTGGAATGATGAAACTCCTCAGTTCGATTAGAAAAATGAATTGCAGCTTTGGATAATACCGGTAGTTACTTCTGGAGAATAAGCATGAGCACATTATTTTTAACACGTTATTTTTTTGGATGATGTGAAAAACTGAAGAGGGCTTCGACAAATCTCTGCTGGAAGATGCTGACATCACTGAAGAAGCTTCTCCACGTCCCATTTTGTTATCGGACACGTCAACACACAGTTTTCTGGGTATTTGCAGCCAGACGTACTTCTCCCACTGATGAGTGTTATTGGAAAAATGGAGTGGAATTTGATGATCTCCCCTACAGAGTCAAACATCTGAGGAGAGACACGACGAGGTTTATTACAGATTTAAATCTTGGGAGGGTCAAACTGTAAGTTCACTTACATCATTTGATCGTTGTCCTGTTCCCAGTGCGTACTTCTGGGTGGCCTCGAGGAACCGAATCTTTACGTTATAAACTTTCTTCTCGTAATACACAACCAGGACCAAGGGCTCACTGTTGGTGTTAATGGAGCAGTCCCGAACTAGAAAGGCCCCGTCCTAATATCAAGAGAGGGAAACAGAAACAGTACATTTAGGTTGACAGTAGGAAGAGCTACTTTAAGCAGTTTTCTGTCCAAAGTGTTTAAAGTTTCCACAGCAGATGAAAACTAATAATACCAGGATTCTTCCTAACCTCTCAGTGGGAATTGACAAAAAAAGGCTAATGATTTTACCCACAATGCATTTAAAATGAGCTAATAGTTGGCATGTTCTGCCCCCTTTGTGTTCAGTTGTGCCGTGTTCCTTCTGTTTCCTCCTCCTTTACATTCAGTCATTCACCCAGCTGCCCCTCATCTCTGCGTTGGTCAAACTGACCCTTACTTTAAGGTCAGCTGTTGTTCTTCCACCCTTCATCCAACCTCCTGAAGATAAACTTTCCGTTCAAATGGGCGGGGCAGTTGGGGAGCAGAGCTTCTCTAAGCCCCGCCCATCTCTGTAGCGTTTTATAAACTCTTTTATAGTTTATTTAGCACACACTTCTGTAGAATCACTAGCAAGTTTAGTCAGTCTGACACAGAGGAGGTACTCTGAAGCTTTCACTTACCGGTGTTTACAGGAACTCTAGATTTCCTTAAAATGAGAATCAGGAAGTGAAAACGGTGAAAATATTTGAACACTTTTGGGTCTCAGACAGCCTTTGGGACTGATATGAAGATCTTTAGAAAGTGAATTCTGCATAACATGGGACCTTAAAGTGATAATATGCAGTTTTGCTTGTTTTGGGCGCCCTCTGGTGTCCGTTTTAAATCACTGCATTGCACAAGTTAGCATATTGTTTCAGCTTCTAAACGCCTAAATCTACCTGTTGAAATGTCTCCTCAGCCTTCATAGCTTTCTACAGGAGCGGTTATTTACTCCTTCAAAGAAATCAGCTGTGTTCAAGCAGGGAGAGATGGAAAAAAATCAGGAATCATGAGCTAAAAACACTCCAGAGCTAGCATAACAGCTAGCCACTTTGGGTTAGCCTAACCCTCGTGAGACACGTGACTTCCTGGGTACCGTGACGGCGACGGAGATTTTGCAATCGTGGTATTCTGGATCTAACCACCAGATGGGGCTAAGTGACTTTTCATTAACTCTGTAAAGAGTCATATTAGCACAGACTGGCTCAAGGAGAAGATTTAAAAATATGAAAAAGTTGCATATTATCACTTTAAAAATAAGTCAAATTCACTCAATACATTAACAGATTTGAATTATAATTTATATATTTATAACAATTCCAATTACAAAATAATTTTCTATCAGTAGACTGCATTATTTAACATAAGTTCCCATCCTGAGTGAGCACAGGATGGACGGAGACGGTGGGAAGAAAAAACAACAGACTCAGGATCAGCAGCCGTCTGTCTCAACTAGGTGGATTTTTGAACTTTGTATTTTCGTAGGATTACTTAATGCAGTATGTTTTTAAAGACTTATAGTGAGGAAATGTATAATTTGTGAAAGATAGTTTATTTTCTGTCTTTCTGGTTCGACACTTCACCTACATACTGTATTGCCTGCTGGTGCTGGCGGTTGGAGGTTTCTGTACCGCCGTATCTGGTCGCTTTGATTCTGTGTAAAGAGCTTTGCATCCCATGACTTAGAAAAGAACTATACAAATGAAGGACATTTACATAAAACCAACATTCCCCCAAATGTCCACTTTAGCGTTAAACATCAGGTGTTTTAAATCACTTTGACGTACCTTGTTGACCAGGTGTAGGGCGTGTTCAGCATCTGTGCGATTACAAGCCCCAATATACCAGTCCTCCTCACAGTAGGTCTGCCAGCAGAAGGCAGTCATTCAGTAACAGTCTTCATTCTCATTAGGATTAATTAAAGCGTGTAGCAGATTTACATTTGGCTTCTCCACTGGAACAAAGTCATGATGGTCGATGTCTTCTTTAGTTTGAGGCCACTCGTGGTGATGGCGTCTTGATGGTATCCTTTCTTTAAGTAGATGTTAGGTTGGCCTTAATTAATCAGTAACTGGTAATTAGGGATGCACCGATACCAGTATCAATATCAGGCCAATACCAATACCAATACCATGTACTTGTACTCTTTAAAATTAACAAATACCAGTATCAATATCAGGCCAATACCGATACCAATACCATGTACTTGTACTCTTTAAAATTAACCAATACCAGTATCAATATCAGGCCAATACCGATACCAATACCATGTACTTGTACTCTTTAAAATTAACCAATACCAGTATCAATATCAGGCCAATACCGATACCAATACCATGTACTTATACTCTTTAAAATTAACCAATACCAGTATCAATATTGGGCCGATACCAATACCATGTACTCGTACTCTTTAAAATTAACCAATACCAGTATCAATATCGGGCCGATACAATATTATGTACGTGTAATCTTTAAAGTTAACTGATCCCAGTGCAGTAGCTCTGACTGGTCAGAAGGCTTCACTGACTAGTCAGTTCTGTTGTAGTTTTCTAGATTGGTGGCTAGGGGGAGCTGTTGAGCTAAAGAGGAACAGTGTGGTTAGGAGAGGGAAACTGTGCAAGAATTTCACAGAAAATGTTTATTTTTCCAAAGAAATCATTTAGTTTTGTGATAATTTTTATTAATATTTTATCTAATTCACCCTGATTTGCTGTAACAAGCAAAGAAGAAAATAAAACCTGTCTTCCAATTCCAGTTGATCTAAGTCAGGCGTGTCCAAAGTGTGGCCCTCAGAGTGATTTTGTGTGGCCCTCAGCTGCATTTTAAAAATTATATAATTTAGTTTTCCTGCAGGATTTTGATGCAGAGAGACGCTTTATGACATTTTTTTTATTTTTACTAACATGAGACCCACATAACAAAAAATCCAAGTAAATTAAAATCTTTTTAAATGCAAAATTTTCCATTCAATCAAAATATTCTTTTTTTTTTAGACAATTCAAGAGATATTGAGATTTCAGACTTTATTTCCTGGTAAAAAGAACCACAAATCCTCACTGACTTTTACCAAAATGCAGACTTGTGAGCTCTGTTCATAAAGCCTGACTAAATCCAGCAACAGGACTGAAGGAAGACCCAGATCCTGGTCTTGTTGCTGAGGATGGAACAAAATGTAGAAACCTAAAAACAGTCGACCAATCAGATCCAGTGAATCTGATGCTTTTTATTATTGAGTCAAACATACGAGATCCCTGTGTCGTATTGACAAAGACTGTCCATTAAAATGTTGCATTTATAATGAATTTTTGAGCAGAACAAAATATTTTTTGCTCGTTTCTTTTAAAGCAGCATTGAGTGACTTTTAACCAGTAGGGGGCAGTAGGAGGCTACGATTAAAAGTTTCACTTTTACCGTCGTAAATCATCTCACGCCTGAACTTTTTCCAGCCCAGTCTGCGACAGCTTTCAGCTGATAATCTGTCAGACAAGTTGTTGTTTTTATATTTCTTTTGAATGTATAAATATTATAAGTTCATAAACAGTCTATCTTTCTCTCTCTGCCGGTTCTGCCGTAAAGCAGAAAGTGACATCATCTCTGAAGGTACGGGCCGAGGCTCAAAGCCGTCTAGTGCGGTATCTGGCCAGTAGAGGGCAGCAGAGTGCTGTCAAACATGAAACTGGTCAAGTTTCTAACTAAATAATCATTGAGATCAATTTTAATGCTCTAACTTAAAGTGTTAACTGCTCAGTATTGCTTTAAGAAATATTCTAACTTTTGTGGCCCTCGAGGACTTGACACTTGGTGATTTTGGCCCTCATGTTGAAAAGTTTGGACACCCCTGATCTAAGTAGTTTGTTTAGGGTTAGTTGTTTGTTAGCCTTGACGGTAACTTCTTGGTTACAATGTCATTTGTAAGTCGCTTAGGCTAAAAGCGTCTGATAAATACATAAACCTAAACAATTCATTGTATTTTTTGTGTGCGGTAGAAGTATCGGTATCGGTACTCTGTATTGGCAAGTATCAGTATCGTATCGATTTGAAACAAAGTGATATCGCTGCACCCTACTGGTAATTAACAAAGATGATAATGATGATCTCTGACGTACTCACCTAGACTTTTGTGGGCCCTAAACAAAACCAGAAAAGCACATCTAAGTCACAATGTGTAATTATCACATTTAACGGACCGAGACCTGAAAGTCAGACCTGTCTAAGTCATGAGTCTCCAGATCCAAGGAATGCCTTTGATGGGTCAGAGGGGCCGAAGCACTTTTAGTAGTTTGTTGATCTGCAAACATACTCAGCATGATGACAAATGGAACATGTTTTATATGCAAGTAATTAAAATAAATCTTACCTGTTATTTGTGAACTGAAATATGGCTAGCAAAGAAAAAAGAAACATGTATTATACAGTATTACAAATGAGCTTAAATGTGTTGTTAATGCGTAACACTGGTCCCTATACAAATAAATAAAATCACGTTAATACAACAGTTCTAGAGATCCCAAACTTCTTCACATTCGTCTTTTTTCAAACCAGCTGAAATGTGTTAGAATATTCTTAATGTGGGACTGAGCAGTCATCCCTTAAGGTTTCTAAAGGTCTTTGTCAGGTTGCTTTACTGTTTATTTTTAATCAGATTATTGTTCTTGATCTTGTTCACGTCTCCTGACATCAACCCAGGAACCATAAAAACTGGTAGAATTAACCAAACTGAATATTTAACCGACTTTAAGTTTTAGCACAAAACTTTGACAGGCTTAGAAAAATTATTTTAAAATAAAGAAAGTAAAGATTAAGGAAGTATTATCTGAGGACTTAAAATGGATCCTCTGATACTGAAGCTTTTCTTAAAGGGACAAGAGGGAATATTTTAAATAAAAATAATGATGCGTGCTCAGTTTTAAGTGATGAAGCATTTTAAATCAAAAAGAATGAGTCCACCCATGTATCATTCCATAATCTAGAACAGGCTGTGAGCTGTAAAATGTTCTGCAATCCGGGAACAAATCTCCCGCGCTGTCCTACGGACAGTGTTGCCACAGTTACTTTGAAAAAGTAATCCGACTACTGATTACTGATTACTCCCTTAAAAAGTAACTTAGTTACTTTACAGACTACTTGACTTTAAAAGTAACTAAGTTAGATTACTAGTTACTTTTTTAGTTACTTTATTAGTGACATTCAGCTGTCGATGACTCCTCCTCCTGCCTTGACTTTAAAATAACCTCCAGTTTGACTAAAACACAGAAGTGAATTTTAACAGCAAGTCAACAAAATGGATCTCCTGATATTAAAGTTGAACTTCCAAACTATTTCCTGAAAAAAATACTTGGTTTTATGAAATATAAATTAAAGAGTCTTTCTTGACCTGACATTTAACACTTTTATGGCAAAACTACCTTTTATAAAATAACTTGTTTATTACTGTAACTATTAAATTACTTTTAACATGTTTTATTAACATCAGAACATTTGAATGAACATTAGAACAAACCTTAATGTTCTCATCTTTATCTGACACTAACTCTAAATCCTGACTGTATTTATTCCAGATAGAAAACGATCATCTCTCTCCTCCATAGTTGTTTGTGTTGCTGCAGCTGGTTTTTACAGGATTTACCTGAAATCCAGGTCAACCCTAACCCTACCTGACCCTCTTTTCTAAATATACTTTTTGGAAAAAGTTTTGTTTGACAACTAAATCTCATCTTTTAGAAAGATTTATTTAATTATTTTAACAAATAAAAAAAATTGAATTTAAAGTAAAGTAAAATTCACAACTATGACTAAAATTAATAATCTAGCTCCTGTTATCAGCTGTTCTTTAGACTCACCCGTTAGTTCCTTAAAACCGGAGGGTTTTAGGACCACGAGGAGCTAACATCAGCTCGTGTTTCTGCTGCTGCTTTGTTTACCGACTGCTGCGTTTGTCTGAAGGATGCGCCATCAAAACGTCTCTGTAGTTGCTGGCGCTGCTTTGGAGCTTCGGCTGCATTCAGGCTGCTAGTCTGCTCGGCTGTCAGACAGACGGTCAGCTGCTCGGGTTGTTCTCCGTTTGTTCTCAGTCTCACACTCCTTAATAAAGTCTGGACCCCGAAGATAAAACAAAGCTGTTGTATCAGAGGAGTTTACTAAAATAATGCCCGGATATTCAGGTAAATAGGCTACTTTATCACAGGTCAGTGACTCCTCCTCCAGCTGGAGCGACTCCTCAGCTGTGCTCGTGTTGAAAACGTGACTTCACCTCATGCTGGGAACGTGACACAACGCCGCTCACAGAAATGCAGGAAGAAAATAAATATTTTAAGGAAATGGACAAAGATAGTAACGCAAAGTAACGCACAGTGGCTCGAAAAAAATAACTTTAATCAGATTACTGGATTGGAAATAGTAACGCGTTAGATTACTCGTTATTGAAAAATGACGTAATTTTAGAGTAACGCGTTACAAAGTAGCGCGTTACTGGCAACACTGCCTACGGATGTGACGTCAACTGACGCTGTTTGCGCGTTCTGGAAGCTAAAAAAGTAATAATAAATGTATATCCAGTAGGTGGCAGTATTACACCGTTGTGTTGCTGGTCAATGGCAGACTTCCTTCGTCTGAATCTGAGGTTTTTCTCATCAAACTGGTGTTATCTTGTTTATGGAGCTGAAAACCTCTCTGATGGATTATAGGGTTCCACAGAGCTAAAGGTGCTGTTATAGGCGACCGCACAGCAATCTGTCCATGTTTATGGGTCTCGGGACGATAGGCCTCAAATCCCCGACTGTTTCCTGGACCTCAGTCCGCTTACAGTGCACCAAAGGCGGGTGTGCAGCGCACGCTCCTCCGGGTGCTCCGGAGCTCCACTCCGTGATGCGAACTTGAGAAATCTAGGGTGATAGAGACGGCGGGACATGATTCTATCACCCTAGATTTATCAAATTCACCTCAGAGTCAGAGAACACCGACTGATTAAAGCTTTTAACGATACAGGCAGCTGGGAAGGACTGGAACATAGCGGCTAGCGAGATTAGCTCTGTTAGCTCGGCTCCTGCTGTCTCTGTGTGTGTGTGTGTGTGTGTGTGTCGCGGGGCATTGTTTTACTACATTTCCTTTTGTATTAATAAAATGTATTTTTATTTATGGAATCATGTCTCCGGCTGCCTTTGGTTGAACCCTTATGAGATAGTGAGAAGTTTGTGCGCGCTCCCGTTCAAGTTTGTAGTTATTCACAGCGCCGGGCTCATGAGGTTCGTTTTTCAAATCTTCCCTTTTCTCCCTTTAAGTTGTCTTTCAGTTTTCCAACTGTTAGATATTCCTATTGTCATGTCCGCATTTATCTACATTTATGAATATTGATATGGTGACAAACAGGGCCGGATCTAGTCAGCCCCACTAAGGGGGGCAGGTAGAATATCAGGGGGGGCCAGTCTGGACATGCCAAGAATGTTTTGGTCATCACATCCCCCCAATCCCTTAAATGCATCAAAAACTATGACATCATCATATCAGTTCCTCTATCCATAGATTTATGTTCATATCTGATCCCTACCCTCTGCATTTACCCGGGCTTGGGACGGCACAAGTAGGACACTGGCTGATGCCCTGTTGAGGCTGACCTCATCTGGTTAGGTTTGGTTTTTGTTCTTTTTTGTGTTTTTTTTTGTTTTTGTTTTTTGTTCTTTTTGTGTTTTTTGTTTTGTTGTTCTTTTTTGTGTTTTGTTCTTTTTTGGTTTCTTGTTTTGTTTTTTTGTTCTTTTTTGTGTGTTTTTTTGTTCTTTTTTTGGTTTTTGGTTTTGTTTTTTGTTCTTTTTGTGTTTTTTGTTCTTTTTTGTTTTGTTTTTTGTTCTTTTTTGTTTTGTTTTTTGTTCTTTTTGTGTTTTTTGTTCTTTTTTCTTTTGTTTTTTGTTCTTTTTTGTTTTGTTTTTTGTTCTTTTTGTGTTTTTTGTTCTTTTTTGGTTTTTTGTTTTGTTTTTTGTTATTTTTGTGTTTTTTGTTCTTTTTTGGTTTTTGTTTTGTTTTTTTGTTCTTTTTGTGTTTTTTGTTTTGTTTTTTGTTCTTTTTGTGTTTTTTGTTCTTTTTTGGTTTTGTTCTTTTTTGTGTTTTTTTGTTGTTCTTTTTTGTTTTGTTCTTTTTTGGTTTTTTGTTTCGTTTTTTGTTCTTTTTTGGTTTTTGTTTTGTTTTTTGTTCTTTTTTTGTTTTTTGTTCTTTTTTGGGTTTTGCTTTGTTTTTTGTTCTTTTGTGTTTTTTGTTCTTTTTTGGTTTTTTGTTTTGTTTTTTGTTCTTTTTGTGTTTTTTGTTTTTGTTCTTTTTTGTGTTTTGTTGTTGTTCTTTTTTGTTCTTTGTTTTTTTTTGTTTTGTTCTTTTTGTGTTTTTTTGTTTTGTTCTTTTTGTGTTTTTTTGTTTTTCTTTCTTTCTGTCTCATTCATCAGTAGCTACTTTGAATGAGGACAAATGGAAGAGAGCGCTCACTCTGACCATTTTTCACTGAAATATTTTTGAAATTTGTTATTTCTACATGCAATCGCGTTTGGGGGGACAGTCATGGAATTTGGGGGGGCAATGCCCCCCCCCCCCCCTTGCCTACATCCGGCCTCGGTGACAAATATTAATATAATTTTAATTTAGGGTTTACAAATTAGCCTTTGATTAGAAATCCTCCATACAAGGCTGTTTATATTATATCACATACTGTTTTTTTCTTTTTTGCTGCTCGTGTTCAAATAAATTTAAAGCAAACAAAACATTTTGTCATAAAGTAACCAAGTGCTGAGACTTGTAAGTTACAGCAACTGACTGAAAACAAATGAAAATAACAATACAAAATAATAACCCCCAAAACAAAAAACACATTGAAAGTTCTTCAAAAAGCCCAGAGGAGAATTCCTGAAGACATTTAAACACATCTTTAAAACATCTGGATCCTCTGGGGGTTAATCCAGAGAAGTAAGAGCTGGCTACAACACTGGTTATGAATGAGGTGTCTACGTCTGTTTGACCACTTACTTTCTCAGGACTCCTCTGTCGTTTACTGAAACTGAAAGAAGACGGGATTTCATTAAAAAGTCTGTAATCCAGTTACACAACCAGCAGATGGCAGCACTGCTACACTGTCCAAACACTCAATCCAACACTTCCTGATCTCATGAGAGCAAACAGAAAGAAAAGGTTCTCACTCCTTCCTGCAGGGTTCATGTAGAGCGAAGCCGCCAAGTTTGTTGGACAACTCTAAGGTGAAAGGTGAAAGTGAAGAAGACCTGCAGGGACAGACTCGATCCATTAGTCCATTTATAACTCAGAGAAACTTAGTGATGAGTAGATGTGTTACCTTTGTGAGGCCTGGCTCATGAGAAAAGAAGAAAAGGTTATTAAATAAGTGACACAGTTTATAGGAATAGTGAAAGTACAAGGACAGGTGTTTACTTTCTTTGCAGGTGGGAGCCTCTTATCTGGAAAGACATGAGAATATTAGAGATTTCTCTACAACTCAGACAGGCATAATAATGGTTTAAATACTCACTGCTCTCACCTAATCTGGTCTTCTGTCGACCCGGCTTCAGTTCTCTATTTACAGCTGGACCTGTGACGCAAAATCAGAAAGAAAAGTGAAAAATCATCAAGGGAGTTACGGACACGTCCAGCTTAAAAAAACAAAATAAAGCCAAAACGATCTCTTTTCTTAACTGTACTTGTTGGTTAATTGACCAAATATTTTGCACTTATAACTTAAAGACTAATACTAAATGTGTTTGAGTATTTTATGTGAGGGATGAATCATATCTGGACTGCCTACAAAACCACAATCTAACATATTTTAGGTTAATAAGTGGTCACAACAAATAAACCAAAATGATTTGGAGTGGTTTTAACTTTTTAACACAGTAAAGTATTAAAACAAGTTATAAAACAAAAAGGATTTATTCGATGCTTTCCTGAAAACAAAGGTTGCACAGCTGAACTCTGCAGCAAATCTCTGCTCCAAAGTCAGTTTGATGTAAATACGTCCTTTAAACTCTTTAGTGCATGTGGACATATTTGATCACATACTTTAAATTTAGATTTTCTGCCAAAACCTTTAAAAATAAAGTAAAAAAAAAAAAATCCCATAAAAAAAATTAAAATGTTAGAATATTTTAAAGTGATGTTTTAAAGTACAAAAGTAAGAATGAAAAAAGTAAAAGAAAAAGGTACAAATAGCAAAGTAAATAAAGAAAAAAGTATTTCAAAGTCTTCAATAAGTGTTACACTTTGAATTGACTAATATCTTAATGATTTCTCTACAACTCTTTACAGGTCAAGTGATCAAATTCGGTCACTTTTACAAGTTTTTACAAAAAAGTTTTAAAAAGAAAAAAGTAACACGGTTTTTATTTAAAAAAAAAAAGTTTAAAAATGTAAAAAACGTTTCCCTAGAAGATTCAAGTTTAAGCTGCAAACAGGGTGTCCGCGGAGTCTTAAAAAGTCTTGAAAGGTGATAAATGGATTTATGGGAAATTAAGACCCTTAAAACGTTGTAAAAGGTCTTAAACCGAATATGAAAAGTCTTAAATTTGGGTATTATTGTTGAGCTCTATGATTTCCGCGATGCGTAAAACGAGGACGTAATGGCGGAAATGAATAAACAAACTAGAATCCAGTAGTGAATGAAAGTGTTCTGGTATCTAGTATCTGGTATCTAGTATCTGGTATCTGATCTGCCATAAAGAAATACTTTGAATAATAAATATAAAATTTACAATATGAACTATACTTAATAACACGTTGATCAGCCTGAGATGATAGTAAAAATAAAAACATCTGGTTATAAAACATTAGCCATTATCATAGTAATATTTACCATATTGACAGTGAACTGATGTGTGATGCTGTATTGAAGTACAGCAGTACTTTAGGACTAGTGTTTCCAGACAATGCGTATGTTTTGCATCTAGGGCTGGGTATCGTTAAATATTTTTGTGCATTCAGACTAGACCTCCAGCTGGTTAAAGTTGAGATCATGTGTGAAAACAGCAGTTTTTTGATCATTTACTTTGGCAAACATTGTCTTTAGTTGAAGTGTTATTTGCAAAATGGATTTTCTTCTATTTGAATCACAAAATACAACTGTTTATTAGTTACAGGTACATTGCGATAAAGTCTTAAAAAAATGTTTTGAAGATCTTTAAAAGTCTTGAAAAGGTGTTGAATTTTACTTTGAGATCCCTGCAGATACCCTGTGCAAATCAAACTTTAGAGTAAGAGATCAAATATGGCCACTTGACCTATAAAGGGTCAAAAGGTTAAAGGTGATGCAGCTGGACTGAACAGTGAAATGAATCACTAGGTTTGGTAACACGTCGCTCCTATCGAGCTTCCCGTTTACCTGGAATGCGTGGGATCTCTCTGGTCGGACATCTGGGGAGGTTTCTACGCTGATCGGATGCAGAGCAGAGTGAAGTCGAGAGCATAAGCAGAACAGTTGTATCTGTGCTTTCATTTACAAAACAACAAAAATAAAGCTTACAGAGGAGACCGATGATGAAACGCTCTGGTGGGGAACTGACCTCGGAGGATCCCTGTCTTAAAATCAAAAGAAATCGTGATTGAGAGTTTCACCAGCGTGAATGAGACGGGGCGTTTCAGGTGTTTTCTCACACTGGATCTGTTACTGTTCTCCTGTGGATTCCTGCTCCAGCAGCACACAGATTTATTACAGATGGAGAAGACTGTAAGTGTGAACATTTAAAATTTGGAGACGTGCAGCTGTGCAGCCTCCGGCTGAGGGCCGCGTTCACGAGGATAGTAAAGCGAGTGTGTTCACACCACCCTGAGTTCCTCCTCCACTCCTGGATAATTGTAATCTCCTGCAGTCTGACTCAGCCAACAGATGGCCCAGGAGACCCAGCAGCACATCATGCTCACTCAGCAAGAGCTCTCGCTTTCATTCTCACCATATACAGTAGCTGCTGCTGAAGATGTTTATTCTGGGGGTTTCTCTTATATTTTCTGTAGCTTCATCCTAATTATATTCACTGGAACAAACTCAGCCCCAATGTGTCAAATAAAGTGCAAAATACTACTTTAAGATAAAGTTTAAATGAGTTAAATATGCTGCTGGAATTACACTTGATTCATTTTAGACTTTTTATATCATATATCATATATCATCATTAATTAGACCTATAGGTACAAAAGACCTAAATTTAGTTTTCTGCATTTTCTTTTGTTTCAACTCTTGTTTATTAAGTTCTTTAAAAATAAAGTTGACATTAATATTTTGACAGGCTTTCCCACTTTTAGATAAAGACAGAAAATTAAAATAATTAAACATAAAGTATTAGGTCAAATGTATTTATTGTCATTGTTAAAAACATAAAAACTAACTAGGCCTGACCTGACAGTAAGTTAGTTATTTCACATTGCTTACACAGGAAGCAAAATCAGAATGAAAGACAAGAAGTGCACGCAAAGTGCAAGTCATTATTTTTACCTGCGTACTCTCTGTCGTCGTTCATGGGCTTCGCAGGAAGTATGCGCACGCTGAGCATTTCCTCCTGGTCATCCACCACATCGTACTCAGGCTCCATCATGCTGTTAGAGTTACCACATTTCAGGGTTAGGTTCCTGTCTTCTCAGAAATGGCCCTGCATGCCAGGAGAGAGTTCAACCTTATTTAGTCAAAAATGAATAAAAAAAACAACATCTGATTCTATTTCCTCATCACGTCATGTGATATGCAGTAAAATCTTTTCTATTTTTCTTCCCTCAAACTTCATATATTCTTAAAGCAGCACTCCGGAGGATTTCATCAGGAGAGCAGTTTTTGAATCTAGCGTCCAAAGGCTCCTCCTCAAAACATCTCGACACGCGCGTCCGGTCGCGTGTGCGCGCGTGCACACGGCGCATATACTTCGGACATGAACTGTACCGCTCAGTGTGTAGGGTTTAATCACTCACAGTTCACTATCTTTTTCCAACAATACTACGAGGGTCTGAAGAGCCTCTCTGTCCCTGCTGCTTCTGATATTAGCTCTGTTAGCAGAGAGCTGCTGCTGGACTCTGAAGCTGAACTTGACTCGGCCCTGGATGAACTTTCTGACCAAAATAAACGCGTAACCCTGTCAAGCCTTGCCATTCTGTGAGGAGAAAGGTTTAAAAATAAATCCATCTTTAGCTGGGAAATGGGTAGGTTTTTAGTAGAAATGAGCCGCGAGTCCTCAGTGAACGGCTGAGACGGCAGAGAAACACACGGAGCGTCCTGTACGACAGCGCCCCCTACTGGTACAGGTTTGGTCGATGCGCGTGCATGTTGAGAGAATGCAGAAATTTGAAGTTCATTGGCTGAAAAATGTCGGCGGCAAGAAATAATGGAAAGGGGTCTCTAGGAGGAAGGAGGGTCTTCATCAGAATGACAGATGTTGTGGAACTCAACCCATAGATCATAGTTTAGACCTGAAATATCATTTAAAACATTTAGAAAACTTTGATACAGAGAAAAATGCTCCAGAGAGCCGCTTTAAAGAAAGATAAATTTTATGAAGTCTCTCTTTTTACAGAAATAAAATCTGATTTTTTTACTGTTAGTGACAGAAAAAGTGACAAGTGAGGCTAGAAAATTAGACTTACATAGATGGCTGCACAAATGGGTTGATTGTGATGAATACATAATCGTCACCACCAGTGACATCAAACTGTCTACGGACAGGGGCAGTTCTGGGGGTCAGTGCGACCCCTGACAGCAGCACGTGCTACGAAGGATGTAGGAAAAAACCCGAATCGAAGCACGTAGGAGAAAAACCCGAACCGAAGAACGGAGGAGGAAAATCCGAAAACAAGCACGTAGGAGAAAAACCCGAACCGAAGAACGTAGGAGAAAAACCTGAACCGAAGAATGTAGGAGAAAAACCAGAACCGAAGAACGTAGGAGAAAAACCCAAACCGAAGAATGTAGGAGAAAAACCCGAATCAAAGAACGGAGGAGGAAAACCCAAACCGAAGAACGTAGAAGAAAAACCCGAACCGAAGCACGAAGGAGAAAAACCAAAACCGAAGAACGTAGAAGAAAAACCCGAACCAAAGCACGAAGGAGAAAAACCTGAACTGAAGCACGAAGGAGAAAAACCCGAATCGAAGAACGTAGGAGAAAAACCCAAACCGAAGCACGTAGGAGAAAAACCTGAACTGAAGCACGTAGGAGAAAAACCCAAACCGAAGAACGTAGGAGAAAAACCCAAACCGAAGCACGTAGGAGAAAAACCCGAACCGAAGCACGTAGGAGAAAAACCTGAACCAAAGAACGTAGGAGAAAATCTTGAACCGAAGCACGTAGAAGAAAAACCCAAACCGAAGAACGTAGGAGAAAAACCCAAACCGAAGAACGTAGGAGAAAAACCCGAATCAAAGAACGTAGGAGAAAAACCCAAACCGAAGAACGTAGGAGAAAAACCCGAACCGAAGAACGTAGGAGAAAAACCCGAACCAAAGAACGTAGGAGAAAATCTTGAACCGAAGCACGTAGGAGAAAAACCCAAACCAAAGAACGTAGGAGAAAAACCCAAACCGAAAAACGTAGGAGAAAAACCCGAACCAAAGAACGTAGGAGAAAATCTTGAACCGAAGCACGTAGGAGAAAAACCCAAACCAAAGAACGTAGGAGAAAAACCCGAACCAAAGAACATAGGAGAAAAACCCAAACCGAAGAACGTAGGAGAAAATCTTGAACCGAAGCACGTAGGAGAAAAACCCAAACCGAAGAACGTAGGAGAAAAACCCGAACCAAAGAACGGATGTGCATGTGCTTCAAAACAAGGCAGTGGAGTAGCAGTTTAACGACGCGTCGACTACTAAATTAGTCACGACAATTTTAATAGTCGACCTAACTGTGGCAGCCCTAACCAAGACATCAAAGAATTTTTGCAAATTTGTTTTATTTTGAAATGTATAAGTTATTGTGCCAAAGCAGCAGTAACTGAATTGCTGTTATTATACTGCTGTAGTTGCATCCATCTTCTATACCTGCTTCATCCTCCACAGAGGGTCGCAGGGGAGCTGGTGCCTAACTCCAGAGGTCAAGGGGCGAGAGGTGGGGAGTCAGGGACTGCTGTAATTATGCACTAAACTTTGAAATACTTAGACAGTTTTTTGTTTGTTTTAGAATGTGTTCCTCTAAAAAAGCAGCTGGACCCAGCCTGCCCCCCCCCCTCTGGAGTTGGTCTAAAACCTCCACTGTCGACAGAATCCAGGTGTTCTAAATCACATCTGGGTTGTTTGTTAAAAAATAAAAATTTTACTAAAATGGTTTTAGAGTTTTGCAACAATCAGCCCATTTCCTCAGCTTATTAAAAAATAAACCACATTCAATAACACACATATAAATGTTGAAGTATTTCCAATATTTTATGATTCAGGGAAAAACATGCATTTAGTTTTGTTTTTGCAACATGTCATTAATGACTAAATTATATTTATTTCTATTAAAATATATAATTTAATGTTTTGTTTGATTTGCCTTTATTCCACAAATATGAACTCTAAATTATGCATTTAGTTCTAGTTTGATTCTGTATTTGTGTCATTTTGATTCCTGAATGTAATGGATTCTGCAAAATTAGTGTGATAACTATAAACTTACTTTAAAGTACTTGTAAATGTAAAAAATATTATTAGTTTTTAGGAAACACTTTAAACTTTTTAGTAGCATCTTAATAATAATAATTTAATATCATCAATCTGCAATGAATGAAATCATCCCTTAATATCAACATATTTTTAAAAAGTGTCTAAAAAACGAGACTAAACTAAATTTGCCACCATTTAAAATTCAAGCAAAAACAACCAGAGTTCAACAGAATTACATAAATCAACCTAGAAGGAAGTCTTTCAGTTCGCTCATAACGATCAAGAAGGATTTCACTCTCAACTCATTTCGGCAGCTGCAGATTCCCAAAGTTTCCCCCTGAGAATGTTGGTGTGAAACCAGCGTACGAGCACCATAACTCACCATTATCACAGTGAACTCCTTCTCTCTGCAGCTAACTAGGGAGCGAAACAGAAATAAAAAACATCATTAGTCGAGGGGGTTTGTCCTTCCAACACAGTTTACGCTTGGATTTGTCTTCCTCAACACTTCAGTGGAATGAGGTCTTTATTTAGAACTGGTCCGAGCTCTGGGGCCCTGCTGCTTTAATTGTACACTTTTTCACATTTAAGGGAGTCTAAATGGTGTTTTTAGAAAATATTCCTCTATATAAATATTATTTTAAATTTAAGCACATTGAGAACGAATAGTCAGAAAATACAGGAAGATAAAAAGATATTAAAAATGTTGGGTTTGATTCAACTTTAGTTTCTTGTTGCCATGAAAACGGCAAACTTATTAAATTTGAATCAGAAAAACATGGTGACAAAATGAATCTTTTATAATACAAAACATAAAAATAATGATTTTTTATGGGGAACACCAGGACATGAAAATATTCGTTTTGATCATTTTATAAAATGAGATCTTGTTACTTTAAATTTGTTTTGATTCTGATAAATAATCCATTATCCTTGTTCATTATTATCTAAAACGTCTTATTCTCTGATGAGTATAATTAGATTAATTAGTCATTTAATAAGAATTTTTTAATCAGGTTAATGAATCATAACAAAATAATAATAATGTTTTAAGATCCTGTGTGATTTTATAAAATCAATAAACAAAATGAAACAAACTGCTTATTGTTTTATCTCTAAATGTATGTAAAGAATTTTTAAAATACAATTTACAACGATCCAAATAGATACATTTGACTTTCGGATGTGAAAACGTGTCAAACCCTCTGTTCAAAGCCTCGTATCATCTGAACATAAAGTCTGAAGGAGGATTTCGTTATAAATGATCGTCTGTTAAAAATAATTTGTCACATTTTCCGCGTTAGTGTTACTTGAGCTTTTAAAAACACAGAAAGGGAAAGCTTTGAGCACATTGCTCAGGATGAAACCTCCGAACTCTCTGACTGACAGGTTTGGGTGTTTAAATCCATTTAGCTGTGAAGGAAAATCAAACAGGAAGCAGGAAGGAAATCGACCAAAAATAGAAGTTGGTAGATTTTAGAAAGACTCTGGCGGGGAACATTTGGACAGACATTAGAGGCCACCAGCTCACGGTCCCAGAGGAAGACGTCTCAGAATAAAGTCTCTGTGGTTCACTGGGGCTACTTGTTCACAGCTCACTGAGACACAGGAAGTGGGGTGAGATGATGTATGAAAAAGGAAGGCGATTAGATTCATGGACTTAGCATCTGAGGCTGAGCAGAAAATAAACTCTAGCTCCGTGGAAATGGGAGGAGAGGATTTGTTGATTTCTACCCAACAGACTTCTCAGGGATTTGTGACCAGACTTTACTCTGGGTCTCCGGAGAGCACCAAACTCAGGAAGTCATAGAAATAAGAGAAACACTGTTAGTGATTCGGATACTGTGTTACGGGTGTCAACAGAGCTGTGAACAAGTATTTATTCTCAATCTCTGTTTTTGCTTTTTTGGTCACACCTTAAATGTTTCAGATCAGTAAAAAAAAAAACGTCGATATCAAAGGAAAACAACGGTTTTTAAATAAAGGTTTATTTATTAAAGGGACATGGTTCAGGATTTTAATAAAAGTAATCATGCATGTTCAATTTATGTAGGTTAATGAGTGATGAAGCATTTTAAATCAAAAAGAATGAGGCCACCATGTATCATTAATATTGAACAGGCTGTGAGCTGTAAAATGTTCTGCAATTCGGGAACAAATTTCCGGCGCTGTCCTACGGATGTGACATTAACTGATGCTGCTGCGCGTTCTGGAAGCTAAAAAGTAATAATAAATGTATATCCAGTAGGTGGCAGTATTGCACCGTTGTGTTGTGTTGGTAGTCAATGGCGGACTTCCTTTGTCTGAATCAGTGGTTTTTCTCATCAAACTGGTGTTATCTTGTTTATGGAGCTGAAAACCTCTCTGATGGATTATAGGGTTCCACAGAGCTAAAGGTGCTGTTATAGGCGACCGCACAGCGATCTGTCCATGTTTATGGGTCTCTGGACGATAGGCCTCAAATCCCCGACTGTTTCCTGGACCTCAGTCCGCTTACAGTGCATCTAAGGCGGCTCTGCTGCACACGGTCCTCCGTGTGCTCCGGAGCTCCACTCCGTGATGCGAACTTGAGAAATCTAGGGTGATGTATGCAGCGGGACATGATTCTATCACCCTAGATTTCTCAAACTCACCTCCGGGAGTCAGACTGATCAACGCTTTCAGCTATACGGGCAGCGGTGGAAGGACAAGCATAGCAGCTAGCGAAAGTAGCTCTGTTGGATCGCCCCCGCTTTGAGTTTTGTTTCTTATTCTTGAAGCATGTCCCTTTAAGAGAAGCAAATACAATCCAAACCAACCTCACAAAATGTTATTTACCCTAAACCTGATGACTGGTCAAAGACTAGATGGATCATCTGGGGTTCAACAGCGTAGCTACACGGCGGCCATCTTGTGACAGTGAGCTGACGTTCTGCTCTCTATGGCAGCAGATGGAAGGTGAGTGATCAGTTTAACTAAAAACACTCATAACTCAATAAAAAATGAACGGATTTACAAACGTTTACTTTCTTACAAACCTTATTATTATAGAGTTGACATATGATACTTTTACAATTTATGAATTTCCCGACCATTATCGTTATATTTTGATATATATTCACAGCCACGGCTGACGTTTATAAAAATGCAAACTGTTTGAAAATCGGTTAAAAATTGATCAAGTTAGAGGTATTTATTAGTACATGCACCATTGACACCAATGTTATGAAAGGGAGCAGCTCACTGTCACAAGATGGCCGCCGGTGTAGCTACGTCAGGGGCCATTGACAAACAGCGCGGGTAAGATATCTAGTAATATATATCTATGGTAAGACCACTGGCCACAACAGCTGCAGTGAACAGCCTAGTTTAAAAAAAAATTTTTTTTTAATTTCATTCAGTAAAAACAAAATAAAAACTAAAATACACAAAACTGCAAATAAGCATAACCAAGAATGAAAAGGAACAGAAAGAAGAGAAAAACTCTTATTAATATCTGCCCCTTTAAAAAGAAAATAGTAATATTAAAATAAATAAAAACAAAATAGACTTAAAAAGAGTTAAGGTTAGTTAAGGTCAAAGGTCAGACAATCTTCATATATATTGTGCAGAATTCATGGTTCCATCAATTACAGCAAGGGGACCAGGTCCTGAAGCAGCCCCCGACCGTCACACTCCCACCGCCATGTTTAAATGGTATTTTAGTTCTGGTTATACACATCTTCCAAAACGTTCCACCTAAAATCCACCAGGCCTCAGAACATTTCTCAGAAAGTCTTTGGATTTATTGATATGTTCCCGTAAATGTGAGATGGGTCTTTGTGTTCTTTTTGGTCAGGAGAGGTTTTGAACGTTCCCATGGAATTTGTTTTTGTCCTCCTGTGTTTTTCTTTATGTTGAATTGTGACCGTAACCTGATCCAAGTGAGACCTTCAGAGCTTTAGGTGCTGCTCTGAGTTCCTTTGTTCTTGAATTTCGTCAGAATAAGACACGATGTGTTGCTTTTTGAGATCTTTTAGCCTACTTCAAGTTGTCAGACAGGTTCTAATGAAGTGATATTTTAAATCTACATGAACTCAACTACAGTATGAAATAATTCTAGTAAATCACTGTTAATTGCTAGCTTGGTTTGGAGAGCTTTCCCCCTAAAAGAAAACAGTATTTTGTCTTTGCTTGGTTTATTTTAGTTTGATTTGTTAGCTGATGTGAAACATTAAAACAAAAATCAAAAACAGAAGAATTCACAAATATTTGTCCCCTCATAAGTATTTTAATTCATTTTCTTTCATGTGGTTTTGAACACAGGTTTTAGGTTAAAGTGTTTCAAAGCACACAATGTGTAGATTTTCTGATTTAATTTAATAAGTCTTATAATAAAATTAACATTTTTCTTTTATCATGATTTAGCTGAACTGGTTGAGTTCTCTCGCGCTGTAATCAAAGTTGAATTCTGAACACCTTTTTGTTCGAAGCGTCTTTAAACGTTTCGATCGAGATGTGCACAAACTCAAAGGAAAACGGTTAAAATAGAGTAAAATAGAAAACGTACCTACTTTTTTATGAAGACCTTTACAAGGAGTTCCAGTAAAACCACACCTTTTTGGTTTGTGTTTGTTTGCTGAAATAAATAACCTGTCGTTTTTCCTCCTCCTCGTTCGCATAAAGAAGCACTCTGGCGTTTTTTAGCTCTACCTATCTAAGTTGAGCAGTAACCTAAAACGGTTTCCTGTGTGGTGGAGGACTGGCCTACAGACTGAGGTCTGTTTTAGACACTGAGCCGTGAAATGTAGAGGGCTTCCGTATCTGTGTTCTGATCTCAGACCTTTCTGTAAAAACCAGGCGGTTCAGAGAACACACCATATCTCTGTTGTCTCTGTTCGGCTTTATAAAAAGCCAGAAATGTTTCCTGTGTTAAGTGCTTGTCACATGCTCTTCTCACGCCGTGTGTGACAGTATCT
This sequence comes from Callopanchax toddi, assembly GCA_006937965.1. Taxonomy (NCBI): domain Eukaryota; kingdom Metazoa; phylum Chordata; class Actinopteri; order Cyprinodontiformes; family Nothobranchiidae; genus Callopanchax; species Callopanchax toddi. Next base: position 1,783,420 of record SSNR01000108.1, on the reverse strand, counting down.
TCACCCACTTTAAAGCCACTCGAGTGTCTTTAAAAAGCCACACCAGATCGCTGGGTCTGTGAATCAGGGTCGGATAAATCTGCCTCTTCGTGGTCGTCTCTGTTGATGTGAGCGGGAACATTGTGACATTTCAACGTGAAGCACAAAAGGAAGCAAGCTGACATTTGCTCTTTTCATTATCATCTGGTTTCATTTCTGCATCAAACAAGGAGCTGAGCCAAAATATGAACGTGTGATGATTTTTAATTAAACCCTAACCTTTCACAGGAATGTTCCTCTTCAGTGCAACCATTTCATTTTGAGGAAGAAACAACTAATAAAGAATCTTCTACTAAAGAAGTTGAGCACTGATTCAAATCAGGACTTTTCTCAGCTAATTTAAGGAACATGTTCTGGCGGACTCGCATACAGGTTTTGGCTCGCCTTGAGGTACCCAACAGGTCCGGGTCTTGGGGGCAGCATCCCAATAGGGAATCCTAGATTGTCCTCTCCTTGGCCACCTCCTCCAGCTCCTGGGACCCCGAGGCGTTCCTAGGTGACGTGTCTGGAAGCCTAAACCACCTTAACTAGCTCCTCTTGATGTGGAGGAGCAGTGTCTCTACTCCGAGTCCCCCTGGAGCTCCTCACCCTCACTTTAAGTTTAAGCCCAGTCCTGTGGTATCAGTCCAAACAACAAGGTCTTAATATCAGAGTGCAATGGGATCTCAAGGATATTTCTCAGTTCTTGTTGAATCTCTTTCCAGAATCCTTGTATTTTTGAACAATTAAATAAAGATAAATATTTAGTCAACATATTATTAATAGCTGCAAAAAAGGCTTTAACCAGAAAATGGAAAACATCTGATGTCCCTGATGTAAACTCTTGGATTGACATTATTAAAGACATACACAAAATGGAGGAAATTGCAGCCTATGTAAATCTAAGAAAAAATTTGTTTTTGTTACGCTGGGAAAAATGGTCAAATTATATTTCACATAGAAGACATGACTATTAGTTAAAATACAGACACTGTACAAAATTTTTCTACTTGAATATTTATATTGCCTTCTCACACCCTGTGTTTAATTGTTTTTATATATATATATATTTTTTTTCTTTTTTTGGTTTGTTTATTTTATTTTATTTTTGGTTATTTGCTATTTTTCTTGTTTTAAAAAAAAAAGGAATGGTTTGAAGAATCTGTTGAGATACATGTGAACTAATAAAAAAAAAAGAAAAAGAAATTATGTTTAAGCCCAGCCGTCCTGAAGGTACGGAGCCCCTTAGGGGACGTGGAAGAAATGTTATTGAGAGTAGTACTATCTCGTGCGCACCACATACTATCGTCCCCTAAGGGGCTACGGGGTATGTAGATAAAATTTTATTTAGAAGTAGTATCTGGTGCGCACAAGATAGTATCTGGTGCGCACAAGATAGTATCTGGTGCGCACAAGATAGCAACTGGTGCGCACAAGATAGTATCTGGTGCGCACAAGATAGTATCTGGTGCGCACAAGATAGTATCTGGTGCGCACAAGATAGCAACTGGTGCGCACCAGTTGCTATCTCGTGCGCACCAGATACTATCTCGGAGTCGTGCGCACCAGATACTATCTCGGAGTCGTGCGCACCAGATACTATCTCGTGCGCAACAGATACTATCTGTTAGTAACTGGTGCGCACGAGATAGTATCTCGGAGTCGTGCGCACCAGATACTATCTCGTGCGCAACAGATACTATCTGTTAGTAACTGGTGCGCACGAGATAGTAACTGGTGCGCACGACTCCAAGATAGTATCTGGTGCGCACCAGTTACTATCTCGTGCTAAAGGAAACTCATTTTGGCCGCTAGCATTATGGATCTTCATTTTTCAGTCATTACCTAAAGGTCGTAGCGAGGACAGGAACGTAGATCAACAGGTAAATCTAGAGTCTTGTTTATGACTCAGCTCCTTCTTCACCACTAGAGACCGGTTCAGGATCCTCACTGTCCCGATCCGTCTGTCCATCTCCCGCTCCCTCCAACAACATTTGAACAAGACCCCAACATACCTAAACGTTCCACTTTTCCAGTCAAGAAACACGGGCTTTTCCACAGTCGGTGATATTTAGGACCTGCTGGTGTTGGTCCACTGAAGTCCACAGTGCAGCCTATGTCTACCAGGACATTTTAGAGAACTTTGTGCTTCCTTCTGCTGACCAGCTGAGATCCTGAGCAGGACATACCACCTGCCCACACTGACAACAACCAAAAGCTGCTTCAGTGACCACATGGAGCTCTGATTGTCCAGACAACGGGTCTGACCTGAACCCCCGTAGAGGACCTGAGGAAGTTAAGAGACACCAGACCCAACAATGCAGACAACCTGAAGGCTGCTATCGAACACCTCAGCAGGCTGATCTCCATGCACTGATGCAGAAGGAGGCCAAACCAACCTCTGAGTGCATAAAGTGAAAGTTCATTTAAGTGGAGTTCATTATTCCAGCCTCCACAAGCTGTGGATTATTAATAAATATAAATTTAATTACCTAAAAGGAAATCTTGGCTTCTTATCGTCACTTATCAGTTGTAAACATTTGACATTTTATTATTCATTAGTGTACAATATAGATTTTTGTGAGGATGTGGGTTAGAATGTTAATAGAACAACAAACTATTGATTTAAGCCTAAATAAAAAGCACAAATCCTTTTATTTTACTTTTTGGTTAAAATTATACTTCAATTTTGATGCGATGTCAAGGATACTTTCTACAACTGTTCATACCTCCCCACATGTAGCAATTTTTGATCTTCCTGATGAGTACACCCGTTATTCTGCCGACCAATTGGAGATTCTAGCCTTTACTTCTTTGATGGTTAGACGTTTTATCCTTTTGACTTGGAAAACCCCCTCCCCCCCCCTCAACCACACACTGGATCAGTGATGTAATGTCATTTCTGAAAATTGAAAAAAATTAGATACTCCAGACATGGCTGCCCAGATAGATTTCATAAGAAATGGCAACCGTTTCTAAACTTTTTTGAATCTCTGTGAGACCCATCCAATCTCCCATACCTCTGCTTCCATCCTCCCCTCCCTTTTATGATTGTTGTTTTTTTTTTTGTATGTGTGCGCTTGTGGGTGTGTGATGTCTATTGTCTCTTAGATGTTAAAATATAAAGGTGGAAAGAAAAAAAGGGAAAAGAAGACATGTACAAGATTTCTATGTTCTGTATTTGATTCACTGTATCTTTTGCTGTGCATTGCCTTACTTCATACTTCAAATTTTTGTAGGTTAGACACTGAGCCAAACGTTCAAATAAATGTACAAATTTAAGGTCTTTAAAGCATTCCAGCACCTTTGCATAATGAAGTTACAGGCAACTTTCTTCATGATCAACTCTTTGTTTTCTAACAGCAGCAGTGTGTCTTCCTGTCTGCAGCGGCTTGGAGCTCAGGCCTCGTTCACAAAGCGATGCAACACAAGCAGGCAAGGTCAGCCTCTCTCCTGTGGTTTCTTCTGCAATGGTATAGCCTGACTTCCTGTGAGAGAAGATTACCATCGGGCCTCTCAGATTCTCACTGATGCTTATCTTTTGAGCCGCAAACGCCAACTCCGAACATCTCCACATCTCGGCCTCCAGTGACACCTCTGCCGGCCAGTCAGCCTGCAGACCGTCATTCTGTCCTGAGCCGTCACAGAGAAACAGGATCCAGAGACCCCCCCCCCCCTCTACCGGGGTGGGAGGAACACAGAGGCTGAATATGGTGGAAGTTTTTGCACCTGCACTTTTTAAAAATTATAACCTCAGATTTATTTTCCCCCTTTTATTATTTTGCCCAAATATTTTATTGAAGTTTCCCCCAATAATGTTCTGATTTTAGTTTCTTGCTGAAGTCAATGTCCCACATAATCTCATAATTTACAATGTAGATCCCCTGCTGGTACCCCAAATCTCTGTTTTGTTTTTTATTTTCAATGTTTTCTCTGTTTTTTTTTTTAAATTGTAAAGCGCTTTGTGATGTATATCTGTGAAAGGCGCTATATAAATAAACTTTACATACTTACTTACTAGATTCCTTAAGCATGTTGTAGATTTCTGATTGAGGTTTAGTTTCACAGGAAGGATGCTTGTGATCACGCTGATAAACCACAGAGGTAAGATGTACCGGTACTCATTACACAGAATAACCACAGTAACTGTAAACTGATATGATTTTCATTTACAAATACATTTAAATTACATCTATACACTGCAAAAAAAGATTTCTACGAAAGTAAAAAAAATAAATGCCTTGTACACTGAAAAAAAGAGAACATTGGTCTAACCTCAAAAAACAGGGGTCTAACTTAAAAAAATTGAAGTAATCAGTCACAAGTAATTTAATTAGGTTTATCCAAGTTAATTTTTTAAAGTTTACTTTTAACAAACTTAATAAATTTACTTTGAAATAACTTAATTTAATTACATGTAACCGATTACTTCAATTTTTTTAAAGTTAGACCCGTTTTCTTTTTTCAGTGTAACTTATTTTTGTCTGAAAAGAAAATATATTCTTAATGCCAATTTGAAATAAGTCAAAACTTCATAAATATGGTCACATTTTCTAGATTTGAGCAAAAAATAAGTAAAACTCAGCCAATGAGGTAAGCTAGAGTTGCTTGGCTAGATTCCTTAAAACTATACAATTTTTCTGCTTTTAGAATAATTTGATAGTTTTAAGGAATCTAGCTAAGCAACTCTTGCTTACCGCAATTGGCAGATTTTTTGCTCAAATCTAGAACGTTTGACCATATTTATGAAGATTTGGCTTATTTCAAGTAGGGCTGTAAGAATATATTTTCTTTTCAGACAAAAATAAGTTAAAATGTCTAAAAACAAGACTTTTTAAAACTTTCTTGGAAATCAGTTTTTGCAGTGTAAATTTTTTTTTTAAAGTACACTGAAAAAAGAAAACGGGTCTAACTTTAAAAAATTGAAGTAATCGGTCACATGTAATTAAATTAAGTTCTTTCAAAGTTAATTTATTAAGTTTGTTCAAAGTAAACTTTAAAAAATTAACTTGGATAAACCTAATTAAATTACTTGTGACTGATTACTTCCATTTTTTTAAGTTAGACCAATGTTTTCTTTTTTTCAGTGTAAACTGCATTAAAAAACTCAATTTTTTTTTCACATTTAGACAAAAAGTCTTCAGATATTCCAAGTGAAGCGGCGTTTTAAACATTCTTGTCACCGTGCTAACACGCCGACATCCATCCTCGGCTTAGGGCTGCAGATGTTCACCCCCTGCTGCTCAACATTTTGCCGCCTTTCACGATTATAGCAGAGGATCAAAGTATTTTCATTTAAATAAAAGTCAGCAAGATAGAACTTGCAAACTCTTGTTTACTTCCTCTGTATAAATTATTCAAATCAATTTGACAAGGCATTTTGCAAAGCTCAAACAATCTTTTTTTCAGACGCGCAATAAATGAAAAAAGGGGGTGAAATTGAGCTCTACAGCTGGATAGATAAGCGCGCAGCGGAGGGATGGCGGTCTGTCTGCGATGAGCATGTGATTCAGCAGTGTGAATAATTAAAGCTGAGAGCAGCGATAGGAATCTGTAGACGCCAGGCTCAGATAATAGTTGAAGGATATCGGGGGCCTTTGGTGCGATGAGGTGGCGGCTGAGATGACATTAGTCACCCTCTCGGTGCCCCGGGGCAGCCGTCAGGCCGCGGAGCTGAAGGTCAGGAGATGACGGATGAGCTGAGACCGGCGGTGACTCGCGGTGAAAGTTGACTAGAAAACGAATGTCCTGTACATGAAATATTATCCTTATGGAGGAAGATACCTGATCTGATACTGCAGCAACGTGTCGCCTATAAGAATGTGTGATAAGGATGAAGTCGGTAGCTGGGAGAGCTGGAGATATTTATTTTATTTGAAAAGAAAGAAGTGATCAGGATGCTTTATGCCAGGTCAATAACGTGTTTTTATGATGAATTTTTCCTCCACGTCTGCTGCTCTTCGTTCCTCTGAACCAGATTGTCTTCTGTTCAAAATCAGCCGTGATGGATTCTACCTCTGAAGAAAACAAAGGCCAGACGTTTTACTTTAACATACCAAAATAAAAATGCTGTTTATCCTGCAAATGTTCCACGTACTGCCTGTGGGAGGATACTACAGTATTAACAGAATCAAGTATTGATATAGACTCAGCACCTGGTGTGATTGCACCAGCCTTCTTCATAACGTGCTTCATTCATTTTAATGGTAGCGCCTCCAGGGATCTCCGTATTCAGGTCAGATCCCGGCCAGAAGGATTCCTTGATTATTTCTTATTTATCGCAGTCCTGCTGTGGATCGGAGTCTCTGGGAGACGAGTGTCTGAGCGAGAGGAGCCGAGGCTAATGAGCCGAGACCCAACCTGCTGATTGTTGGCTGCACTTTACCTCACTCACAGGGCACTTTTAAATCATCGGCAGGCCAGACTTCAATCTGAAAACCTTCAGGCTGGTGATTAAAGCTGGTTTGAGCTGGTAGATCTGGTGTGGAGAAGCAGGCAGTATCTTACCTGCACTGGACAGCAGTCAGCCCAGTCTCTGTTTGGAGGAGAAAATGACAAAAAAACATCAGTTCACAAAGTTTCTATCCTTTTTCCTACAGATTTAAAGTCAAACAAACCCAGAGAGGGCCCCCTCATCAATTATAATATTCTCCCAGCTGTGTTTCTGTGACCAAATCGATAGTAACTCTTTTATCCGAGCCAGAATTGGAGTCATTGAATGCAACATAAAGTCAGCTGTAGAGAGTCGGGAGATACGGATGCCTGTCAATCAAGGCGACTGCGGCTAAAAATGACCCAGAAAATGAACGTTTTTCAGGAGAAATAGTGAGCCTTTTCCACATCCAAACCCGTGAATTTAGTTTGTGTTGCGGGGCTGGCCATGATGGAGTCTGACCTGGTGGAACTTTACCGAATCGGAGTTTTACCGTTCCAGCACGTCGGAGTCTGGATGATTGATCAGGTTACCAGACCAGAGGTAACGCAGAAAAATACAGGTAAATTTAAATATTTTTAAATGAAAATGGTTACATAGATTTTAGTTTACCAGGATTTTTAACTTTTAATTTAATTTTTTGAGCTCCAATCAATAAACCTGACTATACCAAAATTTTATTCTCAGCAATCGATAAACTTTTGAACCGTGCTACCAATGCGTGCCAGAAAACCCCCTCAGACACCCTTTGTGAGGAGTTAGACCACTTCAGGGGGAAGGTAGACACCATCAGACGTCATATTTTATCATGGTTTAAGATGAGTCTGAGTGTGTGTCTCTACCAGAGGAAACACTGGACAGCTTTGTCCTGGTTGGAGCTGAGAGTCTTGATAAAGTTTTCTCCTCAGTGAGACCCACCACACACTGTCAGAAATGAAAGGACAAGAACTGTACCTTTTTAGTCACTGGGGTGGTACCCTCAAAAGTACAGTTTTGTACCTTTAACTTCAGGGTTGTATCCTAAGGGGTACAAATATGTACCCTTTAGGATACATATTTGTACCCCTTAGGATACATATTTGTACCCTTTAGGGGAACAAATTTGTACCCTAAGGTGCAGGTTTGACTACAAAATGTACTAGTACTAGTACAAAAAGTACTAGTAGGTACAAACTACAAAGGTAAAAATTTGTACCCCCATTTAAGGTACCATTTAAGGTGAAAGCTGTAATTAGTCTGTGTCCTCAACGGTTCTCCCCAAAAGGCTGTGATCGCTAACAGCAGAGGAGCCGTGTGCGCAGCGCAGCACAGCTGCCTTTGAGGCACTGTGAGGCGGACTGAGGTCCAGGAAACACCCGGGGATTTGAGGCCTAAACTCTCGAGGCCCAGTAACTTCCACAGATCGCTTTGCGCTAATTTATAACAGCACCTTTAGCTCTGTGAACCCCTATAATCCAGCAGAGAGGTTTTCAGCTCCATAAACACTGCCAAAAAGACAACAAAAACAAAAAAAGTCCGCCATAAGGAAGCAACACAACACAACGGTGCAATGCTGCCACCTACTGGATATACATTTATTACTTTTCTTTTCTCAAGAGCGAGCATAAGCGTCAGTTGACGTCACATCCGTAGGACAGCGCGGGAAATTCGGCCCCCGAGTTGCAGAACATTTTACAGCTCACAGCCTGTTCTAGATGATGGAATGATACATGGGTGGTCTCATTCTTTTTGATTTAAAATGCTTCATCACTCATTTACCTAAATAAACTGAACATGCATGATTACTTTGATTAAAATCCTGCATCCAGTCCCTTTAAAGGCTCACATGGCGCCTTTGTTGTCTGACAAACATTATTTTTTGTTTTACTGTTGATTTTTTCCCCTTGTTTAAAACATTCAGCTAGATATCAGTATCAGTCCTCTGCTTCCCTCTTTGTCACTTAGATCAGATCCAGCTGCGATCATCACAACTGTTTTCACAATTTGGTCATTTGATTCGGGAGGGGGGCCCTAAAGCAACTTTTGCCCCTGGGCCCAGCTCAACCTTGCTACGCCACTGAACAAACCCATGATCATGAGACTTGCATGTAGAATAATCCATCATATATATCTTTTTATATTCACATGGTGCAGACAGCTTTCAACGTTTTATCTACGGAGGTGAGAAACGCTGGTAAAATCAATGCATTCTCTGTGAAAACAAAGCGAGTCAACACACTGTTTCTCATTTAAATATGAAAGTATTTTGAGTCGTGAATAGGAGAATTGTTGTTCTGTCATTTAAATAAAGTTGAATTTGGAACTTTTCCTTTGAGCTTTGACACATTCTGAATTGAGACGTCACTAATGTTCCCGTCTCTACGATGTGGAGGATCAGAAGTGTTGACACACTAAAGCTGCTGCTTCGACTACAAGACTTTTTTCACTGCTTTAGCTACAGATATTTTACTTTGTGCAGGTAAAAGTCAGAAATGCTGCAACACTGGACCTACCTGCTGAAAATTAGACTTGAGAATTAAAGAAATCCATCCATCCATCCATTTTCTGTAGCCGCTTATTCCTCCACAGAGGGTCGCGGGGCAGCTGGTGCCTATCTCCAGCGGTCAAGGGGCGAGAGGCGGGGGACACCCTGGACGGGTCGCCAGTCCATCGCAGGGCCATTAAAGAAATCTATGGTTAAAAAATCTAAAATAACATGGCACAATATTTTGTTTTAAGTGGTAAATGAAGTCATATGAAGTAACTTGACTGATGTTACAAAGGCTCACATTTGTCCACAAGCAAAAAAAAAGAGAGAAGTTTTCTTCATGTCTCTTTCCTGTCCTCTCATAGTGTTGCATGATTCAGCTGCAGAATCAACTAGCCTGCACTCCTGATATAAATTCTGAAACCTGATTGCATTTTTGAGAACTAATAACTATGTCTGATAAAAATCCAAACTTTGAGTTTCATATCTTCAAATGACTCAAATAAGGAAACGGACAGAATGAGACGCTGGGGATCTGAGACTGTTTAGTTTTACTGGTTGGTTTTTGTTGATTTTAAGACAGAAAGTAAAGACATTAAACTCAGAACTCTAAAACTAGAGCAGTCACATTATCTTTCCTCTGTGGACAGTTTAAAAAAAGCTTCTACACACACACACACACACACACACACACACACACACACACACACACACACACACTGAATGAGAGCAAGGCGTCCCTAAATGAGCAACAGTGAAACCAGGAATAATGGATGAGCAGCAGCTCGGGTGAGTCTAATTAACGCCACCTCTCGACCACTAAGTCCCGATCCTTCCTTCCTCTGGTCCGGTCTCATGTGCGATAGCCTGGGGGGGGCAGACATCCGTCTCCCTGAACAGACTAACAGTTCAGGGCTTCACCTCGGCGGTGGCCTCCTATAAATGTGACTCTACATCACTCTGGACACGATCCATCCACATTCACTTCAAGCAGGAGGAGCTCATTTTATCCTCATTGCCTACAGTGTGACTCCAGCAGCCACTTGATTTATATAATGCTCAGATCTTATGTGCTGTGCCACACTCATAAGGATGAAGAGGTCTAAGCGACACGGCGAAGCAGAGAAAAGCAGGAGTTAATTGACTGTGTGATGATTGTAATGATCCCTGGCTGAGTGTGGAGACCACCGATAACCCGTCACATTGTGACCGTCCACGGCTGCAATCAGGAAACGGCCTTCATCACTGATGGAAGTTATACTTTTAAGAGTAAGGTGGTTTTCCATTTTACACCTTAATATTTTCATTTCAGAACAGTGTTACATGATTTGGCTGCAGGGTCAAAGTTAAAATCATTTTCTTTTTTTTTTTTCCCATTTTTTATTTTGCACATGGCTGTGCTATGGAAGCCCATTTCCGCCATTTTGAAAAATATTTTTTGATACTTATCTCATAATAATGAGATACAATCTCATAATTTTGACTTAGTATCTCATAATTATGAGATAAGTATCAAAAATATTTTTTTTAAATGGCGGAAATGGGCTTCCATACAGTGCACACATTTGAACAAAACGATACAAAGAAAGAAAGAAAGAAAGAACACTTCTTTCGACACAACCATGATTGAAAAGGAGCAGGAAGAAGAGAATCTAATACCTGCTCCTTTCTTTTACATAACACGAAATATCCTGGATTCGATAACCCAACAAACAATCATCAATATATTAAGTACTAATATTATATATTCACCTTTTTACAATTTCTATTAATCAGCAAGTTCAAATTAAATTCAAATTTTGTCACATACACACTCATACACGGTACGATATGCAGTGAAATGCTTGTACGACTGCCGTTGAACCAAAAAATTTATAAGAAACAAGTAAGAAATAAAAAGCTGTGGTAAAAAAAAGAAGATAAAATAAGACTAAGTTTAGCTTAAAAAATAGAACAAATATAAAATTACCCAAAAATATATAAGAAATGTAAAAACGTATTTACAAGTGTAAACAACAATGTTAATATATTAAAAAGGAAGATGGAAATGGAAATAAATGGAATGATTAGGGAGTGTGCAAATGTGCATGTAGTGCAAGGATGATTATTTCCGAGTATTGATCTGGTTTAGGGACCGTATCGCTCTTCTCAGTCTCTCTCTGTCGGCCTTCAGGGAGCGGAAACACTTTCCTGATCGCAGCTGAGAAAACAGTCCGTTGCTGGGGTGGCTGAGGTCTTCCAGATCTTCCTGGCCCTGGTCCTGGTCCAGCACCGCTTGTTGTAGACTGAGTGCCGATCAGGGAGCTCGGTGCCGATGATGCGCTCAGCTGATCGCACCGCCCTCTGCAGGGCTCGTCTCTCCTGCATGGTGCTGTTCCCGAGCCAGGTTGAAATGTTTCCCCGTCAGGATGCTCTCGATGGTGCAGGAGTAGAAGTTCCTGAGCACCTTGGTGGGCAGTTTGGAGTCTCAAGCGTCTGAGGTGGTAGAGACGCTATCGGGCCTTTTTCACCACGGTGTTGATGTGACAGGACCGTGACAGGTCCTGACATTAAAAATACAACTCATTCTGTAATGAATTCCATAATTTAACTCCATATATTGAAATGCAACGCTGTTTTAAAGTAGTCCTCGCAAACCGTTGTTTAAAATGAAATGTCCTTTGTGTCCCCCGATCCTCAGAAATAAAAACAAAAAAATCTTCTGCAAATTCAGCAGTAATACCTGACTTTTTGCCCTGTAAAGAACTAATAATGTTCTTAACTCAATTAAATCTTTCAGTTTCATAATTTGGGATTTAATAAATAGTGAATTGGTGTGATATCTTAGTGTATAATTCTGCTTTTTTCCGTAGAATAAACAAAGGCTTTATGTTAGTTTCATATGTGTGGCCCCACACCTCCACACAATAACTTAAATATGGTCAAATCAAAGAATAATATTATGTACAAGGCCTTACTGTCCAACACAAATTTAGCTTTGTTCATAACAGAAATACCCTTTAGTTTAATATAGGCTATATGAGATTTCCATGTCAGTTTATCATCTGTCAGTACGCCCAAAAACCTGAACTGACACACTCTTATATCCTCCCCGTCCAAATAATGACGTTTTAGTAAAGTTTAGCTTTCACAGAAATATAGAATTTTTATTTTTTTGTAACTTAAAAAAAAACAACTAGTAAATCAACAAACAAACAAATAAAAGAAACCATCACTTAGATTTAAGATTAATCTAAATATTCATTTTGCACTGGCCGTGTCATTCACTAATGAAGCCGTTTTATTCTTTTCTTGGTGTTTTCCAACACAAAACAGCTGAATATTTTCATGTTCAACACATGCATTGGTTATTTTACAGAAAAGGGCGATACGAATCATTCATAGCAAAGGATACAGGGAGCACACCAATGTTTTATTTTTACAGTCCAAACTGATCAAATTCAGAGACATCGTGAAACTTCAGACAGCACAGATTTTTTTTTTTTTTTAGCAAAAAACAATATTTTACCAGAAAACATTCAAAAATTATTTATAGAGAGGGAACAGGGTTATGATTGACGGGAACCAGTTAATTTCAGACTTCCTCGTGTTCGGACAACGAGGAAAACATTTAGTGTTTCAGTTTGTGGAGTTAAACTGTGGAATCACTTGGAGGGAACACTTCAGAAAAGTCAAACTGTAAGACAGTTTAAAAATAGATATAGAAATATAATTTATACCAGATACAGTAATGAGGAGGGTGTTTGAGTTTGACAGGTGCCTTATCTTATTTCTTTATTATCATTAGCTTATTTTGCATTATCTTATGTAGTTTTTTGTTTGTGTGTGTGTTTTGTTTTTGGAATTGTGGTTCTTTTGTTGTTGTAATTATCAGTTACTAGTATTACTGTGATTATTGTTATGACTGGAAGCTAATTAAAGTGATAATATGCAACTTTTTCATATTTTAAATCTTCTCCTTGAGCCAGTCTGTGCTAATCTGACCCTTTACAGAGTTAATGAAAAGTCACTTAGCCCCATCTGGTGGTTAGATCCAGAATACCACGATTGCAAAATCTCCGTCTCCGTCACGGTACCCAGGAAGTCACGTGTCTCACGAGGGTTAGGCTAACCCAAAGTGGCTAGCTGTTATGCTAGCTCTGGAGTGTTTTTAGCTCATGATTCCTGATTTTTCCCATCTCTCCCTGCTTGAACACAGCTGATTTCTTTGAAGGAGTAAATAACCGCTCCTGTAGAAAGCTATGAAGGCTGAGGAGACATTTCAACACGTAGATTTAGGCGTTTAGAAGCTGAAACAATATGCTAACTTGTGTAATGCAGTGAATTAAAACGGACACCAGAGGGCGCCCAAAACAAGCAAAACTGCATATTATCACTTTAATTTGATTAAATAGATGGTTTGTAAAGAGGGAGTGGGATAAAATAAGTTGTACTTCTTCCCACTCCTTTTCGAATGTGTAGAGCAAAATTGTGCCATGATTATTGATTATTAATTTGTTTTTGTTTCTTGCATGTTCGAATAAATACCAATACCAATGTTAGCGGTTGACTATTCAAGATGAGCATTTATGGCAGAAAATCATGATTCGGGTTCATAAATCCACTTTTCCTAAAGAAAATAACAAAAACACCAATAGATTCAATAAAATTACAGAGGATAAACATTAACGTGAATGTGTGAACTGTTCATTTTAAACACCAACGTCCTTTCCCTCTAACATTTGGTTTTTGTGCTGCTGTTTGTGCAGCAGCAGAATAAAAAGCGGCGTATGTATTTATTAATCTGAGGTATCTGTGGTTAACATGTGGGGCTCTTCTCTATCTGTCTTCAGTCTCTCTTTTCCTGTTTGGTGTGTAACTTCTGAGGTGGGGGAGGATGTAGGAGGAAAGATCTGACTCTGTATATGCAGGCAGCTGTTTCCTGTTTCAGGTGAGATCTTTTCTTTTTGTTGTCACCACTTGGTGGAGCCAGTAATCACACAACTACCCTTGTTTACAGTAAATATGTTCAGTCATTCATAGACATGAGCTTGTCATCTAAACAAAACGTAGAACTAAAGGACAGATTCAAGGAAAAATGAAACAACACAATAGACATTTAGCTAAAAATAGGCATGCATTAGAAGCATTTAAATTGTTAAGTTTAAATTAAACACACACACATGAACACACACACACATAGAGACGGCTGGTCTCAAAGATTAAGGGAGATTTGTGTCAACTTCGAAGCCGGTTTGGTATTTCCGGTCCGCTGCTTCTAAATCGTAAAGGTTGCAGCATTACAGTTGTTTTGTTCACTAAAGGCCTTTTGGGACAATTTAACCACTCTGAGCCGAGGACAGGGAAAAACAAGTCATGACTGGGCTGTCTGATTTCATTATCAGGTCACTGACTGCAGCTCTTAATTCAACCGGTCTACATGTACCTGGAGCTGCACGTCTCAGCGAGCAAAACAAGAATCTGTTCTAAATGTGAGAAGAAACCGAAGAGTAAAAAAAAAAAAACAACAACGGGAGGAAAAGTAGCGCACTCTAAAGAAGCCAAAGGGGATGTATTTTGAGATTTTGACTTTTTTATCTGCATGTGGAAACACTCCCATCTTTAAAACAAACAAACACATTTTTAGATCACCTTAGTTAAAAATATCAAATTCAGTGTTAGAGAAGGTTCAGATTTGCATCAGAAAAACGTCTTTTCTCATCTCAGAGTAGAAAAATACATCCTGTCTTTATCACCAGGGACGTAGCACAGAATTCTGGGACCTGAGTTTAAACCTTTGGTGGGCCCCCATGTCCACCAGATCCCATCATAGAAGACGATCTTAGCTTAATGTCTTTATTGAGAAAATGCCTAATTGCCAGCACAATGAACATTAAATTGACAGACATCAATAATCTTTGTTATTTACATAAAAGATCATTAACTGTTGTTGGAAATCAGTTTGAAGAAAAACATTATGGAACCTCAGAGATGGAAAATGGAAAAATGGTGGAGAATATGGGATGTACTTCTTCTCTAGTAAATGCACTGAGGAGTTTTAGTTTGCAAAATCACAAATCAAAGTCTTTTCTTTTTGATAATTGGTGTCAAAGGGGTGAGGTGCAGGTGAACCCAAATGCACAGCGACAAACCGAGGAGGCAAAGGTAAAACTCAAAGAAAGGATTTATTACAAAAAGGGATCCAAAAATACAAACTGAGGCAGAAACAGGACGACTAAACTAGGAGGCTAAACTGGGAAGACTAAAGGACAAGGACTAAGACTAAGGAGCTCTAAACAGGGGAGACAAAGCAGACAAACCAACAAGAGGACAAGACACAGGAGGGTTTAAATGCTAAGGGGAGCAATCAAGGGAGAACGAGAGGCAGGTGTGGACAATCACAAGACAAGACACCTGAAACACATTAAACAGCAGAAACTAACACAAGACTAGACACAGAGTTCTAACGAACACAGAACTATAAGCACCAAAGAAACACAGGAAACCAACACAGAGACTGACCAAGGCTACAAACACAAAGACCGACTAAAGCTATAAACACAGACTGCTTAACCTATAAGGAAAACACAATACACAGAAGACTAGACTATAAACATGGAGCACTCAACACCGACGTAACTAAACACCAGAACTAAATAAACCAAGATGTAAACACAGAAGACTATGAACCAGAAACACAGGATAACTGAAGCACAGCGGATAAACTAATCTAAACATGAACACAAGGAGGAATAAACCGAAATACAGGGGGGTGACGATTGGTCTTCAATCGAGAGACGTTCTGTTCAGCCAATCAGAGACATCGTTAATCTCAGGTAGATTTATCATCAGATTTAATTTGCTGAAAGTTACCCCCCCCCCAGCTACAGTGACAGTAGGCCCGTTTCCACTGTCGGAACTTCGGGGTAATTTTACCGGAACGTCGAGGCACGCGACTGTTTCCATTATGCGGGCAATTTCAGGGACCTACGGAGTCCCTGATCAGGGGCCAACGGAGTCCCTGATCAGGGGCAGGTCCTCGGATCGGCCCGATAGATTCCCGGAGTGGGAAATGTGGTTAACTCGTGCTGATTGGTTGTGGGATGAAGGAAGATGATGAAAGCAGACGGCGCCGAGATAAATGACCTGTGTGTTGTTGTCGGAGCTTGCATAATGACCGTGTCTTCGAAGTTGGATCGCCATCGCTTCTCCGTCCATCGTTGATCTATTTATTATTCTCCGCTTCCTTGTCTGTTGGCGCTTTTACGCTTGTCAGTGACGTCGATGCTGACGCCTTACAAAAGTTCCAGAAAGGTGGAGCTGTAATGGAGACACAACAGCTGAGAGGACCGAGCCACAGGAAAGTCCCGGTCACTTTCCCCCCTCACGGAAATGACCCCGAAGTTCCGAGAGTGGAAATGAGGCTAATGTTTAGCTTTCATCTGAAAATAACAAATCAGTGTTTTTATGAAATTTAAACTTTTTTCTTTCTCCCTGAGATTTTTTATTAAAGCGTTGAATTAAGTAATTATTATAAGACAGATCTAGTTGTTATCAGGCTTTAAATCTCAACAGTAGGTCATATATAGTACACTGTAAAAAATGTAATTTTTACAGTAAAATACTGGCAGCTGTGGTTGCCAGAAAAATTCAGTAAAAATTCCTGTGAACCGTAAACATTTTTACTGAACAAACCGTGTTTACCACAGTAACACAGGTGAAAAGGCTCCGTCTCCTTTGGCTTTTCATCTGTATTATTTCATCTGATCATGATTTGTTCAGTAACATTTTTTACATGTGCACAGTAGTTTTTACGGAATTGTTCTGGCAACCACAGCTGCCAGTTTTTTACTGTAAAAATTACATTTTTTTTACAGTGTAGGTCATATATTAATCAGACTCGTATCATCATTCATTATAGTTGGAATCTCACCTGCTCTGTTTCCTTTGATCCACATGAACCCTCTGTAATATGACGGCAGGTCATTTGGGATTAACCTTACAGATGACAGCAGCATATTTACAATCCTGACGTTTTAGGGAGTCTGTTGATTCTAAACAAATCCTGATTCATCATAGAAAGAAGTCCAGTCTGATCACCTCCTCTATCAACTTCAGATCACTGTACCTCCAACTAAAGGTCCAATCGTCTTAATTTGACCTTTTATTGAACTAAAAAGTCTCTCTCCAGAAGAACTAATGTGTTTTGCAAATTGTTCTACACCCAGTTTATTTGTTCTTTATTATATTTTTATAACATACATTTAAAATTGTTAATTGGTCATTAATTGAATTGTATCCAGACACATTTTAGCTGTATTTAACTTATTGAACAAGTATAAAATTCATGTTTGCATTTTCTGTTTATCGTCAAAATAACTTAAAGAAATGCATCTTGTAAAACACGGCATATTTCTCTCTAAAGCTGCAAGGGAAAGTAATTGATTAGGATCAGTGTTTACTCTTTTTATTGGGTTTAATGGATTTAGGATCTTCTGCTGCTCTGTTAATGAGGCGTCAGCCAATAAAATCCACAGGAAGCAGCTGTTCAGGGGCATCTCGTTTATGAATAGTTTTCTATCAAATCTGAGGACTTTGTGGATAATATAAATAACTGTTTAGAAATGTGTCGACATGACCCCTTTGTTGAGATTTGATGCTACTGGACCATTTATGTACTGAACCATATATATACACATACATATAAATTGCTGTAGTGAGTAGTTTTAGTTGTACATTTCAGTCAATCGCTCTGAGAAGCAGAAAAATAGATTTCCACTCAAAGTTTATTCTCAGCAGACTGCCGTCCTCATTTCTCCAGCTGTTACATAAAGCTGAGGACCAGATTTTAAAACAATTTTCTTCAGTTTTTACTTCAGATTGTTTCCATTTAAAGGTGAAAAAAAAGCTTAAATAAACCAGTTGAATCAGTCTAGTTAGTTTTATTATTTTCTCTGTAAAGTGACAGCTTTTCGTTGGGGTCAGCTGTCCTGATAGAGTTGTGTTTTTTCCACTGCACTGGAAAGTTGTTTACTTGAACCAATAATGAAGCTCCCTGCTGTTTGTGTGAGGCAGAAACAGCAGGAAGTGTTGGGTTTGCATCACCAGTAACTTAACACACCTGGAAGCCTGGAAGTGATCGATAAACAGGGAATGAGGCTGGAGAAACAGGCCGAGCAGGAAAGTGAAAATACTCAGATCCACACCCCCAAAAAGTTTAGCTTCTATTAAAGTTAGTTTGTCTTGGTTTACCAGGGGCACTAAAGCTTAGAAAATGGAGTACACTCTAAAAAGTAAAACCATCATTTACTTAAATTTTTTGGTGTAACATTTTACACTCAAGAATTTTGAGTAGATTGTAGACAATTATATTAAGTAAAAGCCAACTTTATCAATATAATTGTCTCCAATCTACTCAAACTTCTTGAGTGTAAAAATGTTACTCCAAAAAATTTAAGTAAATGATGGTTTTACTTTTTAGAGTGTACAAGACTGGACTGAAAAAAAGATTCCTGCACGTTACTTAATTTAATCTGTGTAACATTTTTACACTTTAAAAAAATTGAGTTAATTAAAAAGCCCTCAAATTGATTAACCTGAAACAATAATAGTAGGTTTAAATAATATTTTCAATTACATCAGAATGATTCATATTGTCACAAATATCACATAATAGAGTAAATGTAACTAAAAATCCTGTGTGGACCAGCTCAAAAACATGAATACACTGTAAAACCTGATGAGTTAATTCAACTAAAACATTTTGGTGAAACTGATGACAAATATTTTAAGTAAATAAACTTAAAAATAAAAGTTCTGAAACTCAAATTTTTAAGTTGAAACAACAGACTTTTAAAAATTGCCTTGGATAAATATTTTAAGTAACTTAAACTCAAAGTTGAATAAACACACTTCAGCTGTTTCAGCTTTGGATAAATATTTCAAGTAATAATGAGAAATGTTCTTGCCAGCAAGCACTGACATCTAACGCTGTTTTTTAACTGCAGGCCAAACAGGAAGTTCTTTTAAACTTTAGGGGAGCCAATCACCAGCTCCCATCAGGCTGATTAGGTGACGAGGTCCAGCTGCATGAGGGCTTGATCAGGAATAACATGACATCATGGCTTGGAGCTGCAAGCAGACTGGAGGAAATCCACCCTTCAGACTGGGGAGCATGCAGGGGGCGGGTCCTCACGTGCAGACTGGACAGAAAACAAAGCTTAAAAGCAAAAAGGCTTCTCAAAACAGAGGGGGCTGTGACATCAGTAAATAAGAAACTTACCAGAAAAGCACTCCTAAATGATGCTACGGCAGGAACGCAGCCAGCAGGTGGAGAGCGTTACCTGTTGCAATTTAAAAGTCAGTAACGTGCCACAGCACGTCCTCCTCAATTGAGGCAGCAGAAAAAACTTACTGGACCCCAAATGAGATGATTTGGGTTTTAGAAACAAACTCTGGAGCAGAGCAAATTACAACTGAGGTGTCTGACTGCACAGATCAGTGGGGATGGCCATGATTCAACTGTTTGGAGGGGTGAAGCCAGCAGAATGAACAGTAATGAACAATAAGGCAGTGGAGGAAACATGGCTACTGCCTGACAAACAACTTCAAATCTTATCTGTGCCCTTGAAAACAAACCCCCACTACAGAATAAATGGAGCAGCTGCTCTGAACCCTCCCTCCTTTCTACGTTCTCCTCCTTATCTTCTCCTTCACCCCTGCTGGAGGGGGGGGGGGGGGGGGGGGGGGGGGGG
>SSNR01000108.1:1751892-1763759 GCA_006937965.1 Callopanchax toddi | reverse complement strand
GGGGGGGGGGGGGGGGGGGGGGGGGGGGGGGGGTGCAGGTGTGCAGCTGCGTCAGCACTGAAGTCTGTGCTGCTGGCAGAGTTCCTGGTCCCGCCCACCTTCCCGGATGTGTTTTTTAACTGTGGACTGTCAGTGTATTGTTTCCTGTATGCGGAGGTTTCTTCCTCATCCTTCCTTGTCGTTAGCCCTTTTCTTACCTGCCCCCATTTTTTCCCCTTTTATTGTTTTGCCCAAATATATTATTGAAGTTTTCCCTAAAATTGCCCAAATATTGTATTGAAGTTTGCCCCAATATTTCTGCCCAAGTCTCATCATTTACAATGTAGATCCCCTGTATGCCCAAATCTCTGTTTTGGTTTTTATTTTCAATGTTTTCTCAGTTTTGTTCTTTTGTTTGTGTTGTGAAGCTCTTTGTGATGTATATCTGTGAAAGGCGCTACATAAATAAACTTTACTTACTTACTAGATATTGATGTTTCATGAGTTTAGTCTGAAGTAACCAGCACGCATTCACACTCGAAGCGACAAATCCAACATGTTAGTTTGAATCCGTCAGGGATTACTCAAAAAATTTGAGTGCAATGTCTAAAACTAATCAGTTTATTCAAGTACTGAAAACATGAAAGAAGGAACTTTTTCAAACTACTTAGAAAAATAAAGTAAATTAAGTAGTTGCAACTCATTTGCTTTATCTACACTGCAAACACTGATTTCTAAGAAAGTAAAACAGCCTTGTTTTTAGACATTTTGACTTATTTTTGTCTAAAAATAAAATATATTCTTACAGCCCTACTTGAAATAGGCCAAATCTTCTTAAATATGGTCACATTTTCTAGATTTTAGCAGAAAAAAAAATCTGCCAATGAGGTAAGCAAAATTTGCTTGGCTAGATTCCTTAAGACTAGAGAATTGTTCTAAATGCAGAAAATGTTGCTAGTTTTAAGGAATCTAGCCAAATTTTGCTTACCCCATTGGCAGATTTTTTTTTTGCTAAAATCTAGAAAATGTGACCATATTTAAGAAGATTTGGCCTATTTCACGTAGGGCTGTAAGAATATATTTTCGTTTTAGACAAAATGTCTAAAAGCAAGGTTATTTTACTTTCTTAGAAATCAGTTTTTGCAGTGTAGCCATTACTATTCGGTCTTACAGTGCGTTTGATTCTAATAAAATCGAGTAAATCTCTCTAATCCTTTCACTTTTTAAAATCACTTACTTCTTGTAATGTATTCTAAAGTAAAATAGTCTGAAAGTACAGAAATTATTATTAATATTTAAATAATTTATCTGTCAGTCAAATGTTTATTATTTTAAAGTTTTTAACCTAATATAAATATGCATGCTTCACACAAATATCCCTCATTGATTTCCACTTATGAATACTGAAGTAGTCAACTCAAGCACTCATCCTAGAGGACTTCATCGTTTTTATTAAGCGTGCATACTTTACTATTTGTGTCATATTTACTGGATGCTTGAATTATTTTTTTCAGTGTGGAAACGGCACCGTTATGACCACTTTGGGAGGTTGTAGCCGACATGTAGGCCATCAGGTTTAGATGTAACGTACCTGCCTGACTTGATGGAAAATCCCTATTAGATGAGGCGACTCAGGCACAGGGAACATGATACCGCCAGCATCTGGTTAGTTTACTGTACCGTAAAGACTGAACACACAAACGCTGATCTAGCTTGGTTAAAAATAACACAAAACAACTATCTGTGAAGCTCATCTCTTTTCCATATTTACTCTAAATAAAGTGCATATGTTCATAAAACTATTAAATATCCCTTCACGGAGTCATTTCTGAAAGCAGGAGATAACCTGCACAGCGAGTAAAATGTTAAAACCTTCCCAACGATCTGGCGTGATTAATGTTTTTCTCAATGCTATTTTGGTCACACACAGCTCAGAGAGAATACAACTTTGTTTCACTGAGAATAGGTAACGCCTCAGAGGCACCAAACAGCAAGATCGATCTCGATATAACTTCAAGCCACCTTTCCCTCGAGGGAAATAGTTCAGAGGCGGCGAAAAGCAGGAAGGAAATTCATGGACCGAGATGGAGGAGGAGGGCGAGGAGACACTGACTGCAGCTTCTTCAACATTTGAAGAAAAGCAGCATTTGTGGATTTTTTAAAATGATTTAAGGGAAATGGCCACCCATTTAGACATAACACAGTTATCTGTGTTCCTCTGGAGGAAAAGTGCAGCGACGTTGTGAAATCATGTAAAAACACTGAGACTGTAACAGTGGATTTGAAGGCACATGACAAGTTTTTGAAGCTGACTTCATCCTGAGATTTTCTCTGCAAACCCTTGTCCTACATACAACAGCGTTCAGCCCAGAAGTGAAACTATTACATCAAACCGAGACGTCGCAGCGCTCTTGTTCTCCTTCCTGCTCGTGCTTCACTTAAAGGCACAATTCACCATTCACCACCAAGCAGCAGATGGGGCTGAGGGACTTTTATGAACCTGTAAAGGGTCAGTTAGCTCAGACTGGATCAAGGACAAGGTTTAAAATAGGGAAAACTTACATAGTGTGCCTTTAATACTACAGGTTGCTTCCGAATATTTAACGTCAGAATAATAATAATAAAAAAACAAACAGCTCTAGTGTTCATAAAAAATGTATTTAAAATGCTATTAGTAGTTTGTTGGCTTTCTCCATACTTTGGTTTTGCAACTTTCTAAAATACAAAACAATTTACCTCCAAAATTCATGAGAACAAGCTGTAAAAGCAAACAGTTTTAACATTTATTCAACTCCATTTATTACATTTTTAGACATCAAATTATGATAACTAATTAGGAAAAAACAACACAAATAAAAGCTGATTTAAAAGCTTGTAAATGTTATTACTTTATCAAAGTCATAATAAGAACTTGTTTTTAAAATGTTGTTTTGAATCTAATAAGTTGCAACTTAGTAAAAGTTGTGGAAAAAAAAAGTGGAATAAAACAACAATACTACTAGTTTAGCATACTTCTGACACAGATAGTGTCATTTTCTTGTATAATAATATTGTTTATTATTAACACTTTAAAATTAAAAAGAAAAAAGTCAAACATAAACTCTTTTTAAAGGGTCAGGTTGATTTTGTGGCTCTTTCCAAATGATATTTATTACAAGAGATGGTCAAATGGCTCATTGGGTCTTACAGGTTGCAGATCCTGATTTAGATGGATGTGAATGTAAAACACCCAGTTTAGGTTCCAGTAAGAAAACAGCTAGTCTGACTCTCACAGGTAAATATTATCCAGACTAAACCAGTCAAACTTGAATCGTTAGGAAATGCTTCTGATCAAATGCATCGTATTCTCACTGCAGCAAACTTCCTGCAACTTCAGCTGACTGATGCCAAATCAGGAAGTAGTTCAAAAAGTCATGTGGTTTATTTTTGATGCTTGGTGGATAAACGCCACCGTGACGCCACCAGCTGTTCGTGAACGTCTGTTTTTAAGCCTTGAATTTAGCGTGGAGACGGTTGCTATCGTTTTGAAAGTTAAGCTCATTTAGTCTAAATAAGGTGACGGCGAATGTCTTACCATAACATCATCGTGTTGTTTCCATGCATTCTGTTTTGGTCTGTTTCTTCTATTTTCTGCTCACTTGCCATTTGTTTCCAACACATTTAAAGAAACCTTCAGTTTCCTCTTCAAAACTCTAAAATGAGACTGGAAAGCTGTCTATAGGCTACGTGTTAGCCTACATTCTCAGCCTGATTTTATAAGAAAAGTATCATCTAAGTAAACCCTCACCTGACTTTGATCATAATCCATGAGCTATAATTAATCTGAGAGGAGAAGCTAGAGAATGTGCAGATTTCTATCATTTCAGTTCACAACCTCCCAGCGTACCGAGAGGAGGCGACTCGGAGTGAAAGCAGAGAGGTGTTCCTCCGATGTGAAAGTAACCTTACTCTTTTGGGAAAATACTGGGGATATTTGTTCTAAAATTAGCCAGTTTTGTCTCCCGTTGCCACCTATTAAAAAGTCCCCAAGGAGTCTGAAAAGAAGCTGAACTGGTTCATAAATCTGACAAATTGGAAACACGGTGTAGAAGAAGAGTTGGTCTTCTGCTTTAACTGTAGCTGTTGTTGTTGTGTTAGGTTGTGTATCAAAGCATATTAAGAGTTGTAACAGCACCTTATATAAGAGAATAATAGTAATCTATAGAACAGTAAGTCAACTCTTAGGCTGCTGGATGAATTTAAAGGCACACTATGTAGTTTAGCTTGTTTTAGCACCCCCTAGTGTCCGTTTTAAGTCACTGCTGTTAAAACGTTAGCATAGTTTCTGCTCAGAAAGCCCTAAATCTCCCTGTTAAATGTCTCCTCAGCCTTCACTGCTTTCTACTGGAGCGGTTCATCACTCAGTCAAAGAAATCAGCTGTTCAAGCAGGGAGAGATGGGAAAAATCAGGAATCAGGAGCTAAAAACACTCCGGAGCTAGCATAACAGCTAGCCACATTGGGTTAGCCGAACCCTCTGAGATACGTGACTTTGTGAGACTTCAGGACACCGGACCAGAGACTCAGAAGTTACAAACGTGGTATTCTGGATCCAAGCAGCAGATGGGGCTGAGGGACTTTTATTAACCTGAAAAGGGTCAGATTAGCTCAGACTGGATCAAGGAGGAGATTTTAAATAGGAAAAAGTTACATAGTGTGACTTTAAGGTGCTTGTATGCTTTACATTGTAGGTTATTTACATTTTCAGTCTAAAGTTTTTGGGACCTCCCACTGATGGTCTCTCTATTATTTTTTATTTAAGTGTAAAAGTTAGAGTTTTTAACTTGGTGTTAATAGTCAGTTTAACAGAGGGTTTACATGTGTTTAAAAACTAGTGTTAATAGGTTACACTGCTTTTAATCCTAACAAAATATCCTACTTTAGTTTTCATGTTTAAAGAAATAATTCAGCCGTGTTGAAGTCTGTTCGCGTGTAAAAGTAATAAATATTTAATTTTTGTTCTGTTGTATTTTCCTGAATGGAGATTAGAGCGGTTTTAATTAGGGATGTACCGATACCACTTTTTTCAAAACCGATCCGATACTTAAATCTGAGTACTCGCTGATACCGAGTACCGATACCGATACTTCTACCACACAAAAAAATGCAACAAATTGGAATACAGGTTTTATTTTTTCTTCTCTGCTTTTACAACAAATAACTGAATTAGATAAAAAAAATAAAATATATTAAAAAATGATCACAAAACTAAAATATAAGGTGAAAAATAACCATTTTCTGATTTCACAGTGAAATTATTGCAGTTTTCCACATTTTAACCAAATAAAATGAACTATTTGGCACCATCTCCAGCTCTCAACCCACACTGTTCCTCTTTAGCTCAATAGCTCCCCCTAGTGTTCAATATAGGACACTACAACAGAAATCACAAGTCACAGACAGTGAAGCCACTGGTATCGGTTCCTGGTATCGGGTAACTTTAACTGATACTGGTATCGGTATCAGGCCGATACCGATACGGTATCGGTGCATCCCTAATACAGTTTGGTCTGGATTGTCCTGATTGGTGGGTGTTGGACCGAAGGTGCAGGTGAAGCAGCAGCAGGATGCAGGATGAATTCAAAAATGTTTTTTTTTTAAAAATGAACGAAGAAAATAGAATAACAGGATGTAGAGGAAGCTGGAGGCAGGGTTGGTTAGAAAAGTGACTGAAACAAGTTTAAATGTATCCAGAGAGGATTGGTGGAACGAGGAGCAGCTGAGGAACAAAACAGATCATGAACTTATTTATGCTGTTGATTATCAATTCTGCTTATTCAAACTGAGGCTCAAGGGGATATCAATAAGTAAAAATTAAATTGTACATTTAGATGTTTTACACAAAAACACCTTTGACAGCGTTTCCGCGGGGTCTTGAAAAGTCTTAAAAGCATTGACTTTATGAATTTGGAAATAATACCTTAAAAAGACTTGAAAAAGTCTTGAATTTTGATATCTGGGTCTTAAAATTTGGTATTTATTCGAACATGCAAAAAAACAAAACAAATTAATAATCAATAATCGTAGCACAAATTTGCTCTACACATTCGAAAAGGAGTGGGAAGAAGTACAACTTATTTTATCCCACTCCCTCTTTACAAACCAGTCTATTTAATCAAATTAATTAGCTTCCGGTCATAACAATAATCACAGTAATACTAGTAAAAATGTGTGCTGTGTGTCACTTCTTCGTATCGCATTTCACCTCAAAGGTTTCATCTGTCAACCACCATTATTCTGATTCAATAACTTGTCATACTTTTGCACATTCCACATTTTTAAAAATAAATGAACACATGTTCAAGAGTTTTTGTTTTTCCTTGTCGGTCTGTGAAATGGGTATTAAATTTTTATATAAAATGGTCTTTAAAGTGATAATATGCAACTTTTTCATTTTTTTTTTTTTTTTTTTTGTTGGAAGGATTCTTTGAATAAATATCCATTTTGTTAGTTAGTTCTCTCCAGTTTTAACTCACGTCTGCTGCCAGGCAGGAGCAAACGATCGCTCTGTAGAGCTTCCGGGTCAACATCTGGTCTGAGTCATTCAATACTTTTTTTATTTCTTTTTTACTTTATTTGTAATCACTTATGACTTATCAGTGTGTTACAGTGCCATAATTAATGATAAAAACTAAAGTAAATACTTAAATAAAAAGCATTAATCCTCCGGTTTTGACTGTGCCGTTGTGCGCGTGTCAGGGACGCTATGACCTGCGTCCTGATCGGCCTCCTATCTTTTGCATTAAGGATGATTTCCAGTGCGCATGCGCCAGGAGCAGAAAACAATGCGGTGTCTGGGGACGGCGTCCGGTCCAGACATGCACAGTAGATCCCAGAGAAACAGGACCTATCGGTCTGGTAAAAAATAGTGAGAAAACGTTTTCTGAACTACACCTAAATGCAGATTATACACAGCACTTATTGTATATATGGCTCAGTTAGTTTTATTTTCATGTTAGTTTTTTATATTTTGTGATCCCTATTTCTCTTCTTCTTCCTCTTGGGACTGGTGGGGTGGCGCCCTAGCGCCCCCTATGGACGGGCCGCCACTGCTTCAGACATAAATCTGTTTAATAAAGCTGAGTCCAATCCCTGATTTGCTGATTAAAAACCTGCTTTTTGCACGTCGACACCATCAGTCCCTGACAGGTCTGCACGCTCCCTGTAAACTCACACGTTCTGGAGGCCAAAGGTGAAGTTTTCCTCTGGAATGTGACCAGACAGGACTGCAGCAGGTACCGTTGTTCTGTACGCCCCCCAAACAGCAGAAGGTTGTAGCAGCGAGAGCGAGAACGCGCTCAGAAACAAAGAAAGCCGCTCTCTCCTCGGCCCGGCTAATCCCTCCACCCTTTGGTTTTCATCCGTGTCCATCACCAGAATTCCAAACGGCTATGAATGTTTTTCTGCCTGCTTTTCTCAGAGATGCGTATTAACAATTGCGCCGCGCTGCAAATGGCATCTCCGCGGTACGGGCTGACCTTCATTCCTCCACAGAGGGCACGCCAGTAAATCCATTTCTCCAGAGATGCGGTTCACTGAATAACAAATCACAGGGCCAGACGTGGCTTTCTCTCCCGTTAGGAAGCCTTTGCTGGAGGCTTCCTTTGCAGGGAAAGTAACACCAGGAGTTTATTATGAAGAGAGAGGAGTTGACAAGCACACAATCAGTTGCTTGGGAACTACACCTCCAAACACACAAAGCCTAATCTGTTTTTCTCTTTCACCCCTTCGTCCTCCGTTTCTCTGCTTATTATAGTCTGGTAAATTACGCACATTACCTCTTGGAGGAAAAAAAAAGAGAAAGAATCGAGGCCCTGTGTATAAATAAAAATGCACTTTTCCCCAGCGTTCACAGATGCACAAAGCACAATGATATCTCTGACACCCTCGGCATCATGTGGGGAAAATGCAGAGTCCTATTTCTTTCCTGATATCACACGCTCTCTGCATACATCCCTGCATCTCATTTCCGATGTTCTCTCCCCTGAACCAACTCGGCTCCACGGAATATCAGCGACCTGTCAAAATCTGTTACGGCTCACATTTCACGTAACACCTTATCTCGCTTCATGACCAATGTAGCGTTATTTACACCTTGCAAACAAAATAGAAGCAGCACTGTTGACGCCGATAAGAGCCTTTAGTCGTGCATTAAGGTGACAGCGGACAGATTACACTCTAGTGATTTACTTTACATTTATTCCTGCCAGCGAGCAGCGAGGACGGTTTCAGCTCAGGCTGCCGCTCTGTTGCAGACAGACCTGATTCATTATTTTTTATGAAATCCTCTCAGGGACCTCGCTCAATTAAAAATGAGAAGAATCGCAAATTTTTCATATATTCAGTGCAAATTTGATTGTTTTGCAGCATTGATTGATTTAGATTGCATTCAATAATCTGTGTTTAATCTAAAAGTGTGATGTTTTTAAAGCTTTTGTGGTTTAGAACATGTTTTAAAGGGACATTTCAGCCATTCTGGAGTGTGTCTTTGTGTATATGGTTTAAATAGCGTCCTGAATGGCCTCAGTTTGGAGAAGTTTACATCGCAAGACCGACGAGCTAATGGCTAGATCAAGAGCATTCAAGACCAGAGTGCATTGCTGCAGCTGTAACCTCGATTGTACTGTATGTAATCTTTACATCACCATGCATTTTCAAATGAAGATTTATTTACATTGAATTCTGTTATTTACAAGTAAATTTCATCGTCATCAGCAAAATGTTGCACTGCTGCATCCAGAGGTCAAATCCAGCAAGACTTTCTAAATATTTCAGCTGAAATGAATGTTTTATGCAACAATTATCAGGCCACCATCATGAAGTCTGTTTCTAATAGTTGGTCAGCTGGAGGCCACCTTGATCTGGTAGCCCTCATCAGTGGCGGCCCGTCCATAGGGGGCGCTAGGGCGCCGCCCCACCAGTCCCAAGAGGAAGAAGAAGAGAATAGGGGTTACAAAATATAACAAACTAACATGAAAATAAAACTAAACGAGCCATCCATTATATATATACAATAAGTGGTGTGTATAATCTGCATTTAGGTGTAGTTTTGAAACGTTTTCTCACTATTTTTTACCAGACCGATAGGTCCTGTTTCTCTGGGATCTACTGCTTACGACTGGACCGGACGCCGTCCCAACATACCGCTTTGTTTTTTGTTCCTGGCACATGCACACTGGAAATCATCCTTAATGCAAAAGATAGGAGACCTAATCGGGACGCAGGTCATAGCGTCCCTGACACACGCACAACGGCACAGTCAAAACCGGAGGATTAATGCTTATTATTTAAGTATTTACTTTAGTTTTTATCATGAATTATGGCACTGTAACACACTGATAAGTCATAAGTGATTACAAATAAAGTAAAAAAAAAAAGAAAAGAAAAAGAAAAACGTATTGAATGACTCAGACCGGATGTTGACCCGGTTTGGTTTCACTTACAGTAGTAACGTTGTTTTGAAGCAACCAGCGAAAGACAGAGGCAGGAGCTACACACTTGCTAACTGGCTGTGCTAACAAAATGGATATTTATTCAAAGAATCCTTTTTGGCAGCTTGTGACTAAAAGCCATTTTATTCCATGGGTCCTGATTTAATCAACTCCATGGTGAGTGACTTCGTTTGTTTTTTTATTTCGTTTTATAACCAATGTGTCTCGCCGATTTTTGCTATTGAAAACGCCTATCAGCAAATGGCAGAGGCCTACTGTTTTGTGGATTTATACCTTAAATAGCAACATATCTTTGTAGCCGAATATTAGAGGGAAACACATACTGTTGAGTGAATGTTAGTTCATGTAGTTTAGCCCGTTTTGAGGAGTTTTTTGTTACTTTTCATAAAAAAATGCACAGCACTCTATGGGAGTTTTGTATGAGTGGTCTAAAACCGTAATTTTACTTATTTTGATGGGACATATCAGTGGATTTGACTTTATTTTGTTGTTAATTCACTTCATTAGTTGAGCTGATTGTCATGACTTGCTTGGTTAGTGGTTGTTGTCTGAATTGTAACATTAATTATCTGACTGTATTAGTTAGAGATGGATTGATGTGTTTGTGGTGTCAGTAGAAAGATAATTGTGAATATTAAGTTGTGTTTCTGACCTTGTGTAGGTCAGGTTGTTTTTTCCTGAAACTCCTACAACTTCTGTTATGACCACATTGTGGTTGTTTCGTCTCGTCTCGTCTTCTTCTGCTTATCCGGGTCACGGGGGCAGCATCCCAATTAGGGAGCTCCAGACGGTCTTCTCCCCAGCCACTTCTACCAGCTCCTCCAGCAGGATCCCAAGGCGCTCCAGGGCCAAACCAGAGATATATTTTCTCCAGCGTGTCCTGGGTCGACCCGGGGGCCTCCTGCCGGCAGGACATGCCTGAAACACCTCCCTGGGGAGGCGTCCAGGGGGCATCCTAACAAGATGCCCGAACCACTTCAGCTGGCTCCTTTCGACATGGAGGAGCAGCGGTTCTACTCCGAGTCTCTCCCGAATGTCCGAGCTCCTCACCCTATCCCTAAGGCTGAGCCCGGCCACCCTGCGAAGAAAACTCATTTCGGCCGCTTGTATCCGTGATCTCGTTCTTTCGGTCATTACCCAAAGCTCATGACCATAGGTGAGGATTGGGACGTAGATCGACCGGTAAATCGAGAGCCTTGCTTTCCGGCTCAGCTCCTTCTTCACCACAACAGACCGGTTCAGCAACCGCATCACTGCTGACGCTGCCCCAATCCGCCTGTCGATCTCCCGCTCCCTCCTTCCCTCACTCGTGAACAAGACCCCGAGATACTTGAACTCCTCCACTTGAGGCAGGATCTCTCTCCCGACCTGGAGTTGGCAAGCCACCCTTTTCCGACCGAGAACCATGGCCTCAGACTTGGAGGTGCTGATCCTCATCCCAGCCGCTTCACTCTCGGCTGCGAACCTCCCCAGTAAGAGCTGTAGGTCAGAGCCTGATGAAGCTAGGAGGACCACATCATCTGCAAAAAGCAGAGACGAGATTCTCCTGTCACCAAACTTGACACCCTCCACACCACGGCTGCTCCTAGAAATCCTGTCCATAAAGGTTATGAACAGGACCGGTGACAAAGGGCAGCCCTGGAGGAGTCCAACCCTCACTGGGAACAGGTCCGACTTACTGCCGGCTATGCGGACCAGACTCACACTCCTCTGGTACAGGGACTGAATGGCCCTTAACAAAAGACCATCCACCCCGTACTCCTGGAGCGTCCCCCACAGGGTGTCCCTGGGGACACGGTCATAAGCCTTCTCCAAATCCACAAAACACATGTGGATTGGTTGGGCAAACTCCCATCACCCCTCCATCACCCTAGCGAGGGTAAAGAGCTGGTCCACAGTTCCACGACCAGGACGAAAACCACATTGCTCCTCTTCTATCTGAGGTTCAACTATCGACCGGACCCTCTTCTCCAGGACCCTGGAGTAGACCTTCCCAGGGAGGCTGAGGAGTGTGATCCCCCTATAGTTGGAACACACCCTCTGGTCCCCCTTCTTAAAAATGGGAACCACCACCCCGGTCTGCCACTCAACAGGGACTGCCCCCGATGACCACGCAATGTTGCAGAGACGTGTCAACCACGACAGTCCTACAACATCCATCGCCTTGAGATACCCAGGTCGGATCTCATCCACCCCCGGGGCTCCGCCGCTGCGTAGTTTTTTGACTACCTCAGCGACTTCTGCCCCAGAGATTGGACAGTCCGTCCCCAGGTCTCCCAGCTCTGGTTCCTCATAGGAATGCGTGTCGGTGGGATTGAGGAGCTCCTCAAAGTATTCCTTCCACCGCCCGACTATAGCCCCAGTTGACGTCAGCAGCTCCCCGTCCCCACTGTAAACA
>SSNR01000108.1:1710797-1747867 GCA_006937965.1 Callopanchax toddi | reverse complement strand
GGTCGAAGCTCTGCCGGAGGTGGGAGTTGAAGACCATCTTGACAGGCTCTTCTGCCAGGCGT
Source organism: Callopanchax toddi (assembly GCA_006937965.1). Lineage (NCBI taxonomy): Eukaryota > Metazoa > Chordata > Actinopteri > Cyprinodontiformes > Nothobranchiidae > Callopanchax > Callopanchax toddi. Next base: position 1,747,805 of record SSNR01000108.1, on the reverse strand, counting down.
TCCCAGCAGACCCTCACTATACGTTTGGGTCTACCAGGTCTGCGTAGCATCTTCCCCTGCCATCTGATCCAACTCACCACCAGGTGGTGATCAGTTGACAGCTCCGCTCCTCTCTTCACTCGAGTGTCCAAAACATACGGTCTCAGGTCAGATGATACAACTATAAAGTCAATCATCGACCTGTAACCTAGGCTGCCCTGGTACCAGGTGTACCGATGGGCATCCTTATGTTCGAACATGGTGTTCGTTATGGCCAAACTGCGACTTGCACAGAAGTCCAAAAACAGAACACCACTCGAGTTCAGATTGGGCGGGCCGTTCCTCCCAATCACGCCCCTCCAGGTCACGCTGTCATTGCCCACGTGAGCGTTGAAGTCCCCCAGCAGGACTATGGAGTCCCCAGTAGGAGCGCTATCCAGCACTCGTCCCAGGGACTCCAAAAAGGGTGGGTACTCTGAACTGCTATTTGGTGCATAAGCACAAACAACAGTCAGGACCCGTTCCCCAACCCGAAGGCGCAGGGAAGCTGCCCTTTCATCCCCCGGAGAAAACCCCAACATACAGGCAGAGAGTCTTGGGGCTAACAGAAAGCCCACCCCAGCCCTCCGCCTCTCACCCGGAGCAACTCCAGCAAAGAAAAGAGTCCAACCCCTCTCAAGGACTCGGGTTCCAGAGCCAACGCTATGTGTCGAGGTGAGCCCGACTATATCTAGCCGGTATCGCTCAGCCTCTTCCACAAGTTCCAGCTCCTTCCCCGCCAGAGAGGTGACGTTCCATGTCCCGATAGCCAGTTTTCCTGTCCGGGGATCGGACCGCCAAAGCTCCCGCCTTGGTCTGCCATCCGATCCACAATGCACCGGACCCTTCATGTTCCTCCTGCAGGTGGTGGGCCCACAGGTGGATGAGCCCATGTATCCAGTTCGGGCTGGGCCCGGCCGGGCCCCATGGGCGAAAGTCCGGCCACCAGGCGCTCGCTCACGGGCCCCAACCCCAGGCCTGGCTCCAGGGTGGGACCCCGGTAACCCTCCGGGCCGGGTACACTGGCTCGATGATTGGACTTGCATGAAGAGTCTTTTGAACCGTTCTTTGTCTCACCCCTCACCTAGGACCAATTTGCCATGGGTGACCCTACCAGGGGCACAAGTACCCCAGACAATATAGCTCCTAGGATCGTTAGGGCACTCAAACTCCTCCACCACGATAAGGTGACGGTTCACGGAGGAGACATTGTGGTTGTTTTTATTTTTATTTGTATCTGATTATATTGATATTAATCTAAGGTCTCCTTATGAAGACTTTAAGATTTCTTTACTGCTTGATGTGTAGAATTAGACCTAACAGCTCCACATTGTTAGAGAACTGGTGGGAGGGATTTTTACCAGTAAAATATTCAGTCAGATGAAAATATTTGGCTTCATTCCTGCTCTAGTGGTGACATGTGATTATTTGTGCATCTGAAAACTGATTTGTAAAAATGCGCCCCTGGCTGCCACTGGTCCTCATCCTGGTCTTCCTGCACAAAGGAGTAGATTCTGGTCCTGCTGATTGTTTAAGGATGTCCAGTGGTCCTGTCCAGCTCTCCTAGTCACTGCCTGTCTCCTGGAATCTCCTCCATGATTTTGAGACTGAGCTGAGGGACACAGCAGACCTTCGGAGTAGGACTGCCTGTGCAGGGTCCAGGTATCGCCTCATGCTACCAGTGACACTAAATACAAAACTACTTAAAAACAGTCAAAAAAGATGAGAAGGGAAAAATGTTCAGTGGCTCCGTTCCTGTGTTTGGAGTCGTTGAGTTTTTGCCTCCTTATGTTGTTAATCTCATTAGGAGCAAAACAGTTAACAACTCATCTGACCAGATCCTACCCCAGAAGTTAGACCGAACCCAGAAAACAATGTGTAAAATTAAGGGGGTCCAGAAGAACAAGTTTGGGAACCGCTGCATTAAAGTTTTAGCTGTGATTTAAAAAAAACTTTAAATAAATGAACACTAACTTTGTCATAATGGGTCGTTGTATGAAACTTTAAATTCACCCTGAAAAACGTCTGTAACCTAATAAAACAGAAACAGCTGAGAACTCTGTATGTTTGTCCCAATTCCTCTCGGTTAAAACTTCCCATTCATGCATTTTACATTATAAATCTTTTCAGATGGAGCCCTGCTTTGTGCCCCACTGTCTCCTGTATCGCTCCTTATGATGAAAACATAAACAGACCACCCAGAGTAGTGGAAGTGGTTCATCTCGTCCTCTCCTTCTGCAGCAGCAAAGAGCTAAAAATACAAAGCCTTCATCGTAAAATCTGATTCTTCATCATCATGTTTGGGCTTTTTATTCTCTCATAAACGGATGTCAGTGTTTCGTTGATTGTGAGTTATTTGTTTGGTAAAAGTAAAAATCATTTGAGGAGCAAACGGGAAATAAAGTGATTGTTTTGACAATAAGTTATTTTTCTTGTCTTATTTTCAGCTATTTTTCTACGACTTTTGTTTGAAACCACACCTCGCCCATCCAAAGCCTTTTATTTTTTAAATCTTTACAGTGAAAGTGTTTTCCTGAGTACAGCCCATCAGTCATCTGTGTTCAGGTAGACGCGACATGATTCTCTTTTTAGGAAGCTTTCTAAAATCTAAAAAGTTTAGGCGCTTTGGGAATAAAGAGCAAAGGGGTATTGATTTGTTGGATGAGCACACATGGGGGCACAGAGGTGCTAAGAGCCTTCAGAGTGCATGCAGGATCATTCTTCTTTTTGTACAAAAAAAAAGAAGTAGAAAAAGGCAGCGTGCACACATGCCCGCAGCACAACCCGATAAGTGCATCTACCACACTCCCCCGTGTAGGAGGCAGATTACACAAACGCATGGATGGGTGAGAACGGGCTTCGGACCAGCTTATTAAATAAGTGGTGGTCCTGCATGGTGAAATGGAGCAGCGAGGAGGAGGTCCATGCACCGCCTCCTCTGCAGTGTTGGTGGACCGCCAGCATCACCATAAGCAGTCAGTCAATAGGCTGACTCAACAGTGTGTGAAATTAAGAGGGAAATAGAAGTAGACAGACATTAAGCCTTTCTCCCACTTCCCCTCTCAGACGCCAGACAGCAGCTAATGCACTCCACACACACACACACACACACACACACACACACACACACACACACTGCTATCAGCACCACCACTCTGCTGCTTGTCAACTGCTCCTCAAAAGCATCCACATGCTGCTCTGACCTCCTTTGACAGCATTAATGTAAATATCACGCTGAGACGGGTTTCACAGACGTCTTTTTTCTGGGAGTTGTAGGTTTTAATGAAACCTGATGAGAGGGGAAGCGTAAACATCTCCGCAGCATCACGGCAGGAAGCTCTCAGCCGCTTCCTCGAGACCTCGTTTGACCCGCCGGGCGTTCGGTGAGGACGAACGAGGAGTAAAACAACCTCGTTTTTAGACATTTTGTCTTATTTTTGTCTAAAAAGAAAAATATATTCTTACAGCCCTACTTGAAATAGGCCACATCTTCTTAAATATGGTCACATTTTCTAGACTTGAGCAACAAACAAAATTTGCTTGTCTAGATTCCTTAAAAATAGCAAATTGTTCTAAATGCAGAAAATTTTGCAATTTTTAAAGGAATCTAGACAAGTAAATGTTGCTGACCCCATTGGCAGATTTCTTTGCTCAAATCTAGAAAATGTGACCATATTTAAGAAGATTTGGCCTATTTCAAGTAGGGCTGTAAGAATAGATTTTCTTTTTAGACAAAAATAAGACAAAATGTCTAAAAACAAGGCGATTTTACTTTCTTAGAAATCAGTTTTTTGCCATGTAAAAAGTCTAAAGATGAACTTTTGACACCTGAAAGAGAAACTAATATCTAAATGAGTATAATTTCAGTTTTTGCAGCTGAAATAAGTTTAACTAGCAGACATCTACAGTCACACATCCTCTGGGAAGATGTTTAGAATAGCTACCATCCTCCCACTTCTTCACCAGCTCCTTGATATGTTAATACAGGTCTTGTTTTTAGTTTAGAAACAAAATCCGTTTGCTGAGAGCCTCATTTTGTCAAGGCAGGGAGGAGTCACATTAACATACCAAATGTCTGCCTTAGAATGAAACTACTATTAAGGAAATCTGAAGCGGTGGCCTGATGATAAAACAGGCAGTTGCCAAGGAAATATGCAAAGCAGCTTCATTGACTGTGAGTTGAACTATGAGAAGCACCTCTGAGGGTTTGACTGCATCCTGCTGACAGGGAGGGAAAAGCTGCTCGTTTCTTAATGATATTAATAGATCGTTAGTAGCAACAAGCGGAAGAGCAGTTTCTGATTTGTTCGTCATTCTCAGCTTAACATTTAGGACTTCTGGATTTGAAATGCAGTCGCTTTGTGTGAAATAGAAACGTTTCTGATGATGACAGAGATTTGTATCCTGGTCAAACTTTCTGTTTCTACAAACGACCATTTGAGGTGTTTTAAAGTGAGAATTAGCCAAAAAAAGCTAGCCTGGTAAACCAGACTATAGTCTGGCCACGGTCCACTGAAACGACTCATTCATAGGGGCGGGACCAACGGTTGTCAATTAAACCGTCTTCACATGCTATTGGATAGCGCTAGAGCATTTAGCAACAACCGGAACCAGCTGGTAGATTCAACTTTTACAGTGTCCCGTCGGCAAAGCGGCCATAAATCCTCTTTCAAAATAAAAGACTTTAGTACCTCTATCTGTTCACGTCTTAGAGAAAAGCCCAAATCTAAATCGCCCAAAGTTGATAATAAAGACGTTTCAAACGAACGTGGTTCCCGAGCTGCCGCCATGTTGTTTAAATTCAGCCGGAGCGCTGACGTCATCGGCTAATCCCACCCTCCAACCCATTTAGGTGTTGTGATTGGCCCGGTACGAGACTGACCGGACCAATCAGTGGGCTGCAGAGGTTCCAGTGAGCGTGGCTAGACCAAAGTCTGCAGAGCAGACCTGACGGTCACTAGTACACTAGGGCCTAGTCACTAGGCTAAAAAAAAGCTGCTTTCTGACAGAAAAGTTCTAAGAACAGAGTTCTTAAAGTGATAATATGCAGTTTTGCTTGTTTTGGGCTCCCTCTGGTGTCCGTTTTAAATCACTGCATTACACAAGTTAGCATATTGTTTCAGCTTCTAAACGCCTAAATCTACCTGTTGAAATGTCTCCTCAGCCTTCATAGCTTTCTACAGGAGCGGTTATTTACTCCTTCAAAGAAATCAGCTGTGTTCAAGCAGGGAGAGGTGGAAAGCTGCCAGAGGACCTCAGGACCGCAGAGAACGTTCAGGTTTTTAAGAATAGACTCAAGAGCCACCTTTTTAGATCAGCTTTTAACTGATTATTATTTATTTAGCTTTTTATTCACATTTTATTGGTCATTTTACTATTCATATACAGTAGGTTCTCGTTATTTTATATGCTACGCATTTTAATCCTCCAGTGTTTCCTCTGTGGAGCCCTCTGCCTTGGGACCGGTGGTCGGCGGTGGCGGCTCGGGCGCTCCCCGGGAGGACCCGGGCAGTGGCGGGGGTTGCCACCCTCCATACCCGGGTGCCCTTGGTTGGTGTGTGGCTGCTGACCTGGTTCTACAGCTGACGAGGCAGAGGGCCCACTAGATGGCATGTTTCTCATTACTGGAGCCATCTGAGCTCAACATGGTGTTTACTGTGGTTTTGATGTGTATGTGTGGGTGTATGTGTGCCTGGGAATGGGTTGCGGACTGGGAGGGGAGAGTGTCATAATTGTTCTATGTGTGGGAAAGGGAGGGAATGTGGGTTGTATGGGTCATTTAAATCTGTCAAGCACTTTGTGTTGCTCGCTCTGGCATGAAAGGTGCTATATAAATAAAGTTTGATTTGATTTGATGATTTGAAAAAAATCAGGAATCATGAGCTAAAAACACTCCAGAGCTAGCATAACAGCTACCCACTTTGGGTTAGCCTAACCCTCGTGAGACACGTGACTTCCTGGGTACCGTGACGGCGACGGAGATTTTGCAATCGTGGTATTCCGGCTCTAACCACCAGATGGGGCTACGTGACTTTTCATTAACTCTGTAAAGAGTCATATTAGCACAGACTGGCTCAAGGAAAAGATTTAAAAATATGAAAAAGTTGCATATTATCACTTTAAAACCATTTACCGGTACTTCTTAGAACTCCCCTTCCCAGGGGAACCTTTTCAGATTCCGTTCACACAGGAGTCAGGAACCTCTGACAGAGACAATGTGACAAAACCATGAAGCTGACCCCCCACCCACTTAAAAAACTAAGCAAATAGGTGGGGTGGTTAGTGCTTCGTTTGTGCTGATTTGTGCCGTTAAAAGTTTAATTTGTGCTGCTTTGGTTTTTGAGATATTACCGGTTTTATTTTCAGGTATGACGTCATCATCTCCCTGCAGTTTGCCCCAAAATGAACCGGACTGGTCTACTTTTTTAAGCTTTGATTGTGCTAATTTGTGTGGTTAAAAGTTTTGTCTGTACCGCTATGGGTTTTAAAATATTTAAAGGTTACAAAGTACAATAAAACTTAGATGACGTCACCGGTTCATTTTGGAGCGAGCTGGGGGGAGGGTGACCCCAGAATGAACCCTGAATGACCTCTAACTTAATCTTAAATATCTCAAAATCCATAGCAGCACAAATTAAACTTTTAACAGCACAAACCAAGCACAAAAAAAAATAGACCAGTCTGGTTCATTTTAGAGCACGCTGGTAGGATAATGACATCTGTAGAATGGCTTATAAATTAATATTTAATATCTCAAAAACCAAAGCAGCACAAATGAAAATTTTAACAGCACAAATCAGCACAAACGAAGCGCTAACCACTAGGGATGCAACGATACCGATACTGGTATTGGTATTGGCCCGATACTGGTATCGGTTAAAGTTACCCGATACCAGGAACCGATACCAGTGGCTTCACTGTCTGTGACTTGTGATTTCTGTTGTAGTTTCCTATATTGAACACTAGGGGGAGCTATTGAGCTAAAGAGGAACAGTGTGGGTTGAGAGCTGGAGATGGTGCCAAATAGTTCATTTTATTTGGTTAAAATGTGAAAAACTGCAATAATTTCACTGTGAAATCACAGAAAATGGTTATTATTCACCTCATATTTTAGTTTTGTGATCATTTTTAAATTATTTTTTATCTAACTCGGTTATTTGTTGTAAAAAGCAGAGAAGAAAAAATAAAACTTGTATTCCAATTTGTTGCATTTTTTGTGTGTGGTAGAAGTATCGGTACTCGGTATCGGCGAGTACTCAGATTTAAGTATCGGATCGGATCGGTTTTGAAAAAAGTGGTATCGGAACATCCCTACTAACCACTCCACCTATTTGTCGAGTTTTTTAAAAGTGGGTGGGGGGTCAGCTTCACTGAGGTATTTTAAAGCTTGTTTTAATAATCCTGTTTAAATTTCTTTATTTATTCCCTGCTTTCCTCGCAAGTCCAAAAATGGAAGAACTAGCTGCCAAAAAACAGAAAGTCTCCTATTTGGGATTACTTTGGCTTTAACCGTCCGTTTGTGCCGACGGCAGGAAAGGATTCTAACATACGTGTTCTCTATCCGGCTGCAGCCCGCTAAGCTAACACCGCTATCAGCTGCTGCTGCTCCGTCACCAAATCGCTCAAACAGACTTAAAACTACAGCGGAGATTTATTTTATGGAAGTGACATGTTCACTGAAGGAGGCATTTTTCATTATTATTTTAGTTTTTGATTAATTTTGTATTTTTAGCTGAATCTGTACGACAGATAACAAGTGGACCGGTGTTCCGACTCGCTGAATTCCTACAGCAGCAGCACCGGTAGCGTAACACCGACCATAAACACGGACGGTACCGGTAACCTGGAAAAAAGCCAGTCTCTGTTTCCCTCCCCACCACCATGGTTATTATTTTAATAAATGTATTTTCTGAAGATGGCTGTTGACATCCTGTCTGTCATGGAGTTGAGTAAATAAATCGCCAGCAGGAGGAAGAAAACAAACCTCTGCTCTCAGCTGGGAGGATTCTGTGTAACATTTAAAACGGCATTATTTATTCATTTTTGGCTTCAAAGCATTGTTATTAAATAAGAAAACTAATTTATATTCAAATAAAAAACTTACAAGGGGCGTAGCTCATAGGGGTTCACCAAACACGTCATATGAGCTCCACTGGAACCACAGAAAGACCAGAGGAGCTAAAAAGGTTATAGGAACTGTGAGCCATGGTCCCTAGTTCCTATCTGTCTGAACACACGAAAAAACGGCCTGGTTCCTGAAAAGGTTATAGGAACTACAAAAGGTTCCTACAGTCAGAAAGGGGCAGTGACCTACTCTAGCCTGATGACCTTAAAGGGATATTCTATCAAAAAGTGATTTTTTTGTCTATTTCCATATTCCTCATAGTTAGATCAGTGGGCAAAAACAATTAGTAACCAGCCCAGTGATCCAGCAGTACTCCTTTAGCTTTAGCTTAGCGTAAAACACTGTAAGTGAATGGTAGGAACTAGCATTGTGAGAAAAAAGTCCTTAAAACTCACTCAGTAGTGATACTAGTTCTGCCTAGTGACCTCAGTAAACACATCGACTGTAAGTGAAAATAAAAAGTAACACAAAAGAATTACAGGTACTATTTTAGACTCGGGACTACTTTATGACAAAGAGCAGCTGTAAGCCTCCGCTGAACGGACCAATAAAAATAGTACTGCAGTACTATTCAGTAATAAAAATCACTTTCTGGTGGAGTATCCCTTTAAAGGTTAAAAAGTAAATTTGCTCGGCGCTGAGACCGACAGTCCTCAGCCGAGAAGCAGAGCGCCTGTTGTAATTATTTTAGAATGGATCATTAATAAAGCTTTTTGTCAAACTTGAACAAACACCTCGGTTCTCTTGTCTCTTCACCTTCGTTTATTCATGAACGTTTTGGTTTCACATGTAGAGGTCACACACTAGAAAAGCTCCATTTAAACTCTATAAAAATCTATTTTTTTGTGTTGATTTGGTTATTATGAAAGTATTTCTACTGTCAGTCACTTCTGATGCAGCAAATGAGTCATCTGTCACAAATCAGCTGTTTCTGCTTTTGGAATAAAAACTTGGCCGAAGCTTATCGACATGAAGGATTTTCACATCATGGCCAATTAAAACTCATTCCTGAGGATATATTTTTATATTTCTCTCCAGTACAAAGTAAAGGCAGAACATTGATTTGTCTTCTTTCTCCACAGTCTTTTCTATGAATTTTCATTCAGATTAGAGCACATAAATCCAGCTGCCTCTGCTGTTGTGAAGCTCCAAACCAGGTAACAGAAATGAGAATAATGCATATTTTCTGTAAGTGACTATTTTTTAGCACAGAATGCATTCAGGTTCAGATTTACTTCATTAATCCCAAACAGGAAACCATTTGTCCCAGTAGCCAGTTTTTGTGTCCGGGGATCGGACCGCCAAAGCTTAGCCTTGGTCCGTCACCCGATCACACCGGACCCTTCGTGTTCCTCCTGCAGGTGGATGAGCCCATGTATCCGGTTCAGGCTGGACCCGGTCGGGCCCCATGGGTGAAAGCCCGGCCACCAGGCGCTCGCTCACGACCCCAACCCCAGGCCTGGCTCCAGGGTGGGACACTGGTAACCCTCCGGGTTGAGTACTCTGGCTCTTTGATTTCACTTCCACGAAGAGTCTTCTGAACCGCTCTTTGTCTCACTCTTCACCTAGGACCAGTTTGTCATGGGTGACCCTACCAACATAGCTCGAGGATCATTAGGGCACTCAAACGTCTCCACCATGGTAAGGTGGTGGTTCTAGGAGGAGACGCCACACCAGGAGTTTCAGGCCTGTCCTGCCGGCAGGAGGTCCCCGGGTCTACCCAGGACATGTTGGAGAAAATACATCTTCAGTCTGGCCTGGGAACGCCTTGAGGTCCTGCTGGAGGAGCTGGTGGAGGTGGCTGGGTCCTAGTTGGGATGCTGCCCCTGCCACCCGGACCCAGATAGGCGGAAGAAGACGAGAAGAGACGGGAAACCGTTTGTTTTCAGGGCTCCTGACTGACAGGTCAGTCACGTTTTAGTCCCTGTTTTAATCTAAAGCATGAGTTAAGATGTAAATGTAAAACATTAAAAATACGGAGAATGAAAGTAAAACAATACATTACAGCAGCGGTTCCCAAACTCTTTTTGCCACGCCCCCTTCTATGTCCCAGCCGTGTTCGCGCACCCCCAATCCCCGGATGGAGACCTTTGACATTTGAACAAATTCCTGGTACCTACGAATCATTAATGTTACAACTTTCTGATACTTTTGAGTGTTTAATAATTAAATCATATGTAACCGAGGATTACTGTGAGAGTCGCGCGTCCTACGGTCAGTAAACGCCCCTCGCATTTCCATGTGATGCCTTATCTTGTAAAGATGGCGGGTGTGTATGGGGGAGTGAGCAGGAGGTTACTACACTGGATTAAACTGACGGTTCTCTTAACTAACTGCTTAGTGTTTTTAAATTAACACCCAGCTCCGTTAGCCATTAGCTCATCGGCGGAAGAAAGTAGCGCTGCATCTTTAGTAAAAACAAAAGAAACAAAGAAAACGACTCACCATGGAGTTGATTAAATAAGGACACACATGGAATCAATCGGCAGAGTTGTTACAAGCTGTCAAGAAGGATTTTTTGAATAAATAATATCCATTTGATGAGGTAAACAGACCAGACTTTGCCCCGGAACTAATAGTAAAAGTTATCGTCGCCTTCAAAATAAAGGTCTGCTAAAGTCAAGAGTTCACATGATTGACAGAAAAAAGACTCTGAGTTCATCCAAATATTGTCCCACAGCTCCAACAATAATGGTATACATGTTTATTTACACATTTTTACTGAGTGGGGAAAAAAACACTGTAAATGTGGAATTATTTCAAATTTCCGCCATTACAGTTTTCATCTTGCGCACCCCCCACAGTTTGGGAATCCCTGCATTACAGTATGATTACCTTAATGTTTAATTTTTTACAATATTATTACTTTACATACTGTTTTACATTGTTTCTCAGTGTGTGAGTTAATGTGTATAAACAATAAAAGTAGAAAATGCATGCACACATACAACAACAGAAAATCATTTAGTTCACGTATTAATATTGACAAGATAAATGATTAAAGTTTGAGCTGTTTTTGCAGCTTTTAATAAAACAGGAAGCTGACAGATCAGTTTTTCAAAATAAGAGTAATATTTATGCCACAAATAAAGTTGAAAATCTATTAACAGATCAATTTTGTCACCCTAGTTTTTTCAAATTCAGTGAAGTACAAAATGCAAACCATCCTGTACATGTAGTAGAGATTAAGTTAGTTTGATACAACCAGTTATAATAAAAGTATTTACAGCAAAGAGTCAAAAATGGTGACAGATCTTTTATTTCCTTCGAGTTACACGACATGTCCCCCAGATGTATTCATCAATAATACTAATACTTCAATGATCATATAATAAATAAGTAGGGATGCACCGATACCGATATCGGTTAAAGTTACCCGATACCAGGAACCGATACCAGTGGCTTCACGGTCTGTGACTTGTGATTTCTGTTGTAGTTTCCTATATTGAACACTAGGGGGAGCTATTGAGCTAAAGAGGAACAGTGTGGGTTGAGAGCTGGAGATGGTGCCAAATAGTTCATTTTATTTGGTTAAAATGTGGAAAACTGCAATAATTTCACTGTGAAATCACAGAAAATGGTTATTTTTCACCTTTATATTTTAGTTTTGTGATCATTTTTATTAATATATTTTATTATTTTTATCTAACTCAGTTATTTGTTGTAAAAATCAGAGAAGAAAAAATAAAACCTGTATTCCAATTAGCTGCATTTTTTTGTGTGGTAGAAGTATCGGTATCGGTACTCGGTATCGGCGAGTACTCAGATTTAAGTATCGGTATCGGATCGGTTTTGAAAAAAGTGGTATCGGTACATCCCTATAAATAAGAATGAGTATTTTTTTATATTTGAACTGTTTTCATGTGTTTTGGGGCCTTTTACTTTCATTCAGCATAGAAACTAATAAAACTGTTACATCTTAATTTCTTCAATAAGTCAAGAAGTAAAGTAAAAAATAAAGTAAAAACAGGGCGATGAAAATGTATCATTTTTATTTATCTCTTAATTTTTGATATAAATGAAGTTTATTCCAGATCAAATTAAATCAAGCTGGAATTCAAACGGTGAGTCTGAATAACACAGAATGATCCCTCCGAAGTGATGCTCTGCTCATTGTGTGTCAAGTGTTTCCTCCTCCAACCTTTCCTGTTGCACTCGATCCGTCCGCTCATCGGCCGAAGACCAACTCCAAAGGCTCAGGGCAAAAAAAGACAATGTCTGTGGAGACTCTTCAGATAGATATTGACCAAAGGGGGGAAAGCTGATGGAATTTCATTGACCTATGGCAAACTGCAGCGTGTTACACAACCAGATCAATGTCCTCACCCCCTCCTCCCTCCACTCTCTGGGGGACGTTTAATTCTCCAACTTGTTCTTATTGAGGAACCGAGAGGCGGCGTGGCTTCTCAAAATGTTGACAGATGTTTGTGGAGCTCTGAGTTTGGTGTGTGAGCTGAGGTGTCTGCATTCCTTCCTTGACTTGAGCAGAATGCTAACAAAATAAAAAAAACTGTAAACTCAGATGATGCATACGCTTCTCCCGCTCTGAGAGACATTATGTATTCATGCTGTTGATGTGCAGCCTTTATATTCGGTGACCAAGGTCAGTGAAAACATCTGATTAAATCTCTCTAGTTGATTTGTGGTTGTGAGTTTTACAAGGACACACTTGGGTCAACATCCCCGACTTCTAACAGGCGCAGCGAAGACGATGTCAGGGTTTCGTATCAGATGCAGACAGAAATCTTTTGGGCTGAAATCAAAGAACAAAAGACGTGATTTAGTCTAGTTTTGTAATTTTAATGTGATTGTTGAGCTTTTACTTATCAACACTGTGTTTCAGTTCTGAAAATCAACCCTGCAGATGAGACACTAGTGCATCCAAACCTATTAGGAAGTGATGTTGGTCTGCAACACTTAAAATATGAATTTAAATTCAGTGTTCTGCCACATTTTTGGTCTCTGTAACCAATAGCAGGAGGGTTTATCATGTTCTTCCCACTGCTGTGTAAATAAATGTCTGCTGCATAATAGGAGAGGGGCCTGTGTCTCTAAATCTGCGTAGAAACTTAAACAGAAAAGGTCCCCTACCGACTGTTTGCATCATGTTTCTGCTACCAAAGCAAACATCATCATTGCAACCGATGACTGAAATGTGCAGCGATGCCGCTATGACTCACAGGCTTATCTGCAATTTGTCATCACAGTGTTTCTTTTTTTATGGAAGCCAGAAAATGCAAGTTAAGATAAGGAAATAACAATATAAAGTAATACATTTAACTTTTTATTTAAACATAATAATAATAAATGTGTTTCTATTATTTTAGTTGTTTTATTCCAGTGAAGATTTGTGCACATTTCAGTAAAACATAAAGACTGAAAGGTGCTCAAAGAGGCCGGTTCTCATGGCAATATTTTAAAGTGATTTTCCCCCGATTTACCGTAATGTTTCTAAAGATAATCTTATCAAGTCCTGTCGTGTTGTGGTGGGTTAAGAGTGCTCTGGTCCACTCAGAATGATGTAGAGACCGCTCCAATCACAAATCAGGGAAATCAAAGACGTTGGATTGTCTTGACCCGATGTGTGGTGTCCTCTGAGGAGCAGGAATGTGCGTGTAGCCAATCAGAAAGCAGGGTGACAGACACAAGCTGCACAGAGTGAGGAGAATCCCAACTTCTTTTAATTTGAGGAATCCTGTAAATGGATGGAATAGATTTAGATTTATAAATAAATGGATGGATGGATTAAATATAATTTAGGGAAAAAATTAGGGATGCACCGATAAAGACCCGATACAGGTACCGGTATCGGTTATTTATTTATTTATTTTTACCCGATACCTGAAGTTACCCGATACCAGTGGCTTCACTGTCTGTGACTTGTGATTTCTGTTGTAGTTTCCTATATTGAACACTAGGGGGAGCTATTGAGCTAAAGAGGAACAGTGTGGGTTGAGAGCTGGAGACGGTGCCAAATAGTTCATTTTATTTGGTTAAAATGTGGAAAACTGCAATAATTTCACTGTGAAATCACAGAAAATGGTTATTTTTCACCTTATATTTTAGTTTTGTGGTCATTTTATAATATATATATATTTTTTATCTAACTCAGTGTTAGGTTTAAACCTCTAACATAATTCACAATCTGTAAGAACAAAGACACAGAGAATCATTAAGGTTTTACTTGCAAGGAGAATGAATCGGGAAGCTGTTTCAGTCACAATCTCCCAACTCACTCTGAAACAGTCCCCGCTCCCCGTGCTATTTATTAGAGTCAGGAATCCCTAGTTACAATGAAGTTTCAGTCTGCTCAAAGGGAGGGGAAATAAAACCAGCTGAAACCGCACAATTCATAAGTACATTTTCATACACAAGGACGATTGTTGAATTATGCTCCATTCTGCTACACCGTTATCAGGCGTGCGCCGGTGTCTCTTTCTTATCAGGGTGTGAACCTGCCAGCATACTTTTCCTCTGAGGCCTGCAAACAGTTCTCACACAAGCACAATACAGGCATAGAACAAAACAGTTCATCATTCTAAGCATAGAAATGATTATAAGAACTAAAGATTGATAACTTATATACAATTAATCCAACACTCAGTCATTTGTTGTAAAAAGCAGAGAAGAAAAACTAAAACCTGTATTCCAATTTGTTGCATTTTTTTGTGTGGTAGAAGTATCAGTACTCGGTATCGGCGAGTACTCAGATTTAAGTATCGGATCGGATCGGTTTTGAAAGAAGTGGTATCGGTACATCCCAAGAAAAAATTATCCATCCATCCATCCATTTTCTGTAGCCGCTTATTCCTCCACAGAGGGTCGCGGGGCAGCTGGCGCCTATCTCCAGCGGTCAAGGGGTGAGAGGCGGGGGACACCCTGGACAGGTCGCCAGTCCATCACAGGGCCACACAGAGACGAACGAGACAAACAACCACACACCCACTCACACCTAAGGACAATTTACCAGCTCAATCAGCCTGACAGTCATGTCTTTGGACTGTGGGAGGAAACCGGAGTACCCAGAGGAAACAGAAAAAATTATTTTCATGTTAAATTTTTTTTAGAAGATATTTTTGGACAAACTGAGAAAATAGGTCAGAATTTTAATATATATATATTTTGCATACATTTCAGATTTCATTAAACGGAGAGAATACTTATTCCACAAATGAGAAAACACACATCATTCTTTTCTAAAGCCTGATTTATACTTCTCCGTCTGCGTCGGTACGGAGACACGCAACGCCATTATCCATTGACGCAAGGGCTCTCCGACAGCTCACTTTTCTAAACATCCGTCGAACGAGACGGAGAGCGCACGTCTCTGATTGGTCGGCCCAACAACCCGTGATCATATCCGGCTTCATGCCGCTATCAACAGAGAAGTAGAATTTTGTGGAGGCAGATATGGATCAGATCGAGAAACGTCTGGCAGACGAAGTACGAACATTTATATAATCCATCAGTGTCCCTAAAGGGTTAAACAAGAGCTACAGATTCGCTCGTCGTCTGCCTCGTCCTCACTGAACGGACGGACGGACATTCAACAGACGCCGCTGTCTCCTCGCTCCTGTTTAGTTCTTTTTAACAACATTGTTTGTTCTTTAACATAAATCCGTTACAGCTCAATCAAAATTCGCTCTCTGTCGGCCATTACTAAGCTGAAGTAAACAAACTTTGCTCGACTGGCGACGTTACTGCGGAAAAGTTATACGCCCTCTGCTGTCCTGGTGGAGAATTGCTTCACGACACTGACGGAGAAGTAAAAATCAAAAATACGTGTGAGCGCAAACGTGCTGTCGCAGAAGTATAAATCAGGGGCTTTTGCCAAAAAGTCAAGAGAAAAAACCTCTAAAATAGAAAATGAGACACTCTAAATGTTCCTGCCTTGCAGGGCATTTGTAGTATTTGAAATCTGTTGAAGAATTATAAAACTGATTTAAATGATCAGAAGTAAATCCATCTGTTCATGCAGTTGATGATAATAAAACATGCAGCTCAGTTAGAAGAGTTAAATGTGGTCCTGTTTTAGGAACAGTATATCATCTCTGTCGCCTTCTGCTTCCCTCCATCATGTCCTAAATGTGAGGAACAAGCAGGGCTTTGATACCTTCAAATGAAAACCTTTTATGCTTCTCTTTAGCAGGATGAGAGATCCAGAAAGTTGTAGATCAGAAAAGATAGATCAGGATGTTTATCATAGTGCACGTTTCCTAGAGGAAAACACAAACAGGTTTGGGTTCTTGTGATTTATCTTCTCAGGAATCAAGTTTCAAGTCTGTGTGAACCAAACATGTAAAACTGGTAAGAAAATGTTCTAAAAAAGGACTCAAATCTACACTGTGACCCTCAGAATGGACACAGTCGTGGTTCAATTAGTGAAGGGATTGTATTATCATTCTCCAGGTGAGAGGCAATATATCAGCCATGCAGGTCATTGGATTTCAGGACTTGCAGGTGAACGGATTCGGTCAATCACGGAGCAGCTGATTGATTTTCCTCTCTTTATTTGCAGAAGTCGGCGTGAAGCAGAGAGAAACTTCTCTCCCTGGGTACACAGACTGAATGTAATTTTGTTTTTACCCAACAACAAACACACATCTGTTTTCTATTTTCATGGACTGACATTTGGGGGAATGAGATACCTCTGTGAAATGCCTGAGAGGGAAAAACTAGGAAGTTTAAACAGTAGAGGCGGAGAAGAGAGGCGTTTTTCTAGTGAGGAGTGTTAAGAGCTGGAGTGAGAGGAAAGGATTAGGAAGAGGAATATCTGAAGTGTGCCAAATGTCAAATCAAATCAAATCGGCCTTTAATTGTAAAGCTTTTAGTGCACTTAGCTGTCTTTTTGTAATCTCCAAAATTCAGACTCAACATCAGGGATGGATTTAGAAAGTTTAGAGTTGGGGGGGGGGGTTTGAGCTTCAGATCTTGGCATCCATCATATGTAGAATATTAAAAGCTACAAAATGAGTGAGGCTGAATCCACGTCTGATTAAACATCTTTTGAAGCTCTAGTTTAAAATACATCAGTCAGGAAATGTCTGCTGTCTTCTCAGGATGATGTTTTTCCCTACCTGTCTTTCCGTTCTCCCTACCGGTGGAAGGAATACTTCGAGGAGCTCCTCCATCCCACTGACACACATCCCTATGAGGAACCAGAGCTGGGAGACCTGGGGACGGACTGTCCAATCTCTGGGGCAGAAGTCTCTGAGGTAGTCAATCAACTACGCAGTGGCGGAGCCCCGGGGGTGGATGAGATCCGACCTGGGTATCTCAAAGCTATGGATGTTGTAGGACTGTCGTGGTTGACACGTCTCTGCAACATTGCGTGGTCATCGGGGGCAGTCCCTGTTGAGTGGCAGACCGGGGTGGTGGTTCCCATTTTTAAGAAGGGGGACCAGAGGGTGTGTTCCAACTATAGGGGGATCACACTCCTCAGCCTCCCTGGGAAGGTCTACTCCAGGGTACTGGAGAGGAGGGTCCGGTCGATAGTTGAACCTCGGATAGAAGAGGAGGTGGTCATGGGAGTTTGCCCAACCAGTCCACATGTGTTTTGTGGATTTGGAGAAGGCTTATGACCAGGGGCACCCTGTGGGGGGCGCTCCAGGACTACGGGGTGAATGGTCTTTTGTTAAGGGCCATTCAGTCCCTGTACCAGTAAGTCAGACCTGTTCCTGGTGAGGGCTGGACTTTGTTTTGTTCACTATTTTGTAATGGTGGTCCGTTATCGGACCATCGTTACCATTAACGCGCTGCGTTATCACCAGACAAAAAAATGTTGCCGTTAATCTATTCTCAAAGTTGGGTTGCTGAGTCTATACCAGGCATCACCAAATGACGGACTCCGATCCGGACCCAGATCTGGTTCTGTCCAGACCCGCATCAAATCCAGGACCCGGCTCCCCGGTCCAGGTGAAGGAGGCGCGTCCGGGAGATGGGCGAGTGCCCCTTTGGAGCAAAGCCCACGCCAACCTCGGCACCTGGCACGCCCCCTCCTCCTGAACCACCTACATGTGGTTTGGAGCTTGGTTCAGGTTGGAGGAAGCGCGGCAGAACGCTGAGCGAGTTACAAACCCGCGGCAAGAACTTAGTAGAGTTCACCGCAGGACTCCGACCACGCTCCTCATTAACCATGGACTGGCTGTCTGAGTACCAGGTTTTTCCTGGTGAACCGACAGCCTCAGCTGTGCTCGCGCCTCTAGTTAATAAAGTGAATGTGGCAGCGCGCGCTGCTCAAACACGTGTTTTTCAGCATAACTGACAGCTGAACATTCAACAAATCAAACAATATCAACACTAAAACACATCGATCTATCAGTGACTTTATCAGAGGGTTGTCTTTTAGTTTTCAGAGACTCATATTAATGTTTAAATCCCCCCAAAGTGGTTTTATTTAACAAAAACATGATGAAAAAACCCTAGACTTTAGGACGTCATTATTCATGTATAGAGTCGATTTTAAAACCTGATAATATTCAAAGACTGTTCTCAGAAACACGGGGGATTTAATCTGAGACGGGAATTAAATCATCATTATGCTCCAACCAAACCTATGAGTCTATTTCAATCTGTGGAGCCATTTTTTGGAACTGATGAATAAAACAAAGTATAAATGTATCACAAAATAAAAGAAATTACACATAGGACTCATTTTTACCAGATAAAGACAAGAAGAGCGATCGATATATGTGACAGGTGCTGTGGTGTTATACTCTGATGTTATTATACTCATGTTACTATAATGTGATGTTTTTATACTAAAATGTTATTATACTGTGAAAAATATTACACATATAAGTGTGAGAAGTTATTCTAGTGGGTGTTTAGGGCCAGCTTATATCTTTTGAAAGGTTTTATATGTTAATGCAATTTTAATTTTACGCTTAATATTTGTTTGTTTTACTTTTTTTGGGTGGGGTGGCTTCAATTTATTTATTCTTGTTCAAAATACTTAAAAACTATTTAGTCATCATTTTGGGCGGGTTAAAAAAAGCCTCCAGAGCACCACCTTTGTGTCTGAACACACATTAAACTTTATTATATTTATAAGGATGATTTACTAAACCTATTGACCATTTTGCATTTAGTTTTTGTTGTTTTGAAACTCTTTTTATTTTCTTTTATGAGGTGACGTCCATTTATTCTGAGCCTCCTATGAGTTCTGTTCCCAGGGTTTTCCTGTGTTCAAATTTGCGTGGCAGCTAATTTCGTGCCGCCCCAGCCTGATGTCACTCTGCCCCCAGCTATATGGATGTTATTTTAACTGCAGTTGCAGCGTTGCGCCACTATAGGGGCGCTGTATCAGCAGCGGTGAACTGGAAAGCTCTAAAACAGCTGCAGAAAAAGAAGATCAAAATAGCTTTTCCCGCTAATTTGTGCTATCTAGGGCTGGGCACCGAAACACGGTACTAGTCCGGTACTGACCGAAATCTGTCGGTAGGTACCGGTACCGAAAAAACACGGCACTGACTTCGGTATTTTTACTATGAAATCCTCTGTAAATGACCCACATCATTTTTCCACCAGTGTTGCTGCACGGGTGAGACGGTGAGACGGAGGAACAGAGAGAGCTCCTCCCCTCCCTTTCAAAATAGTTAGCGTAGCGAGTTTTGGGTTAAAAATTCCAAAAAACTCTAAAGTTTGGCTGCATTTTGGAAAGGTAAACGGGAACAGAGCAAAACGTAACATATGCAATGAGAGTTGTGCCGTGAAAAACAGGAATTCCAGCAATTAGTCAAAGCCACACATTACATATGAAATTAACTTGCTGCTGCGCCGTGTTCAGTCCGACTCCGACCTTCCAGCCTCTGCTGTATCCGGAGGTGTGTGAGGGGAGAGACAGGGACATCACAGAAAGTTCCCGAGGTGAGCAATAAATACCGGTAATAATAGTAAATACATAAATATGCCAAAAAACGATGGTTTATAAAAAATTTTTTATAAAATAAAAGTTTAATACTTATTATTACTTGTTTTTTTATCTCAGAATTATACATATAGGTACCGAAAAAAGTACCAGTATTGAAAACTAGGTACAGTTAAAGTAAAGTCAACTTCCACCTCATATCTTTCTTGAAGAGACTAAAGGAACCAGACTTTACTAACTAAACTAAGACAAATTAACAGATGTAAAATATGAAATGACCATAAAACAAAAATTTAAAGTAAAAAATGAACAATTATTTTGTGACTTTATTGCAGATTTATCATATTTTAAGTATCGGTTCATGGTGTCTGTTAACTTTAACCGATACATGTACATTAGATGGTATCTGGGCCGATACCAGTATCGGTACATCCCTAATTAGAACGCTTAAAGCCACACTCAGTAGCCAGGTAAACAAGCTAGGTCTCGCTAGCTAGTTTACAGAAACACGACTCGGAGCATCTATTACCTTTACATGTCATACATCTTTTATTTGGTAGCTGTTTGGCTTCATTTCAGGTCGTTTTCCAGCTGTGACGTTTCTGTCATTCTGCAAGAAGCCAACTCTCCTTGAGGAGGACGGGTCTTTTCTACCCCCCCCCCCCCCCCCCCCCCACGACTCTGCCATTTCAATATCACTTTAATAGAATTAAAATATGATGAATATGTGTTTTGTTTTCCGCTGACCTGGAACAGACGTGTGTCCAGCCACATGATGCTGAGGGACACGCACACACCTGGTTCCAATATGCAGCTGCCCTCCTAGCTTTAATCAAAACAGCACACACACACACACACACACACACACACACACACACACACACACACACACACACACACACACACACACACACACACACACACACACACACACGCACGCACACACAGAATCCAGTTCTGTTGAAAGGCGACACCTGAATGATCTTTCACGTCTGTTGCTTTTGATTTGAACCATGTGCAGCGTGGTCTGTTGTATTTCTGAAGAGCCGACAGATTTTTTAAATTCCCGCATGCAGGAGACGATGTTTTCCCTCAAGCGAAGTAACATTCGAATGCATCTAAATAAGCTCGGCGGTGAGTGACGTAAAGTGCAGATGACACTTTTCCCAGTAACTGAACCCATTTAGAGCTATTTGAGTTTCACTCTGCGGGGAGGATCTGCAGCTTAGTATCAAATTCCACAAGGTTCACTGCTTCTTTCGGATGGAATCACATTTAATCCACACATACATGTGCTTGAATGCAAGATACTCTGACTTCACATGTGCACAGAAAAACACACACAGACAGACTCCTAACATCACGCTCACACGGGGAGTGAGGACTATCTCAGTCATGCTTCACCCATGCAGAGGTGTGTGTTAGCAGTGGGAGTTATCATTGGCCATGGAGGCTTATTCCTCAGCCAGGAGACACCACGCCAGGAAATGACTGATAACAGGGCACAGCGATGACTGGCTCCTACAGCAGCAGCACATCTAGAACCCGAGCGAGGCGAGGGAAAAAACACAAACATACATCAAATATTCGAGCGCAGGTCCTCCCTCCTTCAGCCGCTTTCCTAATGACGTGTATTTACGTCCCATTAGCTCTGAAAGGCTAAGCAGGATTGAGGAGGCAGCTCACTCTGAGGCGAAGCCACATTTCTCTGATGTAATGTTAAAAGTTATTTGTTGCAATGTCAAGCTGCAAAATGAAAAAGCTCATGGATGTAATAAGCACAGATAGAAATGGATGATTTGTGCGATCCCACGAGAAGG
This sequence comes from Callopanchax toddi, assembly GCA_006937965.1. Classification (NCBI taxonomy): domain Eukaryota; kingdom Metazoa; phylum Chordata; class Actinopteri; order Cyprinodontiformes; family Nothobranchiidae; genus Callopanchax; species Callopanchax toddi. Next base: position 1,725,973 of record SSNR01000108.1, on the reverse strand, counting down.
AAGCTTAACTTTGAGTCATTTGCTGTGGCGCTTAATTCAGGAGATTCAATTTATTCACTGTAATGTCGTCATCTGTTGGCAGAATCGTGCTGTTTGTACAGGGAGAAACCGAAGGGGGTAAAATCCCTCCTAGGTCTGGACAGCTGAAGGACTGGGGCCGAGGAGTTCTGTTGTTTTTGTTTTTACTGGATGTACTCAATATCCCAGTGGCTCCTCGAAAATTCCAAAGAGCAATGAGACAGAACGAGTTAAGGATTTAAACTGTACAAGAAGAAGAACGGCTGATGGATTCACTCACTAAAGGCTTTAAATGTGGACTGAACCTAAAAAATAGAATCATAAAACAGCAGGATTTCAGTTTTTAGTGGATCGTTTTCTTCAGCCTTTCTCAAAAAGTTTGATAAAAAACCACAATCTGCTGTGCAGCATTCCCCAAAGTGTAAAAGAAATCCAAAAGAATACTGCAAGTTTCAACTTGACTCCACAGATTTCTGCCTAAAACTCCAAGATGCACTAAAATATAAAAAGAGCACTAAAATGTAGGTCCAAATGAGGAGTTAAAGGTCTCCATTTAACACGTTTAACATGCCAAAAACAACAACAATAATAATAATAATAAATATTATTATTATAAAAGAAGATTTGTGTTAACCCTCAGGCTTCACTGAGGACATTTTTGTCCGTTTGGGCAGTTTTTCCATGTTCGTCTGCACGCCATTTTAACACCGTTTGTGCAAATGGTACAAATTTTTGTCGCAAAACCCCTCTCTGTCACATCCTGTTCCTTTGGTGCCCTCTGGTGTCCTGTCTTTTGTATTAATCTTTCTCCTCTTGTTGTTTTCACAGGTGTTCCTTGTTTGTCATCCAGCACACCTGTGTCTCGTCTTCGTGATTACCTCCCTCCTTATTTAAGCTTCCTTGTCTTGTCAGTGTTTGTCGGTTCTACTGTGTCCTTCGTCTTCCTCGTTTGCCGTCTGTTACATTAAGAAATCATCGTTTTGGATTATACCTGGTTCTGCTGCTGTTCCTCCTCTCATCCCTGCACCTTGGGTCCTCCACAAAACTCAAATCATAACACTCTCTTGACAAATTTTGAAATTCAATTTGGAATTTTGAAAATGGATCAAGGAAACACTATGAACCCCCCCCCCCACCATACTCTTGAGTCTTTAGTGGACAAAAACGTCCGCTCGTAAAAGTGGCTATAAAAAATGTATACATTCATATTTTTTGTGCTTTTTTTTCATAGATCTGTTAAACAACTTCAGCCCTGCTCAAACATAAAAATTTCAATCATTTTGAGGATTTTAACTCTTGAAATGCCAGTTTGAATACTCAAAGTCATCGATGTAATTTATAAAAAATTTTTTTTAAAAACCCACAAAACATGAGTTATTTTCTAAAAAAATTATTTTTTGTGCACAGGGCATTTATTACAAATCAGTCATGGTTATGTCATGAAATATCTAAAATTTTGAATTTTTTGCATTTATAGTTTTTGCATAGCGACACATTTAAAATTGACTACCCTCCTCCGGACAAAAATGTCCACTTCTAAAACTGCTTTAAAAATGGTCCAGATTAATATTTTTTCTGCTTTTTGGGCTTAAATCTTGTGAACAACTTCAGTTCTGATCAAAACAATCAAATATTGAATAATTATCTAAATTTTAACCCTTTATATGCCAGCTTGATTGTGTGATGCTCATTTTTTCATGAAAAAAGCAGACAAAAGAGGAGATATTTTGCATTAAACATATTCTGGGTGACTGAAATATATTTTTCTAAATCGGCCTTGGATATGTCAAGAATGTGATAAAATATCAAATTTGATGCTTTATTAGTTTTTGTGTAGCAACAGATTTAAAACTTCCCATCCTCTTCTGCCTCTCAAGGACAAAAACGTCCCATTGACTTCAATGCAAACCACAGTTTTTGATCCTGTTGCCTCTGCAAAAAATAATCATGCATTCTGTGATATTAGGGTTTCATTTTGTATAAAAGTGGTCAAATTAGTCATTTTTACTGTTCACCACCAAAATCAGTCATTTGTTCATTAGTGGCCCAGGCGAGAAACTCTTGAATTTCTTCAGATTTTCTGCTGTTTTTATTGAAGTCAGAAGGTCAACATGACCTCTGTCAGGTAAACAAAACACAGTTTCACTCTCTCGCTGAACTTTAAAGTGTAGAAAATAAAAACAATTAAGAAAAAAACAACCACCTAAAAGCTAAAAAACAATAGTTTGTTTATTTATGCCTTCGTTGTTCCGGCGTGTCCAAAGTACGGCCCGGGGGCCACTAGTGGCCCTCGAAGTGATTTTGTGTGACCTTCAGCTGCATTTAAAGAATGGCTGAATTATCCTCCTGCAGAATTTTTATGTAGAGACAATTTAAAATATTTATGTTCAGACTTTTACTAATTTTAGGCCAAACAAACAAACAAAAAAAGCTTTTTTCTCATATTTGTTAATTTTCTTTTACTTGAGTGACCTGGTAAAAAGAACTTGACTTAGATTTACTAAAAGCAGACCTGTGAGCTCCAGTCATAAAATGTGACTAAATCCAGCAGCTTTACTGTACAAAGACCCACATCCTGTTTTTGTTGATGATAATTGATGAAAATGTATTTTCAATAAACCAGAGAAATCGACCAATCAGATCCAGGGAATTTGATGCTTTTGCCTCATTAGGTCACATGCACAAGACCCTTCTTATGTCTCAGATCTACTAAAAACTACCGCTTGGTTCTGTTTGTGTTTGGGAGACATTTTGACGTATCAAACTTTAGTTGAAGATTTAACTCGGCTGCATAGTTAGCGCTGTTAGCTCGCAGTGAAAAGGTCACAGGTTTGATTCCTGGCTTTCTGCGTGATGTTGCACGTTCTCCTCGTTTCTCGGAGTTTCCACAACATATCTGACAGGTTATAAATATAAGTCACTTTGGAAAAAGCATCCTCTAAACATAAACATAATTTAAAAGGATGCAAGGTTTTGAATTTAGACTGTGATAAAACAATAAACGGTTACGAATCGAGCTTTTATAACAATGTTTCGTCTGTTTATAGGTTGGCTTTTATGTAGAGAAACTTTAAAAAGTCCTTGAGTCGACCAGACTTTATACTTTTAATCTTCCTCACACGTCTGCATCTCCTGAAAAGGTTTTCAAGATTAATAAGTCATCAGTAAAGTCAGGAAAATTAATGGTTGCCTTGTGAAAATGTGGCTGTCCTCACTGATGACTTTGACTTGTAATCATTAATTAAATCAACAGTCACAATAAGGCGTGTGTTGATTTGTTGATCTCTCTCTGTGCGGTGGTTTAATCAAACAAAATGCAGCGTTTTCTGCTTTCTGACAATTCGTTTCTGTTTCGTGTTGCTTCAAGGTTACTTGGTTCAAAAGAAACAAGAAATTGTCTCCAGCTGGAATTCAAGTCTGAACCAAGGCTCCTTAAAGGAAGAAGAAATCAAACAATAAAATCACTTGTTGTTGTTTTTTAATTCTTTTATAGCTATGTTCAACTAAACTTCAGCTTTTTAAAAAAAAATTTTGGTCTCTCGTACCTCTTCTGCTATAAAGTTACATCCAGAACACGGAAGAGGATGAAGCTTTTTGTTAAAATTATTTCCTTTTGACAGAGATAATTTATCAATAACTGTGTCTCAATCAAGATGTTTTGTCCCTGAAACAGGAAGTCATGTAAAATAAAGTTTAATCAATCTGATACTTGTTTTATTAGATGATACTCTACATCATAAGTACAATAAATGTATAAAAATCAATCCAGGTGAATTTTTGAAGAGGATCACAGTCTAGGGAGACAGTTTATCTACATAGATCCTAAGGGTTTGTCTCATGATTCCAGCAAAATGATGTATTAAATGATTAAATCTATTTTCTAACCAAAGTTTGTTGCTTGTTAACGTTTTTTATTGATCACAGCTATGATTGGTTGTTACACACGATCAATAAACACCATCTGGTGGTATTAAAACCCCCAAAAATGTGTAATAAAAGAAGACATTTTTAATAATGTTTATGAATTTAATTGAAAAGCAGCAACTGTGAAGACGGCTCTATGCAGTGTTCGGACCTGCTTTAAAGCAACAAAAAGTAGTTTTTTATACTTTAAGCTAGAGCATTAAAATGGACCTAATTGATTTTTGAGTTAGAAACTTGACTATTTTCATATTTGCCACCACTCTGCTGCCCTCTACTGGTCAGATACCGCACCAAACAGTTCTGAGGAGCGGGTAGGTCTCCTAGATGATGTCACTCACTGCTTTACGGCTATAGTTACCAGGTGTAGCAACGGTCAGGGAGGAGTGATGGTTTCAGCGAGGGTTTCACGGTTTAACCAGTCTGATTATTAACCGCGTGGTGAAATATTGTAGAAAAGAATGTCCTGAAAAATAAGACTTCCCCAACGCCACCTCACAGGTAAATAAATAAATCCGCCGGAACCAGCGAGTAGACTTCGGGCTACTTCCCCGCTAGTAGGATCAGAACAGAAGACCGGCGGTCCAGTCGGATTTGGGTTGAGTAATTATTTGGACATACTGAGTCACACTGGGACAGCAGAGAGAGAGAGAGACTGTTTCTGAACTGAATAAATCATACATTTGAAAAAATGTCAAATACAACACCTTGTCTGATGAAATCACACTAGCTGAAAAGTGGTGGGAGCAGTGACAGGCTGCAGGGGAGAGACTTGTCTCTGCTGCTGTGGAGATGATTTATGACAGTTGACATTCCATTTATAACCAGTAGGGGGCTACACAGGAAGGTTCCTAAGTGTTGCTTTAACCCTGTGACTGATGGTTAAAAACCCCACCGTCTGCAGGAAGATAAATGTCAGTCAACTGCTAATTTGGTTTCTAACTCATCTTAATGTAGCACTATCAAATACGCTATAACCTCTGAACTCTGACCCCTGTAACCATCACAAACAATAATCCATCTTTTTCCCAATAATTTGGATAATAATTACTCTTTTTATTATGTTTTAACCCGAATCAACATTCTTCCAAGGGTTCGGTCGTGTCGGAAGACCTCCACTGGACTCTCTTTAGTTATAATAATAAACTCAAAGACTTTTAGTGTCTCTTCCTAAAATGACACTTTAATTAAACTGTTCAGAAATGTCTTTAATATGATTAATGCATTTTCTTCCACAGTATTGTGAATGTTTGATCCAGCTTCAGTATTATTTCATATTTTACTTTGCTAAAAGGTTAATTCAACTTATATCTACTTATTAAGGTAACTGTCCCTTTAAGGGCTTGAGTCACGTGATCTTGGTAACTCGTTCCTCATTCGTCCACGTAGATATGACTCCGTCTTAAGTGCTTCCACTTCCTGACACACGTCAGTGTCGAGTTCTCCGTTAGCCCTAGACGGAGACAGACCTTCTTAGCTGTCAACCTTTACACAGCTAAGCTATTTTTCCTAAGGTGCCGGCTCTTCCCTGAACGAGTACCAGGCCCGTGAGCCGATGATCACTGCCCTTTCCCCCTGAGGTCCAACAACACCTGTCCGCCTCTCTGTCCGACATGGGAAGGGAAGCCACAGCTCCATTAACTCCAGATGCTAACCACCAGCCGAGATGTTTCTCCTGACTGCGTATCCAGGACAAGCCCGGTGGCTCCGAGGCGGCTCCGGCCCCCAACGGGCTCCTGACGGTCGAGAAGGAGTTCCACCTTCCAGCGGTCGTCCAACCTACACCGGAATTGATCCACGGAACGCAGAATCAGTAAGAAACCTACGGTCTGGTAACAGCTGAAGGCCTGTTGATAAAGCTAACACTCCACGTAGCTTGCGTCGACTAACTCTCCTCCATTTAATCCTTAAACTAAATTAAGATAAAATGCCCCTAGCCTAAAATATCACAGACTCAAGTCGTTAAAGCTTATTTAAAGACTCAATTTAGAACACAATACCACTGTGTTGACCAGCTTACTTCTTTCCTACCTCACTTGTTAAATGTTTGTACTGTCGTCAGCTTTTGTAATAAAAGTCCATAAAGATTTTATTCACGACTCCTACTTCCATTCATCAACAAAAAGGTACGTAAGTTAACTCACTGCTAAAAGATGAACCTAGAGTACCTGTGAAACCGTTATTTTAGTCCAGGTAGCTGAGCCAACCCCGGTCAGTGTAAAACCGACGAAGACTAACCTCACAGAAGGTGTGTACAATAAACTCAAACTGTTTATTCCACTACATTAAAGTGGTGACTATTGTTTAAAATCACGCAGAGATGAAGTGAAACTAGCTTGGAGTTGTTAAACGAAACTCACAACCTTTTCATTTGTTCCCTTTAGCCCACCTCCAGTTCCTGATGAAAGAGTTTTTATTTCAGGTTCAGCAAAAATGGGTTCTGTATTTTGTCTGAATGTAAAACCAGACTCTAGATCAACAGTCCAGAGTCGCTGTCTGATATACCGACTATCACAAAGGTGTTTGCATTGCTGTAGTGGAATGCGAAAACGATGGTAATTGTGTTCTAGTTGGTTAAACTTTGAGATTAACGGCTGAGTCTGTGATGTTAAGACTAGAGTTATTAATTTAGGTTAAGGAGTGAGTGAGGGGAATAATCCTGGTGGATCAGTGACGTGTTGGAGTGAGCGGTTAGCTTATCAACAGGCCTCTGAGTTTACCAGCGATGGTTTCTCTCACCAAGTGCCCGGTCCCCAGTGGATCATAGACTGGTAGGTTGGAGTGGATCGTTGGGAGGCTGATGACCCCCCTTCGACTCGTCCTGGCCGTGCGGGAACCCTCCGGTCACCGGGCGGCCCTCAGTTGCGTCCGAGATCCGGGCTATCAGCAGAGACATGGCTGGTGTGAGGCAGGAGCTCGCATGTTGGTACGAAGCTGGGTGTTGTCTTCCCTCAGGGGGAGTAACAGATCAACCGGCAGGGCCGATCGGGGTTTTGACAGGTTTCAGCTGTGTAGCTCAGAAAACAGCTGAAGTGTGGCTCATCGAGGCTTGATGAGATCGATGAGGTTCATCCACATCAAGTTTGAGGAGTGGTAAAGAAGAAAGATTTTGTCTGCTAAACATGTGTCAGGATAGTCTTCCAAGAGCCTGTCAAATTTCCTGAAAAAAGCAGATAGCTTTTCAGGGTACATTGTTTGGGGTACAAATTTTCCAAAATCCTGTGAGAAGTTGTAAACTTCTACTGCAGTGAGGCGTCTACCCTCTTTTAGTTGTTTTTGTTCAGACATGTTTATTCTGATGCAGATAATTCACTGAAGGAGAAAGAAAGAGTTAAGCTGAACAAATGGAATGAAGTGATGTGTCTCTGAGACAAAGAGTTAAACGAGGCGATGGAAGACGGATAAAAGCGGCGTTGTTTAGCAGAATCAGCGGATATTTACCTATTTAGCGGTTAGCTCGGGGGACGTACTCAGCCGATGCTACCTAAACTCGTCGTGAAAACGCACGAGATTTTTTTGACGAAGGACAACCGGTCTCTACCTGGTTTGTCTCTGGACGTCGGATTTAGGCCACGCGTTCTTAGACGTCGTGTTAACCGTCTGATAAACAGCTTAGAACTTAGCCGGAACCTTATTGTCTCCACGTCGGAAACTCCTGTCACCAAGCATACACAAGTTACACAACAGACATTTAACTGTGAAAACAGACATGAGGTGAAACAGCTTAACAAGTATCAGACTTGGCTTCAGTGATGAGGTGGCAACGCTTATCTTATCAGCAAGGCCTGTGTGTGCTTCTTGGCAGGGAAAATGGAGTTCAGTCATTTAACAGCTTATAGTTATTAATATTTTTAGGTATTAATTTTGTACTTAAAAACTGGCTAACTTGTCAATATCCAGTTAAGGTCATCTGGGAGATGGACACCTGAAAGTGGACAGTAGGACACCTGTAGGGATCTTGATTCAGGTTAAACATAATCCAAGAGTCATTGTATTCCAAGTTATTGGGAAAAAGATGGATTATTGTTGTGATGGTCAACAGAGGTCAGAGGTTATAGCATATTTGATGATGCTACATAAGTCCTAAAGATTCCTTTACAAATATATTTGTGTAGTTTTGACTTGTGCTTAAACATAAGAAAATCTAACAGGAATTTCAAAATAAGAGTGGAATACTTTTTAAGCATCCATGTTGTTTAAGGTATCAACGTTAGAGTATTTGTCGTTGCTGCTTTTAGCTCAGTGACTCAGTCACAAACATTAGTGGCACCAACAAGCCTACCATCCTGTTTAGGTGTCTCTGTAAAATAAGGAAGCAGTGGGTGCATGTGTTACTTCTGCTGTGCTTCACACATCGACTTGGACAAACAATCTATTCCAATTAAAGCGAGATGCAGACTGCAGAAGGAGCTCTGCTCCCTCGGATCACATCATCCTTTGAAAAACCCAGAAACGCTGATTGTGATTTTTAGGAATCTGGCTTCTTGAGGAGGAGCTGGAAGGCGGTGTAGGGGGAGGAGGTGGGGTGGCCCAGCAGAAAGTTCTGCAGCAAATCACAGCAGAGGTTCTGGATGAGGAGGAGGTGTAGAGAGGAGGGCAAGGCCATTAATCCTGGTCTACCCAGAGTTTACTGCTCTTAGTGCGTGTGGGGTGAGGAGACAAATTAATTATGTGGCTGAGATTAATTAGGCGATGTTCAGGGAAATCTGTGACTGTAAAACTTTAGAGGGCTGCACAGCTGACTAGACTAATGAGGCGTTCATGAACTCTTAATAGATGCTTATTTTATGTTGATGTGTATAAGCAGAGCGGAGATGAGACATGAAAACTAGAGACGGCGTCAGCAGCAGCAGCGAGACGACGCTCAGCTTCATGAAGTTCAACCATCTATCAACCCTAAATAAATAAATAAGGGGCACATGCTGCTGATTCAATGGTTACCTTTAATCGTAAAGCTAGTTCACTTCCATCACTGTCAGGTATTTCAGCTCATTTTAATATCAGAAATATCCACCTCAAATCGAGAACTCTGAAAAATGAGAAATTTAATTACAGGTATATAAAACGTGCCAACGATTGGAATGAAATGAAATATCATTAAAGAAAATCAAAAGTCCTTTTTATTTAAACATTTTGGTTGGATATTGAACTTCCTGCTTGGTAAAAAAAAAAAAACAATTAAGAAAAATCACAAAAATTAAAAAGAAAACAAAGAAATACCAAAATAAATAAATTATCAGCGCGGAAATATACAGAAAGCTGCTAAAGTTAGGAAATGGTTGTCGAAAAAAACCACCAAGTCGTCATTCAGAAACCTTTATGACCAGTTCAACATCGACATCTATTTTCTGATAAATGCTCATGATGTTTGGAAAAAGATGAATTAAGTTAAATTATTAGACTCTGGTGATGCTGCAACAATGGAAGACGTAGCGCTGCTGGTCCAGGTTAACCTTCATTTTATTTAGGGATGAGGCGATAACACTTTTTAAAAAACCGATACCATACGATACTTGGATCTGAGTACTTCCAATCCGTGTATGATTCGTTCTTTGGTTTTTCTGTTTCAAAATAAAATTTAAAAATAACAATAAACCGCATAGTTTTTTGGTTTTTCAGTTTTTGAAAGCCAAAAGTAAAATTTAACAAAGACAAAAACCACAGTGATGGATTTTTACCGTACCTTTTTTAACCTAAAATGCAAAATCCGGTAATTGTTTTAATTTCTTGGAACACCGGAAGGGTGACCAGACGTCCCGTTTTACCCGGGACAGTCCCGATTTTGAGTCATGTGTCCCGTGTCCCCGAGGATGTTTACAATTACAACATTGTCCCGTTTTTACCCAGCCTGTGTCCCGAACGTCCCAATTCTAAACAAAAGTAATGGCTCACAGTGAGTGCATTTTTCTTATTAAAATATCAATATTTTAAAGTAAGGTAAAAAGTTTTATCAATGAAGGAACGCGGCCAATCAGCAGAGTTTTAACCTGCAAATTGCAAAAAATAAGGCTTTTTTCTTTTGTCCATGTTTCCAAATTTTGTTTTAAAACAAAAATATAAAAAAACGAAATGATTATTTGGTTTTTCTGATTTTATTTTGAAATGGAAAAACCAAAGAACGAACCGTACACGGATTACTTCCCGATACAGAATACCGATACTTTTACTGCACAAAAAAATGCAGTGAATTGGAAGACAGGTTTTATTTTCTTCTCATTACAGGAAATGAGGGTGAATTAGATACAAAATAAAATATTAATAAAAATGATCACAAAACTAAAATATGTGAAAAAAAAAATTTTCTGTGAAATTATTGCACAGTTTTCCACTCCTAACCACCTCTTTAGTTCAACAGCTCCCCCTAGCCACCAATCTAGAAAACTACAACAGAACTGACCAGTCAGTGAAGCCTTCTGACCAGTCAGAGCTACTGCACTCGTATCGGTTCACTTTAACCAGTACGAGGACATGGGATCGGCCCGATACCAGTATCAGTATCGGGTGGTATCGGGCCGATACCGATGCTGGTATTGGCCTGATACCAGTATCAGTACCGGGTCATTCCCGGAATGCACTAGGTGCATTCCTAGTCCACCAGTTATGCGCCTCCTTTAAAAGGCAGTGAGAGAAATCTTCAGATTTTTTTGTTTGAAAGAAACTCAACAGTTTTGAGTTTTATGTTTATTGACTTAGCAGACGGCTAACACAGTGACCCTATCAGGCATGTCGTGATCTGTGGAGGAAACCCACTCACGCACGAAGAGAACATGCTAACTGCATGCAGGTGGGATTCAAACCAGCAACCTTTTTACTGAGCTACCAACTGCGCCACCATGCAGCCCAATTTTAACACGCTGAACTTGTTTTAATAGGATCAGAGTTTCTGTTATTGTTGGATTACCAGCAGATGTTTGACTCCCATCAGCATTGGAGGTTTTGTAAGTTCAGGGTTTATTCTGAGCCAGACTCCGTGTCTGTAAACTGTTAAGATTTATTTTTTCCACTAAAGTTTGTTTGAATTTGAATGAACCCTAAATTAATCTCACAAAAATCAACGATAAAAAAAAAATTAAAAAAAATCTGCTAACTTAAAACCAATCTTGCTGTAGTTTTAACATTTCTCTCACGCTCCTCTCATTCATCCGGTGTCACTTTGTTTGAATCTGTTTAGAAGCACCAGGCTGCTCACACTTCAGTATCAATAATCTAATTATGGCATTTATATTAAACCAGAGCAGCCTTACAATAAACTCAGTTTTACTTTGACACGTCTCGTAATGCGAGTCTTTTACAGGGCTTATCACGAAAAGAACACGTCATTTAACACAAGACATAAAAAATAATTCCCCCTTTAAGACCCCCAGCAGGTTTTCCAATGAAATCATCGAGTTACTGGAGCTGGAAACACTGAAACGTGAACCTAACTGTGCTTTTTTCTTTTTGAAGAGCCAAAAAAAGAGAGAAAGAACACAGCATATTTTATAATCTCATTAGATGGTTTGTCATTTATCACAAACTATTATAAAAAGGCAGACAATTGAAAGGAAAAGAAACCAGAACCCCTACAGCTCAGAGTCAAAGCTTTCCCTGTTTATCTTCTAAAATCAGTGTTTTTGCAGGCTGTGGTGTGAAAGGGGAAATACATTTATCTGGAAATCACATCAACCCCCGAGGAAGGTGACACGGACGTCGCCGCTTGATTTCAAGAAGCATTCCTGCACATTCCGAGGCGACTCGGACCAACTCGCTGTTCCAGAGTTATCTCTGTGCACGCCACGCTGATAGTCTAACAGCAGAGAGCAGCCTCTCTGTTTGCTTCACGCTCGCCTGCAGCCAAACCGGTTTCCCTCCAAAGCTGCTCCCATGACTCAACAATACAACTGAGAGAGCACGTGCATCAGGCAGCAGGAACGCTCAATTCATGATCTCAGAGGTAAAAAACACACAAATGATTTGTGTGGTCTGCGTCGAAGTCAGGTTAACGTCCTGTCTGAGGTCACAGTGAGGTCAGATCATAATCAAAAAAGGGAGTTTTTAAGGCCGTGCTGCGACGTCATTTGAATAAATAACGCCTCGCCTCTCTTAAAAACTAAGTAAGAAGATTGCACCCTGGGGCATAAACAACCTCTCCTTTGATTTAGCACGGTTTGAGATTTGACTTTACCTCCGTGCCCACTCTCTTATGCAAAATTATGGTGGAGGCCTGGATTTAAATGAGCCAGCTCTGAAACATCAGAACACAGCGAAAAAGCCTTTCAAACGATGAAGGTTTTACTGTGCAGAATGTACAAAATGTTTAAAATCCGAGTTAGCAGGTTGGAAATAAGTCGTCCCACTGAGACCGAAGAGCGACTGCACAGCAGACAGACGCCTAACGGATGCAGGAAAATAGAGAAATAATGTTAAAAAATGCATCAGACTTACTAAAAATAAAACTTTTTTTATTAATTCTTGGTTAAAAAATATATTTACAGTACACGGTTAGCGATTAGTAATGTCTGGTGTGCACACCGTCCTACAGAGAGGAATAATTAACAACAAAAACACTTAAAGGTGAGTGAAAGTAAAATCTAATAGCAGCAGTAAATTCCTTCAGAGGTCTAAACGCTGCATCAGCTGCTCCTCGACGTCACGTTTGTCTGGCACCATCCAGAGTGAGAGTGCTGCTTGTTTTTAGCAGTAAAACCAGGTTTGGGAAAGAAAAACCAGCAGTCTGCTCTGATATTTGGCTCGATCACTCCTGTAACAACGTACAAAAATAAGATTTAGTTCATCCCCTCCTCTGGTTTTCAGTTCCAGCTCAGCGTTCGTCCCAGCAGCTCAAACAACTTCCTGTTTGGTTCGTGGAAGAACTGGTAGAGCTTGTGGAGGATGGCGGGCGCCACGTGAGGGTGCGCTCGGCCCTTCGAGTCGTGTAAACACCGTTCTCGCCCGTGGTCTCTCAAACAGTAGAATCCTTTGGTTTTGTTGAAGTAAAAGTTTGAAGCGTTCAGCTGAGGCTCCAGCTTTAAGAACCTTTCCACTTTTTTCATCTCGGGCAGGGGGTCCTTGATGAGTTTGTCCCCGTCCACGACGTGGATGCTCTCCAGGGGGAAGTACTGCAGCCAGTTCTGCATGTGGATGTAATACAGGCTGCGGTTTAGAGCCTTGTACCCCAGGTTGATCTCGCCGTCCTTCACCAGCACGGACTCTATGGGCTGGTAGCGCTTGTGCTTCTGGAGGCGGTTGTAGAAGACCTGGGTGTAGTCCGACAGCACCCGCTCCGTGGGGTCTCTGAGGATGAGCAGGAGCTTGATGTTGGGGCTCATCTGATGGATGCGCTTTGGGACTTTGCTGGAGGTGAAGTACGCCGGCGTCTTCTCCACCGTCAGCTGCTCGGGGAACGCGTACGGCATCTGGCTGAGGTACCAAGGCACGCCCTTCTGAAAGTGGCTCTCCCAGTCAAAGAAGTGCACCTCGTTCTGAGCCGCCACCACCTCGCTGTGCAAGCTGAGCATCTCGATCAGCGCTCGCGTGCCCCCCTTCCTCACGCCAATGATTATAATGTGAGGGAGCTGCTGGAGGGTCCCGTTGGGGTGGCCGGAGGTCCCGTTGGGGTGGCCGGAGGTCCCGTTGTCGGTGGGCGAGTGGGCGGGAGGCGAGGACGACCCTCCGTCCAGCGGTCTGGAGGGGAGAGGAGGGGACTGCATCGCAAAAAGCAGCAACCCGAGGAGCAGGGCTGCCATGAGGGAGGTCCTGACCCTGGAAGATTTCAGCCTGGCGGATGCTCCGACGCTGTATCCCACATCGAAAGAAAGAGTGTCTGCCTGAAGACGAGTGACTGGAAGAAAGGAAGGAACAACCAGCAGCAGCTGAAAGAGAAGATTTAAACCAAACCTTTAGACTCAGACTTAAAGGAACTGACCCAGACTTTGGACTTTAAATAAGGAAACCACTGATCTTTATCATTAATTCAGTTCTGAGCTTAATTCAGATTGATAAAGAAAACACTTTAATGTCTGATCAGGTAAATAATCCTGATTAGGAGGGACTGATGATGAACTAGTGAAACAAAAAGCAGGTCAATAAAACCAAATGTTATTAAACCGAAGTAAAACGCAGGTTTTAGGGTCGTTTAAGGTGGATTACATCAGGATTAATGAACCTACCTTTCTCCCTTAAGTCGTCCTCCCTACACAGACCTCGGTCCTCCGGTCCCCGGTCGAACCGCAGCGGCGGGTCTGGGATCCGGATCGGCTCCGTTCCGGTTCCACCGAGCGCGCGGGTCGCTGCTTCACCTGAGCGCGTCCTGAGCGTGTGCGCGAGGCTCCGACGGTCCTCCCGGTTTGGTCTGTTGTTGTGAGGAAGCCCCGCCCACACGCCGCCTGTGGGGCCACGCCCCCTGCTGATACACGCTGGAGGAATGAGGATGTTTTTACCGGAGACCGGGAGGAACGGGACCGGAACAGGTGGTCCGGACCAGGAAGACCTGCTGCTGCTTTAGCAATCTTCCTTCTGTTAAAAAAAAAAAAAAAAAAAAAATCATCTTGAGCTTCCCTTTCAGGGGAAATCAGAAAAAAGAAATTCATCCTTGGCACTCATCTCCTCCTTTGTCCACTGCAAGTGCATCATGGGTAGTCAACAAGTCCAAATGGCTCAGTCTCTCCATCTGTTGAGCTCCTTTTGCTCTCTGAGAGATTTAAATGATTCCCCAGCAGTAAAAGATCTACTGCTGATTTAATTCATCCTGAGTCAGCGACGGAGCCTTCAAAAGTACCACATTCACTACTCAGGTAGAAGTAGAGATACTAGCACAAAAAACCACAAAAAAGAACAACAACAAAAAAACACAAAGAACAAAAAAAAAACACACCAAAAAAACCCACAAAAAGAACAAAAAAAAACATGAAAAGAACAAAAAAAAAACACAAAGAACAAAAAAAAACACACCAAAAAACCCAAAAAAGAACAAAAACATAAAAAGAACAAAAAAAACATGAAAAGAACAAAAACAAAACACCAAAAAACCCACAAAAAACACAAAAAGAACAAAAACACAAAAAGAACAAAAAAAACATGAAAAGAACAAAAAACAAAACACCAAAAAACCCACAAAAAGAACAAAAAACATGAATAGAACAAAAAAAACACGAAAAGAACAAAAAAACAAAACACCGAAAAACCCACAAAAAGAACAAAAAACACAAAAAAGAACAAAAAACACAAAAAGAACAAAAAAACATGAAAAGAACAAAAAA
>SSNR01000108.1:1671120-1705186 GCA_006937965.1 Callopanchax toddi | reverse complement strand
TTTCCCCCCCCCCCCCCCCCCCGCCTGGTCATTTGCATATGAAAATGTTTTTAAATTGACCTGACAGTGAAAGCAACACTAAAACCCAGATTTACCGAATGTAAAACTGAGAAGCTCGTAGGTAAAAATGGGGAAGTTGAAGGTTTTATTTGGTGTTTCTGTTGGGAAATCACAGAGAAAAACCAAAAATGAAAAACAAATTCTGAATAATTACCATAGTCCTCAACAACTTGGCGAAATCCCTTTTTTCCCTATCGGCACACTCTGTAACTTTTTCCTATTTTAAATCCTGTCCTTGACCCAGTCTGAGCTAATCTGACCCTTTACAGGTTAATAACTCAGCCCCATCTGCTGCTTGGATCCAGAATACCACGTTTGTAACTTCTGAGTCTCTGGTCCGGTGTCCTGAAGTCTCACAAAGTCCCGTATCTCAGAGGGTTAGGCTAACCCAATGTGGCTAGCTGTTATGCTAGCTCCGGAGTGTTTTTAGCTCATGATTCCTGATTTTTCCCATCTCTCCCTGCTTGAACAGCTGATTTCTTTGACTGAGTGATGAACCGCTCCAGTAGAAAGCAGTGAAGGCTGAGGAGACATTTAACAGGTAGATTTAGGGCTTTCTGAGCAGAAACTATGCTAACGTTTTTACTGCAATGATTTAAAATGGACACTAGGGGGTGCTAAAAACAAACAAACTGCATAGTATGCCTAGTTACAAAGTAATATGTTCATTATTGATCAAATGAAGAGGTTTAATTTCCACCTTTTTCCACCCGTTTGAGTCAAAGTAAAGACATAACGTGCTTGTTTTCTGACTGCTGCTGTCAGAAAAACAGCCCTGTAACCATAGATATCATATATAATGGCTAAATATCTTACCCGCGCTGTTCGTCAGTGGACCCTGACGTCCCTACACTGGCGGCCATCTTACTTCGGACAGCTGCCCCCTTTCATAACATTGCTGTCAATGGAGCATGTACTACTACATAACCCGAGCTACAACCTGAGTCCTCAGGTCCACAGACCAGAATCTCCTAACAGTTCCAACCCGAGTCCTCAGGTCCACAGACCAGAATCTATTAACAGTTCCAACCCGAGTCCTCAGGTCCACAGACCAGAATCTACTAACAGTTCCAACCTGAGTCCTCAGGTCCACAGACCAGAATCTACTAACAGCTCCAACCTGAGTCCTCAGGTCCACAGACCAGAATCTCCTAACAGTTCCAAGGACCAGATTTAAAAGTCCAGGTGATCTCTCCTTCCAGTCTGTTGCACCGCGACTTTGGAATGACCTTCCTTTAGTCTGACGCTGTATAGACAGTCTGGACTCCTTTAAAAAGCAGCTGAAGACCCAAATATTCAAAACTGCTTTTAAATAACTATTTTATGTTCTCTTGTTGTTGTTTAATGATTTTGATTTGTAATGATATTTTGTTTGTTTTATTGATTTTATTTGTTTTATCATGTTTGATTCTGTTTTCTGTGAAGCACTTTGTGATTTTTTCTGTGAAAGGTGCTATAGAAATAAACTTTACTTACTTACTTATTAAATACCTCTAATGTGCTCAATTTGTAACCAATTTTCAAACTGGTTGGTTTGTTTTGAACGTCAGAGACGTGGCTGTGAAATATATTGATAATGGATGGGAAACTTATAAACTATAAAAGTATCACATCTCAAGTCTATACATAATAAGGTTTGTAAATCCGTTCATTTTTTATCGAGTTATTATTTTTAGTTCAGTTGATGCTAACCTTCCATCTGCTACCATAGAGAGCAGAGCGTCAGCTGTCTGAAGTAAGATGGCCGCCGTGTAGGGACACTGACAACTCCCAGATAGGGCATCTAGCAATATGATATCCATGCCTGTACCCTTCTTATATTTTAAAAAATCAGGAGTTTTCAGTATATAAAGGTGATTTTCACACTTTAGTTTGTCATTTTTTAAAAATCTTGGATATATTTGGTGCATTGTTTTCCAGCCAACATGCCTGAGTGTTGAAGTTGAGGAGTGAGAGTTGAATAAATTCTTATCTTTTTGCATTAGTTAATGTTCAGACAGCGTGACTTACAGTCCCATGTGTGAGGTGTTGTTGTTGCCCCTCCTAACATTTAGACAGCAAAATGACAAAACAAAACCCAACTCAGCGCCAAAGATGAATCATTTAACAAAGAGCGACTGACTCTGGGCTCTTCTGGTTGTGCAACGCTGAGATCACACCTGTCACTTCCTCCGTTACAGAGACAGAACGTTTCGTTTGGCTGAAGTCATAACACCAAACAACACCGGAGGATTTCTTAATAATTTACTTTACAAGTCTGAAAAATTTCCCAACAACACAAGTCACGCCTTGATTGGAGTCAAACGTTTACAGATCCGTTTTCCTGAGAACAGTTTTAGATAACGTTTACAACAATAATCCCTAAGAATCTGTCTCTGTCCTGCAGGTTTTTGAGCCTCAACGTGAATATTTTAAATGTTTTATGGTTTAGATCATTTAAAGTTTCTACTTAAGTTACTGCTGCCATATGTTTGACAGAAAACACTTATAACCTTGTGTTTATACTCATCTAAATATGGACATCAAGTTTGTCTAATTAACGCACAACGTTTTCCTCGTTTAGGCGACATTCATCACACTGTAACTTATACAGAAACAAAGCCACGCATGAAAACGTCTGTGCCTTAAACATTTTGTGATGAGTTTTTCTACGGTTCTCCTGCAGGCCCTGGAAGAGCCGTAACACGAAACGGTTTTACACCTCACGTTGTTTTCATCAACTGATTCATTTTCTGAATATTAGTTTTCAATATGACACATGCAGCTGCACCCCCGGGCTACGGATCATAATGTTGTTTGGCTTGGATTCTTAAAATGAATATTCTTATTTTGAAGAGGGAAATTAGAATTTTTTTTATACATGAAGTAGGAATTATTCAATACATCATGCCTCTTTGTCACTCTAAACACCTGAGGAGAAACAACGGTGATTTCTTCACTCGGGCTATTATTTTCCACTGTGTAATTCTACGGTTTAATTATAAACGCTGTGGATCTGCAGCTGACACACACCGAGCCGTGGCAACCTGCAAGCCATCCGCTTGTTTGTCTGTTTAATGAAACACTTTTCTTTGTGCTGTGCGGGTCATTACTGTGATTATTACTGCTGGTGATACAGGCTGACGGCACAAATCACAAGAACAACTGTGAAGAGATGCAGGGTGGTCCGAACGGAGACGGTCCACAGGAATTCAGATGATCTGGCAGACTACGAATGTGGAAAATTCTCAACTCCACGGGAAAATCACGAGGGCTGGCACTGGGCTGCTGCATCCTATTGAACCAGTGAAAAATCACAACATCTGAAGGTTGAAGGGGTTGGATGGATGGAGTTACTCACATGAGAGCAGAGTCCGAAATTTAATTTTTGAGTCACCGGCCAAGTTGGCCGGTAGATGATAAAATCTACCCGCCAAACATATTTTTTACCGGCCAAATTTTTAAAGGATTTAGATCTACTACCCAAAGCACGTTATTTTATAATATGATGTTATGTTAGATCCGAACAGAAACTTACAACTTAATTAAACAATCAATAATAAGAAAAACTACTTTTTAGTCATTTCAGATTTTTATTTTGTAGAAATATTTTTAATGAACTCTTTTATTGAAATCTAGTCAGACTCCTTGTTTTCTCTCCATGAAATCTGGCCTCCTGCTTCTGACGGTCTTTAGGCCCGTTTCCACTGTCGGAACTTCGGGGTAATTTTACCGGAACTTTGAGGCGCGCGACTGTTTCCATTATGCGGGCAATTTCGAGAGGGCCGTCTTCAGGGACCAACGGAGTCCCTGATCAGGGGCGGGTACTCGGATCGCTCGCGGAGTGGGAAATGTGGTTAACTCGTGCTGATTGGTTGTGGGATGAAGGAAAATGATGAAAGCAGACCGCGCCGAGATAAATGACCTGTGTGTTGTTGTCGTAGCTTGCAAAATGACCGTGTCTTCGAGGTTGGATGAGTTCGTTATCAAGTATACTCATCCTTCTGTTCATCACTCCATCACTATGGATAAAAACAGAGAAATACGCCACAACCATCGCTTCTTCGTCCATCGTTGATCTATTTATTATTCTCCACTTCCTTGTCTGTTGGCGCTTTTACGCTTGTCAGTGACGTCGAAGCTGACGTCTTACAAAAGTTCCAGAAAGGTGGAGCTGTAATGGAGACACAACAGCTGAGAGGACCGAGCCACAGGAATGTCCCGGTCACTTTCCCCCTCACAGAAATTACCCCGAAGTTCCGATAGTGGAAACGAGGCTTTTGTGCCACTTACAGCCTCATGTGGGTCAAAGTCCCTGTAGCTTCATCGTCTTATTTCCGTAGGACAGATGAGTCGTTACGGTTCTTCTCTCTAGTGTTCTGGTGGAAAACGGTGCAGCTCATTTGATTCCGGTGTTGTGCGGAAATCTGTTCCCCTGAAATATTTTGTTCCCCTGTGTCGGGAGCAGATGATTCTGTCAGTGATTAAAAAAAAAAAAAAAGAATAAAAACATGTCAACTTTATTTATTTACTAGGAACTAAATAAAGTAGGGATGTACCGATACTGGTATCGGCCCGATACCAGTATCAGTTAAAGTTACCCGATACCAGGAACCGATACCAGTGGCTTCACTGTCTGTGACTTGTGATTTCTGTTGTAGTTTCCTATATTGAACACTAGGGGGAGCTATTGAGCTAAAGAGGAACAGTGTGGGTTGAGAGCTGGAGATGGTGCCAAATAGTTCATTTTATTTGGTTAAAATGTGGAAAACTGCAATAATTTCACTGTGAAATCACAGAAAATGGTTATTTTTCACCTTATATTTTAGTTTTGTAATCATTTTTATTAATATATATATATATATATATATATATATATATATATTTTTTTTTTAAATCTAACTCTTGTTTGTTGTAAAAAGCAGAGAAGAAAAAATAAAACCTGTATTCCAATTTGTTGCATTTTCTTTGTGTGGTAGAAGTGTCGGTACTCAGATTTAAGTATCGGATCGGTTTTGAAAAAAGTGGTATCGGTACATCCCTAAAATAAAGTATCAACTTTGACACGACTACGTGTTGTACAAATCTTTTAGAAGCGCTGTGAAGCCCGCAGTTCGGCATAGGGGAACAGAAAAATTCAGGGGAACAGACTTTAGCACAACACCTGTTTAATGTAGCCAGCGTCAACAACAACATCTCCACCCAAACCTCCAGTTCTCCACTTTTCATTAAATCTCCTGGTTGCCACTGGTCCTGGTGGGTTTTCTTCCAGTTGGATTCTTTTGAATACTGGCTGACTCCAGTTCTAAACCGCCACATTTCACTGCTAGCTTTAGCACGAAGCTAACTGCTGCTGCCTTGATCAACAGTGGAAAAACGCCGGGTGCAACTCTCGCGTTTCGTGTACAGGCAGGAGAGGAGCGTCACAGAAACCAATCGAAGAGGACTGATGAACAGAACTTATTTGGTGCAAAAATGTACTCGCCATGTGGCGGATGACGCTCCAAATTTTACTCGCCAAGTGGAGCAATTTGGTCGCATTTGGCGAGTGGCGAGTGTTAATTTCAGACCCTTGATGAGAGCCAATCAGAACATCATGCTTTGCTTTCTCCTGCTTATTTATGGTTTTATATTAAATCAGGGTATCTGCAGAGTGAAATTCAAGACCCTTATAAAGTATTAAAAAGTCTTATCTCGGCTTTATAAAGTCTTAAATTTTGGAATGAAAAAAAAATCTGAATTTGATGTCCAACAGTTTGAGTCCCAAAAACATCGTAAACGTGTGAATTTAGTCATTTTTCTTAAAAAAAAGAACGGGAAACAAAGGGTGCGTTAGTAATCCTTCTCTCAGAGCACCAGGGCGGGCGGTGCAGACGTTCAAAAGCACAATGTACGCTCTGGTGTTCCCGGTGAGTATTACAAACGCACCGAAATGTTAAGATGGAAGAGAATCTCGGTGAACGCTGCCGCATAACCAGAATGGCGGTGAGGTATTAAAACATATTGAGACGTCTTGAAAAGGTTTTGAATTTAACTTCAAGATTCCTGCATGTACCCTGTAAATGTAGAAGCTTACTGGAAAACGTCATATTAAAACCATTTCTGCCTCCTTTGTGTTTGTGCTCTGGTGCTTAAGCATGAAGTTTGTTGTGTCTGTTTTTCCCTTAGTGGGCTATTCTTTCACACGAGAGGAAAAGTTGGCATGTGGAAGCCAATTACAGCGGCCAGGTGTCGCCGCTACGTTTGGCTCCTTCCACAAACACGACGACTGGATCAATGAGGGAAGTTTGTAAAGCTGGAAACAGAAAAACACCGTCTGAAGAACCCACGTCTGTAAAATCCACTCCAGATGATAAGGCTTCCCAAAGAAAATAAATACAAGTTTTCTTTTTCTTTACTCATTATATCATATATTGTGACTTTTGGTGACAAACTGTGAACATTTGCAAGAAAGTCTCCAAAATGTTTGCAACAGTTCTGACTCTCACGGCTTCACTCTCATCTCTCTCTCTTGGTTTAATGTCTCTGAGTCAGATAGTGATGACTTAACTTTAGTGGACACAAACTGGGAGGACATGGTGGTTTGCAGCATGTGAGTTTTAAGCAGCTCGGACGAACTTTGGTTTGGGAGTGAGTCGCCGCTCCAGATGGAGGAATTCCTGCATCTCGTATTTACTGTAAGTGAGGAGAATGAATCAGGAAATTCACTCTTTTGCAATAAAGTTAATTTAAAAAAACAGCGGCGCAGGGCTGACTCTGGTTGTATGGGCGGGGCTGAACCTGGTGCAGCTCCACCTTCTGGTTCTGCAGCGAGCACTACTTGGAAATTTGCAAGAGTTTTAATTCTCCAATTAGCTGCCAACAGTGTGCAGTGAGGTACAGGCTTAGGAGTGTGTAGAAGGAAGAACTGACAGCAAATACGATGTCATAACTTAAACTAACTACTCGTATAAAATCAATGTTGATTGTTGATCATCGACTAATTAATTCATTATGTTAGGTTTAATTCCTAAGGTTGACGATGGAACAGATTTAAGGCCAAAATGATTTTTTTCCCTGCTAAAATCGGCTGAAACATTTACCTGAAAGACGTAGTAATGAACGCTACAGCGTGACCCTCAGAGGGAAACCAACTCTGCAGCTCATCCAGAAAACACATTACTCTGAGTTGCACCAGCTCCTGTCTGGCAAACCTCCACTTCATGTGAGCGGTCTCCTGGGTCCATGAAAGAACTCTTTTAGTGTTAAAATGCTGCAGAGAAACTTTTGTTAAAGGTAGCTTTTAGCTTTCATGCTCTGAGCTGAAGATCTGAGAAGCACTGAGACTGTTGACAACATGACGTCTCCATATTACCTGGTTCTGACTACAAAGCTCAGTGACCATTATTTATTCTGCTTTAATACAACACTGTAATAGCTTGGATTTGTGTTTTAAGTTGTTATTTTGCCTTCGTGTTTGTGTGGATTTTATTGAAATGCAAATGTAGAGTTTTTGGACTCCTGTCTGAATTGCTAATGCTCAGCTGATTGTTGTAGTAACACATTTTGCTTTGTGCTTATGGGCTCTGTGAGTGTAAAGCAATTATTTTTATACTTGTCTCAGTCTTTGTAGTTAAATACAACAACGATGCTCCGTGTAGCTCCAGGTCTCACTTACTCAGCTCCACCAGGACGCACCGACCTTCATCCATTCACTGGTCGTCTTTAGGTTTTTACAAAGATGGAGGGTCTTTGTGTGTCTGTATATTTTTTTCACATTTGCTTATTTCTTCACCAGAACTGAAACTGGGCAGTGAAAGAGGATATTTGAGTTGCTAAGAAAGCCCAAAAATAGAGTTTGTAGTGCACCTCAGAATTCATGTTCTGAACTAAAACATCCACGTCTTTATTTGAACTCACTTCCTAGAAGAACCCATTTGACCTAGAAGAAGGAGAAGCTAACGCTTTGTTCTGGAATTCAAAATGAATTCAAAAATGTCTGAAAAAGGAAGTTTTTTTCAAGCCGGTAGGCTCAAAACAGTTTTTTCCAGGAACTAAATCAACAGCAACACTTATGAAAAGACCAATGAGTTCATCCCTCACAGAGAGAGCGATGACGTTCTGTTTTAAAGGCACGCTATGCAGTTTTGCTTGTTTTTTAGCACCCCCTAGTGTCCGTTTTAAGTCACTGCAGTAAAAACGTTAGCACCACTAGCCTCGCTTCCACTATCGGAACTTCAAGGTCATTTCTGTGAGGGGGGAAAGTGACCGGGACAATCCTGTGGCTCGGTCCTCTCACACTGCAGAAAGTCCAACTCTTACCAAGTATTGTTTCCTAATTTCTAGTCAAAAATATCTTATAATGCTTGAAATAAGACATAATTACCTAAGGTGTAATTTTTCAGTGAGATATAAAAACTTGTTTTGAGAAAATGCATCTAACGTATCTTATTAAGTGAAACGGTCTTGAAAACATCTGGTTTTGAGTCAAATCTCAGATAAAACAAGTACCGGTATTTTTTGACATGTAATGAAGTTTTTAAGCTGCTGTGTTATTTTTAAAAGACAAAACATCTTGTTTCAAGAAGTCGACTTACTTGATTTAAGAAATCAAATCTGCTTTATTGAAAACAGGGTAACAACATGCACAATTTGTTGTGTCTCCATTACAGCTCCACCTTTCCGGAACTTTTGTAAGACGTCAGCATCGACGTCACTGACAAGCGTAAAAGCGCCAACAGACAAGGAAGTGGAGAATAATAAATAGATCAACGATGGACGAAGAAGCGATGGTTGCGGCGTATTTCTCTGTTTTTATCCACAGTGATGGAGTGCTGAACAGAAGGACGAGTATACTGGATGACGAACTAATCCAACTTTGGAGACACGGTCATTTTGCAAGCTCCGACAACAACACACAGGCAATTTATCTCGGCGCGGTCTGCTTTCATCATTTCAGGGTTTGTACAGTCATGAAAAACCTGGAAAAGTCATGGAATTTAAAAATCAAAATTCCAGGCCCTGGAAAAGTTTTGGAATTTTATAGGTCCTGGAAAAGTTTTGGAATTTTACTAAATCTTTGTTCAAACTTAGAATTAATGCAAAAATACGGATCAATTGAATAAAAGTCGTGGACTCGTAATTGTTTTGTCCAGCAGCTGGGGTGACACACCTGTCCCCCAGAGGTCCTTAAATGTAGCTCACGGTGACGGAGCTAATGGGCTTGTTCGAGATGAACTGCGCCTCGCCTGGAAAACACACGAGAGCAGGTGGACGCAGCAGGGGGCGCGGCCAAAAGTCTGCTTTTAAGTCGGACAGATTTTCCTAAATGTAGCTCGTAGGTGATGATATGGCTGAAGATATCGCGTTAATGTCCGTAATAGCAGATGACTTTGCTTTTTTTCCAAAATCTTTATTTGAAGTTCAAAGTATTTCAAAAACAAATTCAAGAGTGAACAAGTATCAACAACACTAAAGTAACAAAATAATAGACATATATCCAGAGAGATCATATCAAAGAAAATAAACAAGATGGTGCTCTGTACTAAACAGACCCTCCAGGAAGTTGCGATCGCCACTATTAACGCAAATTCAACCATTTGCCGCAACTTTGTTGCGGCCTTGCAATTTTCACCAATCACCCCAACTTTTCCGCAAATTTGACCAATCATCTTTGTTTTTGTTGGATTTCGTCATCTTCTTTGACCAATCAGAGCCACTCGGATAAGTTTTGACCAATCCCGTTGCCTCCAGCTGTGTTTGCTTCCGGTTTTTGAGCTGAGAGCCGCTAAACTCCGGTCGGTTTCCATCAGATTTTACGGCTAAAATACGAGCAAATCAATTTCCTAAAGTATGACACCAGAGTGGTGGAGAGCTGTTCTGAACCAAACACAACGTCGTGGTGGATTAGACATGAAAATCATCGCTTGACAAGAACTTTTTGACCACAAGACATGGAGGAGATTAGCTGGAGAGAGGAGCAGAGACGGGCTGGGGTCTGATAGGAGTGATAAAAGAGACAAGGTGAGTTCTGTTTAATGTCCGTATTTGGACAATGTGAGAAACTATATTTAAAAAGAACTGATCTGTGTCCTAAATTGTGCTGTGTCAGCGGTTTTGCTATTATTTATTTATTTATTATACAAAATTAAATTATTATTATTATTATTAAATAAATGTGCATAACACTTAAAATTGATGCACAAATGTTACTTTTGGTCATGGAAAGTTGGTTAAAGGTTTTGGAAAAGTCATGGAAAATCTTAACTGGAAAGCTGTATGAACCCTGCCATTTTCCTTCATCCCACAACCAATCAGCACGAGTTAACCACATTTCCCACTCCGGGAATCTATTGGGCCGATCCGAGTACCTGCCCCTGATCAGGGACTCTGTTGGTCCCTGAAATGGTCCTGAAGACGGCCCACATCAATGGAAACAGTCACGCGCTGCAAAGTTCCGGTAAAATTACCCTGAAGTTCCGATAGTGGAAACGGGCCTACACCATAGTTTCTGCTCAGAAAGCCCTAAATCTACCTGTTAAATGTCTCCTCAGCCTTCACTGCTTTCTACTGGAGCGGTTCATCACTCAGTCAAAGAAATCAGCTGTTCAAGCAGGGAGAGATGGGAAAAAAAAATCAGGAATCATGAGCTAAAAACACTCTGGAGCTAGCATAACAGCTAGCCACTTTGGGTTAGCCTAACCCTCTGAGATACGGGACTTTGTGAGACTTCAGGGCACCGGACCAGAGACTCAGAAGTTACAAACGTGGTATTCTGGATCCAAGCAGCAGATGGGGCTGAGGGACTTTTATGAACCTGTAAAGGGTCAGATTAGCTCAGACTGGATCAAGGACAGGATTTAAAATAGGAAAAAGTTGCAAAGTATGCTTTTAAATCAAGATATACTGGATCTTCTGACCAAATGACAAGCTAACAGCTATAGCATGAGCTGGGTCTCAAAGAGGATTTGAAATAATAAAAAAAACAACTAAAGTCTTAAAAAGTTAGGTTATTTTATAAACCATTACATTACCATTTATTTCATATTTAGATAACCTGATTCCTTCAGGCTGCACTGGAGACAGCTGCTGCTCTTTAAGCTGCATTTTACTAAACGATTCTGGTAAAAACTGATGATGTAAAGGTTCATAAAGCAGTGTTTGCATGAAGATGTAGATTGAAGATATTAGAATAGAAAACCCAGCGTTGCCTACGCAGTCGCAGCAGAAACTTTTTGTCCCCTTCTTGTTTTGTCAGATTCTGTAAAAAAGGTTTATTGAAACCAGGAACGATTTAAAAACAAATTTCTGGCTCTTTGGGCGGCGTTTGGTGAACAATCACTGGTTTAATGATTAGATCCTTTAACAGCCTGAGCAGCGTCAGCCCTGCTGTCAAACTTAACAAACATGTTTGATTGTCACCCAGTTTCACCGGAGTTACTCACTCTAGATGACTGAGTTTTATTGCATCAGCGCGTGCGTCACAAAGCGTTCATTTTTGTGAGATGAAGCAACAGGAGAAGAGGGGAAAGGTTGGGGTTCGCTCGTCGTGCCTCCACATGTTCTTCGTCATTAAGTCATGAGAAAGCGGCGGTGCAAAACAAAAAGCTGGTTTTGTAATAGTCGTGTGCGAACAGCAGGGAGCAGAGAACCGATCGCTGACAATTTCCTTTAATAACTTCACAAACAGACGAGGCTTTTGTGGCACGACCGACCTCATTTCCACTCTAGATTTAGTGTATCCACGACAAGCCGTTTAAAAGAACATAAAGATAGCTTTCTGTTTCTGTCACTCTGCTTCTCTTAAATTAGGTGGTTTGAAAGTTTCATGGATGGAACAAAAAAAAAAAAAAAAAAAAAAAAAGAAGCAAGAACAATCTGTCATAGCAGGTAGTGAGATTTACCTAACAGTTTTTTCATTATTCCTTTATCTCCTGGGGCAAATCATTCCCAATTAAGCAGATATCTGGTGAAACCAGCCTTGGTGAGACGGTGGTTCTGACGGTAAACATCATTATTAGTCAGGGGCTGGAGATGCTGCAGTTTTCGGTGGGTTTACGGATGTGCAGAGCAGCGAGGGTTACTATTTATAGCTCTCAGTGTAAACGAAAGGTAAAAAGCATCAGTAATTACTGAAGAATGTGGCGTCTGGGCCAGGTGTAAATCCTTGGATGTGGCCTTCATTACCGGGTTTGCTGGAGGACCGCGGCTCAGCGGCGGTGAGGATAATGACAGTGGGGGATTAACCTCGCTTCCAACTTTCTTTGCTCCTCTTCCCTCGAGCCCTCCGTGCCGTCGCCAGCAGCAGCCCACCCCGTCTGTTTTCGGCTCTCAGAGGAGGTCGTAGTCGCAGACAAAAGCTCGCCGAAGGGGGTTTGATCACGCTGGGACGCGGCGCTGTGTGACAGGCCTCAGACACAGATATTTAGTTTCCCACTCAAAGAACCTCAACTCAGGGGATTAGTGGGGAAACTTCTTACAGCTACAGTTGAAGTATTTTACTATATTGTAACCAGCCATTACCTCCATCTCCTGCTCAAGAAGAGACCTCAATGTGTTTGTATGTGAAAGCAATGTGTGTGTGTGTGTGTGTGTGTGTGTGCGCGCCTATTAAAAACAGCCGTTTTCATCTCCTTTCATTTCCCTCCAGTGCGGTTCTTATGCTTCCCCCTCCCCTCAAAGTCAGGCGGAGGTTTTCTTTAAGTTGTGAATCAGCCAGCCTTTTCTATCTAAAAGTAAGTTTTCAAGCATATGAAAAGAGGGATTAGAGGCTATTTGGTGAGGAAAATGTTTCTGAAAATCCACTTGAGCACATCTTAAAAACTCTCCTCCAGAACGGAAAAAGAAACTCTAAAAAAAACGGGCCGAGGGTCTGAGCCGGCGGCGTTCCTGAAAGCAGCGACGGGATTGTCTGGCTCTTCTGAGCGCGTTATGTATTCATGAAACATGAACACATGCATGGATGTAATTACTGGTACAGTAGCTGGGTTGTATTTGTGTTATCGGCTGCAGCAAACAGCCGGAACATTTTGTTTGAAGTAAAAACAGTTATTGGGAAAGTGTTTTTTTTATAACTTCCTTAGAAGCAAAATAATAATAATAATACGACTCAAACAGAGGGCGCTTTGGAAAACGAGGTGTTATGGATGAGTTTAGACAGAAACAAGAACCCAGACAACGTGTTTACAGGGGTTTTCAGTTTACACTGTAAATACCTGAAACATGGACTGACTTGTCTGAAAGAATCGGAGCAAAAGTTGAGTTTAAAGAACAACAATCAGGTGAAACATGGCAGAGTCTGAGGAAAAACACACACAATACTAGGAGTAGTCTTAGATAACTTTAGTCTTTTCACTGGATCGTTTACATAACTCAGGGGGGTCCAAACTTTTCAACATGAGGGCCAAAATCATCAAGTGTCAAGTCCTCCAGGGCCACAAAAGTTAGAATATTTCTTAAAAGAAAAGGGCAAAAAATATTTTGTTCTGCTCAAAAATTAATTATAAATGCAACATTTTAATGAACAGTCTTTGTTAATATGACACAGGGATCTCGTATGTTTGACTCAATAATAAAAAGCATCAGATTCACTGAGAGGCTGCTCGCTGCAGAACCAGAAAGGTGGAGCTGCACCAGGTTCAGACCCGCCCATTCAACCAATCAGACCCGGCCATTCAACCAATCAGACCCGGCCATTCAACCAATCAGACCCGGCCATTCAACCAATCAGACCCGCCCATTCCATCAGAGTCAGCTCCCACACCTCCCCTGTGATTGACCTGGTTATATTGGACTATTCCACTGGGCTGTTAGAGCCGAGAACGAGGTGTTGCATCTCCGCCGGATCCAGAGCACAAAGTCCGGCGGAGATGCAACACCTCGTTGTCGGGTAATGCTGTGAGCGTGTCCGCAGAGCTTCGTACGGTGCTCCTGGTCCGGCGCAGCTTTGTGCTGCGGGTCCACGAAGCGCTCAGGGTTTCCCCGGTGCTTTGGCCCACGCCAGGAGCAGCTAACAGTTGCTAGCTGATAGCAGCTAACAGCCGCTATTAGCGGCTAATGGCGGCTAACGCTACGAAGCAAAGTGGGCTAGTTCGGCTTTCTCTGTTAGGCTCACTGTCTCTCGTTATAGTCCGTATGACAGAAAACGTTTCTCATTCACAAACTAATACTGTTACAAAAACATGACTGAAACCCCGAGATATTTAATCAGTTTTGAGGAGATGTTTAATCCTGAAAACAAGGGGAAACAGAAGGAGAAACAGGCAGATATTCAGTGATTTTCTTGTAAAGTCACTCTTTTGCAATAAAGTTATTTTAAAAAAACAGCGGACGAGGGCTGACCCTGGTTGAATGGGCGGGGCTGAACCTGGTGCAGCTCCGCCCTCTGGTTCTGTAGCGAGCACTACTTGGATTCACTGGATCTGATTGGTCGACTGTTTTTAGGTTTCTACATTTTGTTCCATCCTCAGCAACAAGACCAGGATCTGGGTCTGTCTCCAGTCCTGTAGCTGGATTTAGTCAGGCTTTATGAACAGAGCTCACAAGTCTGTGTTTTGGTAAAAGTCAGTGAGGATCTGTGGTTCTTTTTACCAGGAAATAAAGTCGGAAATCTCAATATCTCTTGAATTGTCTCAATTTTTTTTTGAATATTTTGATTGAATGGAAAATTTTGCATTTTAAAAGATTTAAATTTACTTGGATTTTTTGTTTGTTAGGTCTCATGTTAGTAAAAATCTAAAAAATGTCATAAAGCGTCTCTCTGCATCAAAATCCTGCAGGAAAACTAAATTATATAATTTTTAAAATGCAGCTGAGGGCCACACAAAATCACTCTGAGGGCTGCACTTTGGACACGCCTGACATAAATGAATTTTACTAAGATCAACATGAAACTGCATGAAAATCTATAAAAACAACACCGGGAATCACTAAAACCAAAGCTTTCCTTTAATAATCAAAAATGGCGTCATGACGAACGTAGTTTATAAAGATTTATATTTGTAGATTTATCCTGATAAAAACAAACCCAGAGTTTTACATTTCAAATGAGCTCCTTCGTGAAGTTCAGCTCCAATCAGGTTCATGTGAAGCGACTGAGTGGGTTTCACCCAAATCCAACAAACCCAGCCTGCCCCGATAATCAACATTAATGCACCTGTCTATAGTGTTTTCCTCTGCCGCGCGCGGCTGGCTGGGCTAAAGAACCTGATTTATTATGCTACGAAACAACGTGAACAGTAACACGAACAGACAAGTTCATTCTGAAACGTTGCAAAATAATTTATATTCAGAAGTTCATTTCAGGTTTTCTGACTCGTCTTCAATATTGTCACCGGATTGGGATTGTAGGAAAATACAGTATTAAGTCAATTTTAAACCAAAAATGTTACAAAAATAAATAAAAATCTCTCTAGAAAGTAAAACATTTGAGCATAGACAGCATGATGACACAAACTTGGTTAATTATTATCATCTTAAACAGATGTTTTGGTCAATTTGAAGACTGATTTTGTCTAAAAGTTCCTCCTAATTGCTATTTTACTACTTTTGTGAACAGCCTCAGTTTGGAGAAACAGAGTTTACATCTGACAGGACTGATGAACTAACATCACTGTCAAAATCCAATTGAACATTTTGGACATATGTACTCTCTAGGGTTGAGTACTGGACCTCAGTGTAACTATATGCATGGGCGTACATTTACCTTGGATGGAGGTGACATGTCCCCAACAAAAATTCAATCCAAGGATGCAGAAATAGCTGAATCCCCACCAATATGTGCAACCCAGCGGACCAGGTGCTGGAGTCCATAGACAGACCTGTGTCCAGGGTATGGAGGCGTAAGTGTCTGGATCGACTGGCGCGAGCTGCTGCCCGCGTCAAGCCGCTAACACAGAGAGCACCTGCTCTGGATCTGGATGAGGACTGGTCGTCGAACATTTTCCCTGTGATGGTAACTTTGGGCTGGTCCCCGGACCGGGACCGGGACACCCCCACCCATCCAGCGACCGGGACCGGGACACCCCCACCCATCCAGCGACCGGGACCAGGACACCCCCACCCATCCAGCGACCGGGACCGGGACACCCCCACCCATCCAGCGCCCGCGCACAGTCCTGGTCCCGGGACATGAAATGTGAAAGTAAGAGACTGGAGTTGTTTGACATCAATAGATGTTTGTCATGACTGACTGACTGATCATACTTGTCATTGGACACTTTTTACTATTCCTCCTAATTAAAGGCATATTTTGCAACTTTTTCCTATTTTAAATCCTGTCCTTGATCCAGTCTGAGCTAATCTGACCCTTTACAGGTTAATGACTCAGCCCCATCTGCTGCTTGGATCCAGAATACCACGTTTATAACTTCTGAGTCTCTGGTCCGGTGTCCTGAAGTCTCACAAAGTCACGTATCTCAGAGGGTTAGGCTAACCCAATGTGGCTAGCTGTTATGCTAGCTCCGGAGTGTTTTTAGCTCATGATTCCTGATTTTTTCCATCTCTCCCTGATTGAACAGCTGATTTCTTTGAATGAGTGATGAACCGCTCCAGTAGAAAGCAGTGAAGGCTGAGGAGACGTTTAACAGGTGGATTTAGGGCTTTCTAAGCAGAAACTATGCTAACGTTTTTATGACAGTGACTTAAAACGGACACTAGGGGGTGCTAAAAACAAGCAAAACTGCATAGTATGCCTTTAAGTCCATTCAGTGGGTAAGACAGTAATTATTTTTAACTTTTACACAGAAACAGACTTCGAAATGACTAAAATGTTTTCTCTAAATGTCCACTTGGCAGCATTTTATTGTGTTTTTATTAGAACTCCTATCTTCAGAATCTCCAGCGCCGTCTTCCTGGAAGCTTATTGGCTGATTAACTGGCGTTATTTGGTCTGAATCTGTCATTATGCATGCTCACTTTATTCATCTTGTCATCCATCTTTTATTTCTTTATTTTATTTTAGAAGAAATTTTAAATTTCAGTCATTTCTTCTTTAACTTCTTAGCTGTCAGACCTGAGATACATATTCACTATAAAGATGCCGTTTGCTTTGTTTTCCTCCTCCCACATTAATACTAACGTTATCGAGCTGTTTCACGCCGCTCTGTGCTGACGTCTCAGCCTGTTAATTGCACGGTATTTTCTCGATGTTTGTAGTTCAGAGGCTCACTCAGTGGAAACTGCCAAGGTGGGAGGTTCAGTTGACAGCTTTGTAATCTGTGCCAAAATTACAACAACACGCCGAGCTCACGGAGGGGTGAGTGTGTAGAGCCGTATGGAAATGCTAAGAGCGCGGCGCAGAACGAGAGGGGATTTGAAAAGGTCGTCCGCTATCGCCTCGCTTAATGTGCGATAAAGCTTGTGGTTATACCAGCTCCAGCACAAACAATGGCGTCTGTCTGTGGGGATTTGAATGAGATTTCATGTCTGTGGGAGCTTCCTGCCGGTCACAAAAGATAATACTTAAATGAAGCAAAACAAAAAATGTCCATCAAAACACAATAGTATTGTGCGGGGACAAATTATAGCTTTGAAATGTCACACAGTCTGTCAGTTTAGCAGTGAAAACGGGAAGCGTTTCTCATTTAATTTCTTCATACATTTTTTATTTGATGGGACAGCCTGCAGACAGGTTGAGAATTTGGGGATAAGATAAAATGTCTGCTCTGCCAATACCTTAAAAATGAATGTGCAATGTCTAAAATAGAGTCTTTTTTTCTATGTCATGGTTGAAGAACTGACACAAGATGTGGGTGTGTTTGTTTCAGAGAGCCTTACTGTAAACCGTGAGGGGAAACGGCAGGAATACGGTGTTAAATTGGTCAAATCTGTGGGCAGATACTCTGGCTGCAGAGGGCAGAGCTGTCATACAGCGGCGTGCTGACAGAGAGGGAAATCAATGGCTGTAATTGCTCAATAACAGTCCTTCAGCGGAGGTGTGGAGAGGGAGCGTGGGTCACGGCAGACACACAACCCAACGTTTGTTTAGTGTTTCTGAGCTGTTTTTGCTGGTTGAGTTAAGCTGCAGCTTTTCCCACAAAACGTTCACTTATGAGGTCTCATGTGAATGTCAGGAACCAGGTTGAACACACTTCCTTGTTTTGATTATCGCATCATCTATTAGAGTAAACAACCGGAATCTAAATGATCGGATCCGTCTGCTGCTCAGTCCGCTCAGGCAGTTTTCATCTTCAGGTAATCGGCATCGTACTAAAAAATAATACAATTCTAACACTAATCCAAAAACCCATTAAAGGTTAGGTTTACGTACTGAGACTGTTAGACATTATTAGGTGATAGACTTTTAAAAGGGTGGTTTTGTCAGAATCCATGTTTTCATAGTTTCTAATAGGTCCCCCTGAGCCTGTCATGTAGGACAAACATGAAAACTCTCTGTTCCCTGGTTATTAAAAAAAAAACCCAGAATCTATTAGAAATGAAACTTAAAAATGCAGATCTGCATTTGTGCACGGTGTGACGTCACAACGTGTATTTGCTGATGTAACCGGTTCTCATCTGCGTTGTGCTGGTTTTAGGAAATGAAATGCCGTGACGCAGTGGCGGATTTTTATTCCTGACGGAAACAAAAATAAAACACACCACGTTTTACTGCCCGCTCCAACTCTACTCAAGACAAAACCCATAAATTAACTCAAATGTTCACACTATATGATCAATATACATCCAAAAGAAACAATAGTGACAAAAATAAATGTAACAAATCTATAAATGAACAGGATGCTTAAAGATTAAAATTTAACAGCAACAGGCATACCTCTCCCTGTAGGCAAAGCTACAAAAAAAGGGGGGGGGGGGGCCTCAAAGTGCACAGACAGTTTATACCCAAAACCAACAAAGAAGAACAGAAGGGAGGGGCTCACAGTCCTAAAATAACGGTCAGGTATACAAAAATAGACTTTCAGTAACATTGAACACTTTTTGTGTAATTATATCAAAGGGACAATTATAACCCGGTTACTCTGAGACGGTAACGCCTTTCGGTCCGCCCACATATCTATGCGCCCAACTGCTAGCTTTTTCTTTTCATAATTCAACATGGCAGAACGCAGACGGGCTTGTGTTATTTGCAGAGATCAAACCTCACGAAACAGAACTAATACTAAATGTTTAGCACACAGCTATATCTGGTGTGTGGCGTAGCAGCTTTGTGACACTGCCTGCAAATCTGGAGGTTCTGAGTTCAAACCCTGTAGCTGTAATTATTTTTTTCTGCATGGAAGTTAATAAATTCTGTAGGTGCAGCTATTGGCTAACTTTGTAATATGTTTTGGCTAATCTTGGTGAAATTAGAACTTATTCTGAGTTATTTTGGTTAAGACGCACAAAGTACTGAGCAGTGTGTGTGCCTGAGGTGAGCAGACAGCGGTCGGCATCTGAGTACGGCGACCGTCGAGTTTCAGTTTCGCTTCTCGTTGGTGGAAAACACAGCTGACTTTTGGCCGAAGGAGTTCTACAGGACGTGGGAAGAGTCAGCCCGCGTGTCGAGCCTCGGTATCCAGAAGGCGGACTCGGAGTTCGGTGTGGACAGCAGCCCGCATGCGGGGAGCGAACGGCTGTTTGCTCGAGGCTGGCTCAGCTTTTTTCAGGAGAAAACATAAATTCAGTTGTGAGTATAACCCTTATGAATCATTCATTGTCAAACGCTGAGGAAGCGGTTCTTCTAATTTGTCCTTCGACCGTAACTTTATCCACATAAAGCCTAGCTGCCATGTTTACCGTCACATTTAGTATCAAATACCTACAGCCAATCAGAAGCGAGGGCTGTGCATATCATTAATACTAATGAGAATCCTGCTGTTTCAAACTCAGCTTCAGAATAGCAAACTTCTAAAGCTTCTATTATAAGCATCAAGGCTTCTTTCTTTATAGAAATTACACAGATAGCATTGAATTACACTAGAGAACAATGCTTTACTATAAAATAACCCAGAAAACCACTCCTTTAAAACAACTTTTTAAAAAAGCCATGAAGAACATTTTCAGCCCTTTAGTAAACCTAACTGTGAAAACAAAACAACAGCAGCAAAATTATATTAATATAACAAAAATACAATAAAGATATTTATGTTTTGTTGATGCTGCCTCAAATAAATACAAATTGCAAAGAACATTCTGAAATGCTTTGTGTGGCGCGTGCATTCTCATGTTTTATCTTAAGGTAATTAAAACAATTATAAATAAAAAAAATTCAATATAAACAACTCAAGTGTAAAAGAATATCTAAATAAAAAGTTAGGGTCCGTATTCTCTAAGTTATTGCCATAAAAACACAAGTCTGTCAGTCATTAGGATGGATGTGTTTGTGAAGAAAAGGATTTTTGAATTGGTCGCCGATAGTTTTTAAAGGTACAGTAAATAATGTAGCTTAAAACCTTTTTTTTTCGTACCTCTTAACAACGTTCTAACATAGAATAGCTATAACTATATTGTGGCGATAAAAAAAATCTGTAAGGTGTTCCCTCGCAGTTCTCTAAAAACCTCAGCCAATCAGACGTTTCAGACTGAAAGCAGCTATTGGACAATCCGGCTGTCTGTCTCCTGAAGCGCCTCACTTCCTGCTTGGATCCTCCATTATTGCTGATGGAGCATTTTTCAGCAGAACATCCAGGAAGTGAGAGGACAGAAACAGCTGTTAGCGCTTCAACTTTAGGAAAAAATACCAGAGTCCCAAAAAGAAAAACACCTTTTCAGCTAGCAGGAAGCTAAAAACGTTTGGACGTAGAAAGAGGGAAAACCAGGGGGAACGTTAGCATAGCGTTCCTATGACTGTATTGTTTCTGTGGCAATACGCATAGATATCATATATATCACTAGATGCCCTATGTGGGACTCTACGGCGTCCCTACACGGCGGCCATCTTGCTTCGTACAGCTGACGTTCTGCTCTCTATGGCAGCAGATGGAAGGTGAGCGATCAGCTGAACTAAAAACACTCATAACTCGATTAAAAATGAACGGATTTACAAACGGGCTACTTTCTTACAAACCTTATTACGTATAGACTTGAGATTTGATACTTTTACAATTTATGAATCTCCCAACCATTATTGTTATATTTTGATTCACAGCCACGTCTCTGACGTTTATAAAAGTGCAAACTGTTTGAAAATCGGTTAAAAATTGAGCAAGTTAGAGGTATTTATTAGTACATGCTCCATTGACACCAATGTTATGAAAGGGAGCAGCTGTACAAAGTAAGATGGCCGCCAGCGTAGGAACATCAGGGTCCATTGACGAACAGCGCGGGTGAGACATCTAGTGATATATATGACATCTATGGCAATACGGCCCCATGTCAGGGGGAGGCGCGGCATAAGGATTATAGCTGACGAGAGGGGTGAGAGCTCTGAGACGTGTTTGTGTAAAATAGCTAGCTAAACCTAGCTTGTTTGAAGATTACACAGTGCAGCTTTGAAGCATTATTTAATTTGTTAGGGTATGAAGCCAACATGTTAAAATGGAAACTGTTTCACATCCCATAAAGTCCAAAAGGTAGCCACTCAGCGTTTAACTGGTGCAAGATACAACTCAATCAAAGGTGCTAAGATTTAGTACCGGATCACAATCAAGATAGCCAACTGGCTCACCAGGAGGTAACCAGTTTTACACACAAAAACTCAAAATAACTTCAGCAGCAAAATGAATGACAACTTCAACACAAGCAAATGGTAACGCATTTAAACACTGGGAACCAGATTTAAGGTCACTGATGATGCTTTCATTAGAAACCACATGTTCAAACCTGTGCATCAACTCAAAGGTTTCATAGTGCTTGATGTGCTGTTGGCTGAATATTCTAAAAACAAAGAAGTACTGAACACTAAAAGTGAATGTAATCAATACAGATAAGTTCTGATATAGACATTTAGATATATAGATATATAGATATTTTGATAAATAGAAATTTGCAAGTTGCAAACTCCTGTTTTAAAGTTGAAATTGATTCGACTCCATCCCTAATCAATTTCATTCACACATTCTGCACCACCAAAGTTTTAAAAGTTATTTTTTAGCACCAATTTAAAATATGCACAAACACTGAGCTAGGTGAGCTTCAGTCGATGGGGGAGTCCCATAATGCACTGGGATTCTGAACCATCAGTTCCCAGTTAATTCTGTTTTTCAGCCAGTGAAGACGTGAGGAAACCAAAGCCTTCTGATGTTGTTTCGTGATAGACTTGGAACAGTTGTGATCCTTTACTTTAAACAGAAACTTAAAAAATGTGTTTTCCTTCCAGATTAGGCTGAAAGTTACTTTTACTTTGCTGTCACAGCTTGTGTTAATTTTTCACAGCTGTCTGTGTCACCAGTCTCCCTGATTTACGTAGGAGCCAGAGGAACTGGTATCCTAGCAACAGAAGCAGTTATCCCTACTTTATTTGTGCTGTCACACAATGTGTGTGTGTGTGTGTGTTTGTATGCATGCTTTAGCCCAGTGAGCATGTGCATGTGTGCATGCACGAGAGCTCTTTTGCCTTTTTTTCCAGGTTCTGTATAGAAACTTGCTGTTAAGATGCAAAGCGACACCTCTCTGCTCACAATGGCTCGGAATTTATTGGCATCCGGGGAAAAGCTGTTTACACGGTGCCCTGCGCTGTTTCCAATAGCCGTGAAAATGCTGTCCGACAAGGCTAAGTCGGACCATTTCTCTGTCTCTCCTCACTCGTTAATGTTTACACGCCAACTTTAGAATGTGCACCGCGGCGCTCGCTGCCAATTCGGATCCAGTCCCAGCGTCAGTGAGGTCAGTGGCCGAGGGGAGCCCGATTCACCCCTCCTGGAAAACATTCCCAGGCTGGACGATTTAAATCCAGGGCGCAAGAATTTCATAATTGAATTTGCACCAACTGGATCTAATAAACTGCAGGAGCGGAGCTGCAGAGCCCAACAGGCCCTGTGAGGGATGTAGCGTGCTTTTCATTGGGTCTAATTCAATTACAGCGTCACCCCTTAGACTCACTTCACGTCTCCCAGAGCCCTCACGCTTTACACGAGCTCTGTCAAACATGCCTCACATTTAAATTGTACACGTTGGATTCGATTGGAGATCATGCTCATTTAGTTTCTGGATCGGCTGAATAAAAACCCTCAGGTTTAAGAACGGTGTGGTTTCAGAAATAGGGCGAATGACAGAAAATTGTTACAGCTTCCATTCAGACGTTGCTCACTTGTGTGCTAATGTTGCTTCATTCAGAGAAGTCTTTGGAAGGAATGGAGGGAAACGTGGCGCAGGAAGAAATCGTCCTGTTTGAAGATTAGACACTAAGTTTTATCAGTTAGAGCAGAAAGCACCTCTGAAACGACAGATTTTACACATAATTAATCTTACTGAACACTGAGGTTTTTATGACATAATTCATTTTAAACTACCATGCATGTTGCACGTGTTTAACAAACGCAGGTGACACTAATAACTCTTCAAACAAGGATGATGAAGTCTGTCGAGGTTTTTGTGTTGAAGGCTTTTATTCTCAGACGAGCTTTTCTGTGTTCTGGTTGAATTCCCTGTCGTCTTGGTTTATCTCCCAGGCCCTCAGTAGTCAAACCTGCATCCATTCTCCTCATCAACCAGCTGCTCTTCATGTCACTCATCACTGTTTCCTCACTTCTTTGTCAGAGTCTCCTGTTCTTTTGCCCTGCTGGGTTCAGTTTGTGTCCTCGGATCTAAAAGGTTTTCTCTCTCCCTGTGATGCCAGTTAGAAAAAGTGTTAGCTTCCCAGTCAACGTTTAATTCTGATAATTAAAGTTTTTTTTATTGTTTTCTGTTTATTTAGAGGACTGTTCCTCCTCCCTACGCTGGTGGAGTCCCTTTAGATCCGTTGTTGGTCTCTTTGGTGCCTCTCGGCTCTATTTGAATCCATCCTCCTTCATCGATTTGCTGACGACATCCAGGTTTATCTGCTAGTTAAGCTGAACTCATCGGGTTGTTGAAGTGTTAAAGAATCTTGGATGAAGTTAATCTTCCTCAGTTTTAATGGAAATAAAACTAGAATAATCTGGTTTGGTTTCTCTAAACCTCTCAGCACTCCGTCAGTGCAGTCACTCTGTCAGGGATGCTCGATATTGGCTTTTTTACCGATATCCGATATTGTCTAACTCTTAATTTCCGATACCGATATAAACCGATTTAAGCGGGGTACCCCTCATAAAAAAAGACAAACAAAATCATTTTAGGTAACCAACATCCCATACCTCCTATCATGCATACTTTAATATTGTCAGTGCAAAATAGAACAACTGCTTCAATTCCTCCTCAAAAACAGGAGACGTCTTGATTCCTCCTCCATAACCTCCGCTTTACAGTCGTTACTAATGGAGACACTTTGAGATCAGTCCAAACCAAAGACAGGTCGGTGAGTCCTCTTACACGTTAGGCTGCAAGTCATGACGTGGTTTGATGATGTCATCAAGTGTACGCCAATAGATGTTGCATTCAAGGTTGGCTGGGAAATGCTGAAGCCACAGGATTTAATGCAAAGTGTGCCAAATAACTAAAAATATCTCAAAAACTAAACGTCAGATTAGTTATATTTAGACATTTTGGGAGAGAGGCGAAGTAGCTGAACTGTTTGATGTATAATATGTGCACGGTATGTAAAGGCTGTGTGTGTCATTACAAAAACTGATACAGATAGTTTTCAATATTACATTTTAATGCCGATATTATCGGTAGACTGATAATATCGAACATTCTTGTTCTTGAGGATCAACAGATCGTTGTGGTTGTTAAAACCAGGTTAGACCTCTTGCCAAAGTGAAGCTGTATCTCCCAGTGATAGATCTGGAACAAACCATCCCCAAACTGGTTTGAACTACTGTGATTTTTTGTATTCTGATTAGAATCAATCACCTACAAACTGTCTGCAGTCCATCTGACTGGAACGAAAAACCCCTGTCCTGGAAAAAGACTTCCGGAATGTTTTAGAATTGATTTAAAAATAACAGATGTCTTTTAAAGTTCTAAATTGTCAGGCCTCCATCAAATTTAACTGACCTTATAAACATCTGCATTGTAGTGCAGAGGTTAGCACTGTCGCAGCAAGAAGGTCGTAAGTTCGAATCCCGGCTGTGGCCTTGCTGCGTGGCGTTAGCGTGTTCTCTCCATGCATGCGTGCGTTTCCTCTGGGAACTCCGGTTTCCCCCACAGACCACTACGTGTCTGTTAGGGTGATTGTTAGTTTGTGTAAGTCGCTTTGGATAAAAGTGACTAATACTGTAAATGAATGAACTTAAACATCTACACACCAGAACAATCACTCTAGCAGCTAAAGTTTCTCCTCGATTCCGACTGCGAGGTGTGGATTGAAACTGAGAGGTGCACAGAACCTGAACCCCCCCGGGGGTGACAGACTAATGACCAGAGGGGGGTAAATCCCCCCCATCCCCCTGACAAATCGCACCCTGGTTTCTCATGGAGCTGAAGACTTCGTAGAACTTTTTTTTTTTTGCCACTTAACAAATTACTTGGAAATGGATAAGGCGATTGGTTTGATAGGCAGAATGGACAATTGATATTGATAAGAACGTATCAGTTCTGACCCCTGATACAGGAAATAGCTCGTCTTTTTAACGTCCTGGGGATTTAGAGAGGTCGGTAAGGTTTAAATGATTAGTGTGCATCAGATAAAAAGTAAAACAAAGATGAATAAAACTGCAGAACCTGGGCTAAGAACTATTTGACAAAATGAAAAAGTATTAAGAATCTGTAAATCCACTGAAACGGGTGGTGGAACAAACAGGAAGATCAATCTATTTGTTATCAGTCCCACGTTCCAGACGAGCGATTGAACTGTGAAGCCCTGATTGATGTAATGATAAATGGCCCACACATGGTCTGTCTTCATGTTTGACCTTGGTTCTTCAACGCTCTGTGTGTTGTGTTTTTACCATAGGATGTAGCATCGTTCTGAAGTAGAACCTGTCCTTCAGAACCATCAGAACCTGAATCAGTTTGTCCTCAGACCACCAGACTTTATATCCAGTAACGGAATGACAAAAACAGAGAACTTTTTTATGTTTTCCTCACTTTTTAAATGAAGATTATTTTCAGTCGCTCAGATGAGAATCTGTTTTCTTCCTCCCACCTGAGTCTCTTGTCTCCAGCACCAAAAACGTGATTCAGGATCAAACTAATCTTCACAGTAATTAAACTCTCGTAGAAGGAGGGGGCTCTCGTGCCTGAAGGCTAAAAAAAGTCATCATCTTTTTTTATATTTGGTTTCATAAAACACTACTGCACATATGTTGATTCTTATTTAGTTTAAAATGCAGACCATCACTGAAAAAAGAGAATAGTTGAACCAACTTAATTGAATTGCTTCATTGGTAATAAGTAATTAAATTAAGTTTATCCAACTTAAATGATTAAGTTTGTTTAACTTGATGAATTTAAGTCAAACTCACTCAAATCATTTAGTTTCTACAAATTCAAAATTCAGATCCTTCTGACCTAAATTTATGTAAATTCAACTCAAATCTTTAGGTTTTTCCAAATGAAAAACTGAATGATCAAAAAGCACATTATCAATGACTGAACTTAAAGAGCCTGGGGCGCCAGAGAAAACTCACACAGCA
The DNA here is from genome assembly GCA_006937965.1 of Callopanchax toddi. NCBI lineage: Eukaryota > Metazoa > Chordata > Actinopteri > Cyprinodontiformes > Nothobranchiidae > Callopanchax > Callopanchax toddi. The sequence continues at coordinate 1,678,577 of SSNR01000108.1, read as the reverse complement.
TGAAGAACATGCAAGCTGGCCACAGAGCTGGGAAGTGAACCCACAACCTCCTGACTGTAACAGTGCTAACAACATGCTCCACCAAGCAGCTCACTGTTTCATATGGTTTTAAAAATATTATGCAATGAACACTTTTTATACTTCAACATGTTTTCCTCCTCCTTGAATGGAGTCGAGTATTTATGAATACTTAGTTTTTGTCGCTAACCTGCTAGCAGGGCTTAGCTAGTCATAAATATTCAGCTCCATTCAGAGAGGAGGAAAATGTTTTACAGTGTAAAAAGTCTTTATTGCATTATTACTTGCATCTGTGCAAAATAGTTAAATTTGTGATGTTCTCACAATAAATGTTAAAATGTTCCATCTCTGATATGGATTTTTTTTCTTTTTAGCCAACTTGAAATTCTGATTACAATGAAAGTAAAAACTAAAATAACACGCTAAAACACACATTTAAGATGATTTACATTTAAATAGTTTTTAAGTTCAAAGTCATTGATAATGTGCTTTTTGATCATTCAGTTTTTTCATTTGGATAAACTTAAAAATTTGAGTTGGATTTACATAAATTTCAGTCAGAAGGATTTGAATTTTTGATTTGTAAGGAACTAAATGATTTGAGTCAGTTTTGACTTAAATTTGTCAGGTTGAACCAACTTAATAATTTAAGTTGGATCAACCTAATTGAATTGTTTGTTACCAACTGAAGCAATTCAATTAAGTTGGTTCAACGTATCTTTTCTTTTAGTGTGAACATCACTGATTTTACGTTGATTGAACCCAAAAATGTAAGTTGTCCTGACTAAACCAAAATAATCGGTCAGATTTAGGTCAATAAGTCCGTCACCTCAACTACAGCTCAGATATTCTTTTTAGAACCCAAACACCTGTTTAAGGCTGCAGAGCTCTGATGCCAGAGACGTTCCTTTACGATTTACTGTAGTGGGAGAAAGGGCAGAGGGTGTGGGCTTTTAAAGAGGATCACTAGCTCAGGTAGTTAATGCCTCTCTTTTTTTGTGTCCTCTTAAATCTACCAGAAGAGCCATGCAGAGGGAATTCAAATGAAAACTGACTCCTCTGCCTTCTTTATAGTCCACTCAGCGAGGTCTGTGCTTTGTGTGATTTAAAGGGGGATTGTGTGAGAGCTAAATTGGCTGCAGATGGGTAGGGGGTCTGCAGCTTCACCTCACAGCTTATGGATTATCTGAGCTAGGACTACCAGATTTTACTTATGGGAGCTTTCTTGTGCTTTGACCTGGAAACCCAGCCCTGGCTGGTGTGATGGGGTTCTGGTGGTTTCATGCTTCTATACCTGACTGTTAAACAGGACCGATGCTCTGGAAACGTCTGCTCTGCCGGAGTTAAGTGTGGAGCTGATTAGGTTTGTCTTGCTTTCTTGTATTGATTGTGTCTTCCTCACATCCTAAAGGGAATTGAAATGGGAAAGCATGTCTGGAGCAGCGTTACGCCTACTAGATGCACCTTAAACGGGCGGATTTGAATTAAAATAGGATTTGACTGAACAGAATGGATTCAGCTGACTTTGCTCTGCACTGTATTGGATTGAAAGTCACTATGAATTGGACCTGGTAACCTGTTCAGAATGACGTCATTAGTTCACGACTGCCTGATGCAAAGTGATGGAGTGTAAGAGCGCATACGTCTCTGGGCTGCGACTGGTTGGAAACATAAAATCTGAAGAAAACGGATGAATTTTCAGTTAAATTCTCACATGACACTTTAGAGATGATGTAACTATTTATTTTTTACGTTATGCTAATTTACCTGTCGTAACTGAGCCATAAAGTGTCTGATTTAGGTCTCAGACGTTTGTTTCATGTTTTGGTTTCGAGCTTCGTCAGCTGTTGTCTCACATTTACCACGTTTCTGACTTTGGGAATAGAGCTGTGACTGAGAAGGGTTTAAGACGAGTTCTGAACCGTTCAGAAGAACATTTGTTTTAAGCATGTTCAGTTTCTAGTGACGTGGAGGTGAGGGCCTGCAACTGAAACAGGGTAACCTAGCCTAGGGGCGGAGAGGCTGCCCCTCATGTGGGCGCCCAGGGTTCAGGTCCCGGACCAGCTATGTGTGGAAGCATCCTTCAACATGATACTGAACCCCCGACTACTCTCAGGTCTCCCTCGAAAAAGAGACTCAATCTCAGAGGGACGTTACCTGAATGAATAAGTGTTAGAACAAAAAAACACATTTGTAAATGTTCGCAATTTATTCCAATGGCGTAGATTTGCTCTTGACATTGATGGGGACCAGGACGGGACGTGTGTGTGTGTGTGTGTGTGTGTGTGTGTGTGTGTGTGTGTGTGTGTGTGTGTGCAGGAAGTGCAGATTAAAGCAATCTGTCCTGGTCCGGGGATCGGCCCAAAGTTACCATCACAGGGAAATGCCCGATGGCTGTTTCTCATCCAGACCCAGAGCAGGTGCTAGCGGCTCGGCGCGGGCCGCGAGGGTCTCGCTCCGGTCGATCCAGGCACGCCTCCTTACCCTGGACACAAGTCCGTTCACGGACTCCGTGCACAGCGCCTGGTCCTCTGGGCTGCATGTTTTTTTGGTGAGGATGCAGCTGTTTCTAAACCCTTGGATCAGATTATTGGTGGGGACGCGTCACCTCCATCCATGCTAACTCTACACCCATGGTTTATTGCCAGCAGTCACATCGCAGTGAGATACTGTTTTAAAAATCCACAATGAAACATTTTATTTGAATAACTTGATTCACTCATGGGTAAAACTCCTCAGACTGTCCTATTGATTCTCATCTGAACATTATTTAAAGGGACATTTCTGCAATTTCAAAGTGTGTTTCTGTCTGAATGTTAGCAACATAGATACCTTACTGAATATTATGAAATATATTTATTTGCAACAGAACTGATGATTACAGGTAGTCCAAATGTGCCAACACCAAAGTGTGTTGTGACATGCGCTCTGCATAGTAGGGATGTGAACCCCCACCACTGAGGCCGATTCGATTCGTATCTCGATACGCTCCCAGCGATTCGATACATTGACGATACGGTGAAGCCTCTGCCGATACGATTCATCCCTGCTGGCGATTCGATGCGATTCACGATGTGATTTGAAACGATTCAACACATCACAGAGTCCACGTCTGTTTTTAAAAATCATCATAATTACTTCTCTCTCTCTCTTTCTCTGTGAAAGATTTATTTGATACTTTATTGTTTTTGATAAATCAATAAATTCAACTTAAAACATGCACTTCATTATGGTTCAGACAAGAGGACTGTTTTATTCCTAATAAACACTAAATCATCACCAAAAATGTTACATTTGTTGTTCGTCTCAACTGTTGCTGAATTTCCCAGAGGATTTTCCCCAAGGGATCAATAAAGTAAATCTCTGTACTTTTTAACAATTAATTGATATAGCCAATTTAAAAGATTAGGCCTCTTAAAAATAATAAAAAATGTGAACCCTTAACAAAGCCCTTTCCTCAGGTCCTCCTTTAATTAATAGTACTTTCTGCCTGTAATTTTACTAAACCACTTGTTAAACCTCCTCTAACCAACATTTCCAGCATTAACTCTGTGCAGTGTGTGAATAACTCCAACATAGTGTCTCTAATACTGACTAACAGATTCTAGTGGCTACCAGAGCAGAAATGATTACGCGTCATCTCCTCCTCACCTGTTCTACCAGGTTTTCTAACTGCGCCTGCACCACCAGGCTTCCGTAGTTTTACTGGTGGTGCGTTCAACAAAACGAGGACAAAACAGATAAACTGATCAACCGGTTGAACTCGGAGTCGTTGCTGTTAAATAGCGGGACGGTTCTCCCCCGCGCCTCCGGGGAACGAGTTACAAGGACAGCAGCTGAGCCACGAAACCTCCGGTAAACGTCACGTGAACGAGCGCTGACTCGGTGGCAGACAAACACACACACAGTGTTTACAGCACCTGCAGCTCGCCCCACAACCTGCGTGGACACCCTGAACTAATCGATGCAACCATTGTTTTCACCGATGGGAGACGAGAGAGAGAGAGATACGTTGCGCGTTTAGCCGTCAGCTGTGGCCGATGCACGCTGAAGCTACCGGTGCAGTCGGATTTTACACGTCGTGATCGGACCACCGGTTCAGATCGGTGAATCTCCACATCCCTACTGCACAGGAGTGGGGCTAATTCAGAGAAACTACTTTTAGCTCCTCGGCTCGGTCTAAAAGAAAACTGCTGCCACCTCGAACCGCTGAACATTTCTCAGAGTTTGATCATTTTATTTTATAAACCTCCACGTCATCATGTTGGTAGAAATATTTTAAGTTCCTGCCGTGGTCGCACAGGAGGTGTCACATTTTGCTGCTGGTGATGAAAAATCACATAATCCAGTTAAAAAAAACACAATTACAAATTAATAGTGCATACATTTGTGTTGAATTAGGAAACGAGTCATTTCAGGTGTTGACTGAGCTCAGGTTAGCCGTTAGCTCATCTGTAATCTCTAGTTCTCCAAACAAAGGCTGTTCAGGAGGCTCTCTGCAGAGGCTGAAGTCTGGGTCAGTGACACCGGTGCTGAATCTGTTTTTATAAATTCTAATAAGATGACACACACAGAATGTAAAATTTACCCAGAGAGCTGATACAATAAAAATGTCTAATGCTGGAAAATGAACGTCTTATTCTTAAATTACATTTTAATATTGGAAGTCAGAAATGCTCTCTTAAAGCCTCAAAAGTACTGACTTAAAAAAAAAAGCAAGACTTCAGTTCAGCCTTTGACAGGAAGCCCCTCACTGGTTAATCACCAGTCCTATTTGTCTTTAATCACACTCAGGATTCAGAAGGTTGTGAAGCAACGTGGGCCGAATTCTGACAAACACTGATTGTTATCAGGAAGCTGACTGCTGCAGCTGACAGCCCTTCCACTCGCTGGAGGCTTAAGTTTGACAGGAAACAGCTGTTTCCTAACATTTCCCCCACTTCATGTAAACAGAGAGAATGCTCTTACTGCCAAAAGCCAAAGAACTAAAAGTTTATCAGCAGGATTTAGCTGAAAAGAACACATCAGATGGAAAAGTATGAAAATGTTCCTGTCAAAACATGTTGCGCAAGTAAAGAAAATATGTTCAAAAGCAAAGTTAATAGTTTTCACAGGTTGGTGCAAGATTTACGGCAGCATTTAGCTTTTTCTGAGGGTTTATTCTATGTTTACTACCACTCACCAGACTTCTTAAAAAAAGAGTTTCAGCTGAAAAACATGTTTTGACTGGAAAAGAAAACCACATTCTCATTAAAAGTCTGCAAACAAAACGCAGGATAAAGACACAAGTTGTCTCTGTTGTGTATTTATGGAACACAACTCCATCTTAGAATAAAACATTAATAAATACATTTAAAGTGTTTAAAAATCATTAAATGAAGAATTATAAACTACATGCTCAAACTGAGAGGACATTTAGTCTCTGAGGAAAACGCTCCCAGTCAAAGATGTGACGAGTGAAGACAGCAGACTACAGCTGGAGGTGTCGTCACCTCCACACTGCTGAGGGCTGCAGGCTCAGCGCGAGGCATGAGTACTGAACATGAAATAGGGACGTAAAAAGAATCCAGAACTGGTTTGCAGAAATTCTAGAGAAGAGGGGAAACATTTGATCTACTGAGCTGTGAAAAAGACACAAATGCTAATTATGTAAATGCATAAACACAAGCACAAATTCTGGATCTGCACTACAGAATACATTAAAGGGACAAGAGGGAATATTTATAATAAAAATAATGATGCATGCTCAGTTTTAAGTGATGAAGCATTTTAAATCAAAAAGAATGAGGTCACCATGGATCATTCCATCATCTTGAACAGGCTGTGAGCTGTAAAATGTTCTGCAATTCGGGAACGAATTTCCCGCGCTGTCCTACGGATGTGACGTCAACTGACGCTGCTGCGCGTTCTGGAAGCTAAAAAAGTAATAATAAATGTATATCCAGTAGGTGGCAGTATTGCACCGTTGTGTTGTGTTGCTGGTCAATGGCGGACTTCCTTCGTCTGAATCAGTGGTTTTTCTCATCAAACTGGTGTTATCTTGTTTATGGAGCTGAAAACCTCTCTGATGGATTATAGGGTTCCACAGAGCTAAAGGTGCTGTTATAGGCGACCGCACAGCGATCTGTCCATGTTTATGGGTCTCTGGACGATAGGCCTCAAATCCCCGACTGTTTCCTGGACCTCAGTCCACTTACAGTGCATCAAAGTCGGGTGTGCAGCGCACGCTCCTCCGGGTGCTCCGGAGCTCCACTCTGTGATGAGAACTTGAGAAATCTAGGGTGATAGAGACGGCGGGACATGATTCTATCACCCTAGATTTCTCAAACTCACCTCAGAGTCAGAGAACACCGACTGATTAAAGCTTTTAGCGATACAGGCAGCTGGGAAGGACTGGAACATAGCAGCTAGCGAGATTATGTCACGATCGTGACTCGAGTGGGACCCATAATGAGACCCAGACAACAGGGTGTGAAAACAATAAGAGTCTTTATTAAAATTAAAAGGGAAAAGGGAGGTGGAATGCAGCAGGAAGGCAGTCCAGCTGCTGGGGGAGAAAAACAGGACAAGGAGGTGAGAGGAAGTGATGGGAGAGTGGGTCTCACCACAGCGGGTAGGGAAGTCCGTGATCCAGTGGGGGGATGTCAGAGGCGGTCCGGGTCGGAGACGAGCAGGCAGAATCCAGGGGGGAGCAGGCAGAGACGGTAGTCCAGAACGGAAGGTAAGTCCAAAATCCAGAAGAATCCAAACGAAAACCGACAAGGAGCAGGCTAGAGGCAGTAGTCAGGGTACGTAAACTGTGGTCATGAACAGGAACAGGAACAAGAACAAGAACAAGAACAAGAACAAGAACAAGAAACAAGAAACAAGAAACAAGAAACAAGAAACAGGACTATGGAGGCTTGAAGGCTGTGAGGTAAACACAACAGACGATCTCGCACTGAGGAGCTGCAGAACTGTGGTTAAGTAGTCAGAGGGACAGGTGGAAACAATTGATGATGATTAGCAGGTGAGGGAGGGGGCAGAGAGCAGGAGCGAGTTTTCATGACACAGGTGAGGGAGGGGCAGAGAGCAGGAGCGAGTTTCATGACACAGGTGAGGGAGGGGCAGAGAGCAGGAGCGAGTTTCATGACAGATTAGCTCTGTTAGATCGGCTCCTGCTGTCTCTGTGTGTGTGTGTGTGTGTCGTGGTTTTACTATATTTCCTTTTGTATTAATAAAATGTATTTTTATTTATGGAATCATGTCTCCGGCTGCCTTTGGTTGAACCCTTATGAGATAGTGAGAAGTTTGTGCGCGCTCCCGTTCAAGGCTGTAGTTATTCGCAGCGCCAGGCTCATGAGGTTCATATTTCAAATTTTTCCTCTTCTCCCTTTAAAGTGATAATATGCAACTTTTTCATATTTTAAATCTTGTCCTTGAGCCAGTCTGTGCTAATA
>SSNR01000108.1:1645387-1670923 GCA_006937965.1 Callopanchax toddi | reverse complement strand
CGGACTTGACGCTGGAACAGGGGCCGGACTTGACGCCGGAACAGGGGCCGGACTTGACGCTGGAACAGGGGCCGGACTTGACGCTGGAACAGGGGCCGGACTTGACGCTGGAACAGGGGCCGGACTTGACGCTGGAACAGGGGCCGGACTTGACGCTGGAACAGGGGCCGGACTTGACGCTGGAACAGGGGCCGGACTTGACGCTGGAACAGGGGCCGGACTTGACGCTGGAACAGGGGCCGGACTTGACGCTGGAACAGGGGCTGGACTTGGAGCTGGACCCTCAGGACTTCGGCTTGGAGCGGGACCCTCAGGACTTCGGCTTGGAGCGGGACCCTCAGGACTTCGGCTTGGAGCGGGACCCTCAGGACTTCGGCAGGGCGCGGGACCCTCAGGACTTCGGCAGGGCTCGGGACCCTCAGGACTTTGGCAGGGCTCGGGACCCTCAGGACTTCGGCAGGGCTCGGGACCCTCAGGACTTTGGCAGGGCTCGGGACCCTCAGGACTTCGGCAGGGCTCGGGACCCTCAGGACTTCGGCAGGGCTCGGGACCCTCAGGACTTCGGCAGGGCTCGGGACCCTCAGGACTTCGGCTGGGCTCGGGACCCTCAGGACTTCGGCTGGGCTCGGGACCCTCTGGAACTCGACTTGACTCGGGACCCTCTGGAACTCGACTCGGGACCCTCTGGAACTCGACTCGGGACCCTCTGGAACTTGACTCGGGACCCTCTGGAACTTGACTCGGGACCCTCTGGAACTTGACTCGGGACCCTCTGGAACTTGACTCGGGACCCTCTGGAACTTGACTCGGGACCCTCTGGAACTTGACGTGACTCGGGACCCTCTGGAACTTGACGTGACTCGGGACCCTCTGGAACTTGACGTGACTCGGGACCCTCTGGAACTTGACTCGGGACCCTCTGGAACCTGACTCGGGACCCTCTGGAACTTGACTCGGGACCCTCTGGAACTTGACTCGGGACCCTCTGGAACTTGACTCGACTCGGGACCCTCTGGAACTTGACGTGACTCGGGACCCTCTGGAACTTGACGTGACTCGGGACCCTCTGGAACTTGACTCGGGACCCTCTGGAACTTGACTCGGGACCCTCTGGAACTTGACTCGGGACCCTCTGGAACTTTACTCGGGACCCTCTGGACTTCGGCTTGGAGCGGGACCCTCAGGACTTCGGCTTGGAGCGGGACCCTCAGGACTTCGGCAGGGAGCGGGACCCTCAGGACTTCGGCAGGGCTCGGGACCCTCAGGACTTCGGCAGGGCTCGGGACCCTCAGGACTTCGGCAGGGCTCGGGACCCTCAGGACTTTGGCAGGGCTCGGGACCCTCTGGAACTTGACGTGACTCGGGACCCTCTGGAACTTGACGTGACTCGGGACCCTCTGGAACTTGACGTGACTCGGGACCCTCTGGAACTTGACGTGACTCGGGACCCTCTGGAACTCGACTTGGAACGGGACCAGGATCATCGGGACTTTGACGTGGAGCGGGAGGCGAGGCGTCCGGCGACGGAACCCTCGGTGGATCAGGGCGTGGACTAGGAACAGGACTTGGAGTAGATGCAGGACCGGAAACCGGAGCAGGACTGGAAGCAGGGAGCGAGGCGTCCGGTGACGGGACCCTCGGTGGCTTGGGTGATTGAGGAACAGGTGGAGAGGCGACTGGCTGCGGAACTCCCCGCTGGAGGAGAGGCGGGACGTCGGGTGTGACCTCCGGCTGGACCCGACACGGAGCGCCAGACTCGAGCACCGAACAGCAGGTGAGCCCCTCCGTAGAGAGGTCTCGCAGCGCTGCCNATACATTAAAGGGACAAGAGGGAATATTTATAATAAAAATAATGATGCATGCTCAGTTTTAAGTGATGAAGCATTTTAAATCAAAAAGAATGAGGTCACCATGGATCATTCCATCATCTTGAACAGGCTGTGAGCTGTAAAATGTTCTGCAATTCGGGAACGAATTTCCCGCGCTGTCCTACGGATGTGACGTCAACTGACGCTGCTGCGCGTTCTGGAAGCTAAAAAAGTAATAATAAATGTATATCCAGTAGGTGGCAGTATTGCACCGTTGTGTTGTGTTGCTGGTCAATGGCGGACTTCCTTCGTCTGAATCAGTGGTTTTTCTCATCAAACTGGTGTTATCTTGTTTATGGAGCTGAAAACCTCTCTGATGGATTATAGGGTTCCACAGAGCTAAAGGTGCTGTTATAGGCGACCGCACAGCGATCTGTCCATGTTTATGGGTCTCTGGACGATAGGCCTCAAATCCCCGACTGTTTCCTGGACCTCAGTCCACTTACAGTGCATCAAAGTCGGGTGTGCAGCGCACGCTCCTCCGGGTGCTCCGGAGCTCCACTCTGTGATGAGAACTTGAGAAATCTAGGGTGATAGAGACGGCGGGACATGATTCTATCACCCTAGATTTCTCAAACTCACCTCAGAGTCAGAGAACACCGACTGATTAAAGCTTTTAGCGATACAGGCAGCTGGGAAGGACTGGAACATAGCAGCTAGCGAGATTATGTCACGATCGTGACTCGAGTGGGACCCATAATGAGACCCAGACAACAGGGTGTGAAAACAATAAGAGTCTTTATTAAAATTAAAAGGGAAAAGGGAGGTGGAATGCAGCAGGAAGGCAGTCCAGCTGCTGGGGGAGAAAAACAGGACAAGGAGGTGAGAGGAAGTGATGGGAGAGTGGGTCTCACCACAGCGGGTAGGGAAGTCCGTGATCCAGTGGGGGGATGTCAGAGGCGGTCCGGGTCGGAGACGAGCAGGCAGAATCCAGGGGGGAGCAGGCAGAGACGGTAGTCCAGAACGGAAGGTAAGTCCAAAATCCAGAAGAATCCAAACGAAAACCGACAAGGAGCAGGCTAGAGGCAGTAGTCAGGGTACGTAAACTGTGGTCATGAACAGGAACAGGAACAGGAACAGGAACAAGAACAAGAACAAGAAACAGGACTATGGAGGCTTGAAGGCTGTGAGGTAAACACAACAGACGATCTCGCACTGAGGAGCTGCAGAACTGTGGTTAAGTAGTCAGAGGGACAGGTGGAAACAATTGATGATGATTAGCAGGTGAGGGAGGGGGCAGAGAGCAGGAGCGAGTTTTCATGACACAGGTGAGGGAGGGGCAGAGAGCAGGAGCGAGTTTCATGACACAGGTGAGGGAGGGGCAGAGAGCAGGAGCGGGTTTCATGACAGATTAGCTCTGTTAGATCGGCTCCTGCTGTCTCTGTGTGTGTGTGTGTGTGTCGTGGTTTTACTATATTTCCTTTTGTATTAATAAAATGTATTTTTATTTATGGAATCATGTCTCCGGCTGCCTTTGGTTGAACCCTTATGAGATAGTGAGAAGTTTGTGCGCGCTCCCGTTCAAGGCTGTAGTTATTCGCAGCGCCAGGCTCATGAGGTTCATATTTCAAATTTTTCCTCTTCTCCCTTTAAAGTGATAATATGCAACTTTTTCATATTTTAAATCTTGTCCTTGAGCCAGTCTGTGCTAATATGACTCTTTACAGAGTTAATGAAAAGTCACTTAGCCCCATCTGGTGATTACAGCCGGAATACGATTGCAAAATCTCCGTCACGGTACCCAGGAAGTCACGTGTCTCACGAGGGTTAAGCTAACCCAAAGTGGCTAGCTGTTATGCTAGCGCTGGAGTGTTTTTAGCTCATGATTCCTGATTTTTCCCATCTCTCCCTGCTTGAACACAGCTGATTTCTTTGAAGGAGTAAATAACCGCTCCTGTAGAAAGCTATGAAGGCTGAGGAGACATTTCAACAGGTAGATTTAGGCGTTTAGAAGCTGAAACAATATGCTAACTTGTGTAATGCAGGGATTTAAAACGGACACCAGAGGGCGCCCAAAACAAGCAAAACTGCATATTATCACTTTAAGTCATTCTGAAATCACTCAGATGATTTATTAGATGTTGACTTCGTAAATTTATTTCAAGTGAAGCAAACAAAAATATTCTATTAATAAATATAAACATTCTGAGGTTAAAAGATGCTCATGGGGATGCGAAGAGGAGGTTCGATTAGGCCACACCCCCAAACGCGTGACAGCATTTTAAATCTACAGATGCTCTCCCAAAGAGAGCGCTGGGCTTTGCACAGTGGCAAATCTGAAAGATGTAAAGAAAAACAAAGAAATATTTAGTAACTGGCTCTCAGGAGAATTTACAACAAGCAGCATATTAATGGTTGACCTCTCAGATGAAAGGATCTGAAGAATCTCTTCAAAGGAAAGTTAGCATTATAAACTTGCAAAAAATAAAGCAGATACTAATAAGAAGCAGATAGTGATTTTTCTGACGTTGTTGGAAGTATGCATTGCAGAAGTAAAATCCTGCTGAATAGTCAGGATGCTACAATCCATTTATCCTCAGTAATTTAACTCAGTGTAAAATGTCACAGTGACAGAGAGGAGGAGAGGAAACAGTCTGGTGATTAATGTGAGTTTCTGAACTGATTTATTGCTTTCAGTCTTATTATACTTTCCCTAAAGTCTACATTGTGTTTATGGTGTGATGTGATGCATGTATGTAGCATGTGCTGGTGACACCTCCTCCCTGACAAACAGGCTGGATTATGTCACTTCTTTTTTCCTTTCCTTTACTTTTCAGAAGTGTGAGCTGTAGAGATGTGATTACCACACCACAGAGGAATGCACTGACATGCCCTCAACATCTTCTTGTCAGTCAGTAAATTAAAAAACCACAAAGCTGCAAAATCTGTGCAGTGGTTGAAATGGTTAGACAGTTGTTTGAATGTTGCATTGAAGAAAGAATAAAATCACAGCAGACTCGTGTCTCGCTGTGCAAAGTGTGACATCCCCTGCTGTTTGTTATGTACATAAATTGTGCTGGTGTTCCATATACTGGAGCTTCTTTTCTGACAGTTTCCTGCTGGATTTCTAAGCTGCAGTTGGACAGAAATCATATATGAAGACTGAACCAAATTCTGAGGCGCACATGTGGAAGGTTTGGGTTGTGTCCACTGGTCACAGACAGAGTGTGCAACGGCAGCCGAGCAGACAAAATAAATTCACTAAAAACAGGGTTAGCATGGTGTCTTGTTGCCTTGGGTTGGGATTCCCCAAACTGTGGTGCGTGCACCCCTGGGGGTGGACGAGCTGCCACTAGGGGGTGCGCAAGATGAAAACTGTAATGGTGAAAATTTGAAACAATTCCACATTTACAGTGTTTTTTTCCCCCACTCAATAAAAATGTGTAAATAAACATGTACCATTATTGTGTGGAGCTGTGGGACAATATTTGGCTGAACTCTGAGTCTTTTTTCTGTCAATCATGTGAACTCTTTCGAGCAGACCTTTATTTTGAAGGCGACGATAACTTTTACTATTAGTTCCGGGGCAAAGTTGCGAGGAGCTGCTGGACTGTTTACCTCATCAAATGGATATTATTTATTCAAAGAATCCTTCTTGACAGCTTGTAACAACTCTGCTGATTGATTCCATGTGTGTCCTCATTTAATCAACTCCATGGTGAGTCGTTTTCTTTGTTTCTTTTGTTTTTACTAAAGATGCAGCGCTACTTTCTGCCGCCGATGAGCTAATGGCTAACGGAGCTGGGTGTTCATTTTAAAACACTAAGCAGTTAGTTAAGCGAACCGTCAGCTTTATCCAGTGTAGTAACCTCCTGCTCACTTCTAAACATTTGATCAGCACTCCCTCATACACACCCGCCGTCTTTACAAGATACGCCCGTTACGTGGAAATGCGAGGGGCGTTTACTGACTGTAGGACGCGCAACTCTCAAAGTAATCCTTGGTTACATCTGATTTAATTATTAAACACACAAAAGTATCGAAAATTTGTAACATTAATGATTCGTAGGTACCAGGAATTTGTTCAAATGTCAAAGGTCTCCATCCGGGGATTGGGGGTGCGCGAACACGGCTGGGACATAGAAGGGGCGCGGCAAAAAGAGTTTTGGGAATCGCTGCTGTATACTGTCTTAAAAGTCTTAGATGGTTTCAAATCTTCACCTGTAGCTCTAGATCAGGGGTATGCAGCCTTTATGACTCTAAGAGCCGTTTTACCACCTTTCCTTTGAAAAATCATTTGTGAAGAGCCACAAAATCGACTTAATCCTAAAAATGAAGCTCATATTCTAATTTGACTTGTTCTTTTTATTTTAAAGCAACAGAAACAAATGAATAAAGACTAAAAATATTAGTCTAGTAACTAGTAATATTACTAGTTACAGCAAAAAATGTAATAGTTTGTATTACATATTACAGTCCCCAAAAAGTAACTAAGTTACACTACTTTGAGTTACTTTTGGCAAAATATCTTATGTGACAGCATTCTAAAATACTATAACTGATCAATTTACATTTTTCACAAGAACAACACCAGAAAATACCATAATTTTCTCACTATTTTATTAAACTACAGTCAATTCTAAAGAATATTTTATTAATGTCGGTCCATATATCAGCTGTTGATACTCCTGGGCTTCAAATATTCTCTTCAGCTCCTTAATATATTACTTTACTTTAAAAGATTAATGTAAATATATTACTAGTTTCTCAAATTGTAACTAATAATGTATTACTTTACTTTAAAAGATTAATGTTAATATATTACTAGTTACTCAAATGGTAATTAGTAATATATTACTTTACTTTAAAAGATTAATGTTAATATATTACTAGTTACTCAAATGGTAATTAGTAATATATTACTTTACTTTAAAAGATTAATGTTAATATATTACTAGTTACTCAAATTGTAACTAATAATGTATTACTTTACTTTAAAAGATTAATGTTAATATATTACTAGTTACTCAAATTGTAACTAGTAATTTATTACTTTACTATAAAAGATTAATGTTAATATATTACTAGTTACTCAAATTGTAACTACTAATAAATTACTTTACTTTAAAAGATGAATGTTAATATATTACTAATTACTCAAAAAAGGAATATATTACTGTAATTAATTACTTTGTAACTAGTTACTCCCAACACTGGTTGTTGTTCAAAACTATGCAAGGATCTATCAACTCTGGCCATTTTTGCAGAAAGTAAGTCAAGTAAATTGCCCAGTTAGAAATAAATGAAGTTGCATCTTGATGCATTAAAAACAAAAACAACAAACAAACAAATAATTCATCAAGTTGTTGGTTATTTATGACTGAAACAGACAACTTCAATGTTTTTTGTTTGAATTGTTCTCTTAGTTTTAGGAATAACTTGCTCTACGGTGATGTATCTTACTGTATTTTGAAGTCTTAAAATGAGGTAAAAATCCATAAATTTTCTAAACTACTATTTGCTTTTACAGATGTTTTGTTTATAGATTACTTCTCTGGCTAAAGTGGAGGCACTCTATGTTGGAAAGTTATCAGAGCTGTCAAACAGTTAGCTCTAAAGTAAAGCTGCATTTTCAAAAGGTTTTGTTTCCCCAGATACTAAAAATAGATCTTGACGTCACGCTGCAAAGCATCATGGTACATTCGATAGTACAACTTCAGCACCGTTCTCTGTTTATTCTATGACGTGTTTACCTACAAGTATATTTGCTATTAATCTCCCAAAAAATGCAGAAAAGGGGAGAAACAAAGCACTGCTGCTGGGGTTTATGCAAGTCAGACTCCACTAGATATCCTGAGCCATTACGTTTTTTCTTCTGTCTTCAAAGGCCGGTAAAGTAAAGCATTTATTCGTCCCCCTATAAATTAATTTCTTATATACTGTATATAATATTTATATATATATATTTATATATAAGAGTGTGTGTATGCATTATGTAGCGTTTATAAACTCTATTTTTAGTTTATAATTTCACACACTTCTGTAGAGATCTAGCTTTGTTTTGTTAGTCTGACACAGAGGAGGTTCTCTGAAGCTTTCACTTACTAGACTCCACAGGAACTCTAGGTTCTGTTGATGCTACAGGGAGTAGATCATGTATTTTAATATTGATGAAAGGAAGTCTGAGTCGGAAGAAGACTTTACAGGTTTATTATAAAAAGACGGACGACAGTACAACAGATAAGCAAGAGGTAGCAGTGTTTAGCATTTGTCAACACGATGTTAAAGTGTTCTAAGTTGATCTTAAAAGAAGTTTTAACGATCTGAGTCGCAAGATGCTATGAGACTAGGGGATTTAGCTTAATTTAGTTTAAGGATTGAGTGGAGGAGTTACTTGATGTAAGCTACGTGGAGTGTTAGCTTTTATCAAAGTAGGCCTCTGCTTTACCAGATTGGGTACCTGACTGAGGCTGCTCCGTGGATCACTTTGGCGTGGATGGACGATCGTTTGAGGGTGGTAGTCCCTGACGACCATCTGCTTCCTCCAGGGGCAGGTTGAGCCCCCTCGGGCCGCGTTGATGTCCGGGATACGAGCTAGCGGTCCCATTTCCAGCAGGGAGCATCGGAGGCTGGCATTCCCATGATAGAGCGTCAGACTGAAGGTGTCGGACCTCAGAGGGAAGCTGGTTTCATCGGCCCCACGGGGCTTTTACCCGTACAGGAGGACCGGCAACTTTAGGAAAATAGCTGAGCTGTGTAGAGGTTGACAGCCAGCGTGTCGTCTGGTTAGTGTTTAGACCAGAACTCTCGTGTCTCCGGAAGTGGAGAGGTTAAGACGGCACATTAGTGCAACGTGGGCCAATGAGGGAGAGTTTAACAAGTCACGTGACTCAGATCTTTAAAACGGACAGTTTACCTTCATTGAATAAGTAAATATGAGTAATAAAGTTGAATTAACCTTTTAGCAAAGTATGTATGAAATAATACTGAAGCTGGATCAAACATTCATAATACTGTGGAAGAAAATGCATTAATCATGTTAAAGACATTTCTGAACAGTTTACTTAAAGCCATACTCAGTAGCCAGGTAAACAAACGAGGTCTCCTAGCTATTTTACAGAAACACGTCTCGGTGAACTCACCCCTCCCGTCGGGTAAAATCCATACGCCAGCCTCCCGCCGACATAGGACCACGGTTTGTAAAGGTGACAAAGCAGAGTCTAACTCCAGCCGCAGAAACGTTCCCCCAGCTTTTCCTCTTTTCACCTCCAAATGTTTTTAGTTTTCTGCTAGCTGAAAAGGTGTTTTTTGGGGGGGACTCTGGTATTTGTATCTTAAAATGGAAGAGCTAAGCGCGGCTCTCTGTCCTACTTCTACTTTCACTTTCACTTCCGGGATGTTCTGCCCCAAAATGTGTCCAGGCGGATTAATGCCAATCCAAGCAGTGAGGAAATGCGGCAGATAGACAGCTGGATTGGAAGTTTTTATAGAACTGCGGGACAACCACTTTATTGATTTATTTCGGGTTTTTTAAATCTCCACAATATATTTATGGCTATACTATGTTGGAACATTGTTAAGAGGCTTAAAAAAAAAAAAGTTAAAAGCTACATTGTTTACCTGGCTACTGAGTATGGCTTTAAAGTGTCATTTTAGGAAGAGACACAAAAAGTCTTTAAGTTTTATTATTATAACTAAAGAGGGTCCTGTGGATTCTTCCGGAACGACCGAACCCTTGGAAGAATGTTGATTCAGGTTAAAACATAATAAAGAGTCATTATAATCCGAGTTATTGGGAAAAAGATGGATTATTATTTGTGATGGTCAACAGGGGTCAGAGGTCAGAGATTATAGTGTATTTGATAACGCTACAATTAGAAGAACCGACCCTCATCTCTTCTATATTTAATTGTGCCTGATTGAACCAGCAGCTCCAGGTTGTGACTTTACATGTGATTTTTTTTTCTTTGCTCAGTTCAACCTGGTTGATCTTTCAGGGAGAAAAAAAGGTCAGTTTTGTTTGGTAATCGATTAAATCTTTGAAAACTAAACACGCTTTTCGAAACTAAAAGACACAGCAGCCAAATGTAATCAATGTAGAGAAAGTAATCAGTGTTTGATTAGATGTAATGCTCCAGATATTGATCTGTTTCTGCAACAAGAGGCAGCTTCGTGCACCCCGAATGAGAAACCTTCGATCGCCTGCTGAAGTTAAACACCGGCTGTAACTGCAGACTGAACCGCCTCGGACAACAGAGATGACGGGCAGAAATGAGAAAACTACCTGTGATTCTCGGCTGAGTCACCGCTTCTTCTTTTCTTTCTGTCTCTTAGACGTCAGATGGAAATGTTCTCCTTTTCCTTTTTTCTTGCTGTCAGGATCACAGATTTTTCCCACGTTTTCTTGCAGCAGCTCTTTGACACAAAGGTCTCAGTGTTGCTGTAATTTGACACGACACCACAGAATAAAAACTGACCAGGAAGAAGGAAGTGCTCCCTGTGATTTATGAGGAGATATATTTGACTGAAGCTGATGAAGAATCTGTGAACTTGACAGGCTGACGGGCGTGTGAGGAAAGTTCAAACTTGTCAGCTCAACTTGAGGTGTTCTCACCTTTTTTCTCCGGTGACTAACTTGCTGTGCCTCATTATTAGAATATTGTCATTTGCTTGAACAAGGTGAAGCTGCTGAGAAGTCAAGGGACAGAAAATGTCAGCTGACTGATGATTTAGAGAAATACAAGTAAAGACTTTAGTGGTGGAGAATCATGTCCTCGTTATCGCAGCAGCAAAAGTCAGTGACAGACTGGTACCGGATGAGGATGAGGACCACAATCTTTACAGTGCAGGCAGCAAAAAGACAACTCTGATATGAATCATCCTGCACTGAAACAGTGGATTAAATCCAAGTACTTATTAGCTTGTTGAGGTTTTTGGTTGACTGTTTTTGTCAAAACTGCAATTTGAAGGTTTTGGAGAAATGCAATTTATTTTCCTTTGCTGCTTAAGTGAACTGCATGCTACTCAATGCTCATTTATTACTGTTTTTGAATGAAAATCAGTTGAAAACTCTTATTTTTTTAATTTCTGTCAGTGAATAAAACATTACAGGTAAGTCTAATAAAAGCAACTTCATGCTTCTGAGCTGATTTAGTAAAATAAATCCTCAAGTTTCAGTTTTATGGACCATCATCACACACACACACACACACACACACACACACACACACACACACACACACACACACACACACACACACACACACACACACGCACACAAACACAGAGGTGGGTAGAGTACCCCAAAAATGTACTTAAGTAAGAGTAGCACTACTTCAACATATTTTTACTCAAGTAAAAGTAAAAAGTTGCTGTCCCAAAAATACTTGAGTATGAGTAAAAAAGTGTTTGTTAAAAGTTTACTTGACTACTGAGTAACATCCATCTGATTTTTTGAAATGATGTCATCAGACAGACAAAAATATAAAGTTTAAGGGAAATTCTAATATCTTAAAGGCTAAAATGAAAAACACTGATACAATCACAACATGATATCAAAATAGCAACAAAAAAAGAAGCAGAAGACACACTTTTCAAAGTATTTAAAAAAAAAAATAATGCCAAAATTAAGTAGTGCTATCTATGTGGCTATAAATCTATAGGTAGCTATCTATTTAGCTAATTTAGCTAGCTAGCTATATCTAGCTTTTGTGCAAGCTAGGTAAAGATAGCTAGCTAGCTAGAAAATGAGAGTAGGAAAACAAAGCTGGCGCAGAAACATGTAGTCTCCTTTAATAAACTGTAGGTGTGTGTCTGGTAGGGGTTGCACGAACTAGTCGACTTTTGTGGGCTGTAGTGACTTTTTAAACCAAAGGTCGACTCTTCGCTGATCACGTGAACTTTTACTTTGAAGGGTTTTCGTTCCATTTCCTTTAATGAGTTCCGGTCTGGCGCTGCGCTATTAAAACGGATATTTACTCAAAGAATACTTCTTGGCAGCTTTTGATGCCGTTGCCAATCGATTGTCCTGATTTAATCAACCAGACGGTGAGTCTTTGCTTTCTTTATCTCTTGTTTTACTAAAAATGCGGCGCTATTCAGCCCATTCAAACCTCCGATGTGCTAACGGCTAAGCTAACGAGCTAATGGCTCGGCTATCAAGCTTTGAGTGATTTTATTCATTAAATAGCGAATGTCTTTGTTATGATTATGGCCGAACAATAGACCACAATCTAACAAAACTGTTTTTCATATAAACCTGACTAAAATGTGACTCAAACTAATCAGCATTTTAGTCTAAAGCCTTGATATTAAAACCAAAGTGCTCCTAAAACAACTGCTCTCTCTGAGCTGTTTGTTGTCGGCATAAAAATACGTTTTTGCAACAAAGCCTGTCAAGTTTTATAAAGCCGTCCTGTATACGCCGTATGTATGACGTCATCAGCGATTAGTCGAAGTCGATGCGACTTAATTATTACTTGGTAGTCGACCTGTAAAAATAGCAAGTCGTTCAACCCCCTAGTATCTGGTGTATTTTTGTTAAAATGTGTTTGTTTTTCTGTAAAGTTACTCGCAGTAGGTAGAGGATTTAGAGATTTTACTCAAGTGGGAGTAGTGATTCTTAAAGCTGCCAGAGGGAGGATTTCAGCTATAGATCAGTTTTTGAATTCAAAACAAGATGGCTCCTCCCTAAAAATCCCTTCACCCCCACCTCCCGCTCCGTCTAACTCCACCTCTGAAATTGTGTGCGCATTACCTTATTTGTCTGTGAACGAAACAAACAAAAAAAAAACATCTGACACTATCAGCATTGCCCGACTATAAAGTTATTATGGACATCTCAGAGGTAAGCATAATAAATTTAGCCTTGTTTTATTGCCCCGACTGCTCCATTTTATCCGAACTGAAGTCGACGGAAAAAACCAGAGCGCCGGGTGTGCGCGCGGCCCCCACCTCTGCGGATGTGCGTGATGCGCATACACGTCGAGTATCAACACCAAATACGGAAATTTGAATTTTATTGGCTGAAAATGTTCGGCGGCCTGAAAAAATGCAAAGGGGTCGACAGGATGTTGTGGAACACTACCCATAGGTCATAGTTTAGACCTGAAATATCATTTAAAACATTTAGAAAACTTTGATACATAGAAAAATACTCCTGGCAGCTTTAACAAAAATAATACTCAAGAGTAAAAAGTACAGTGATGTAAAACTACTCGTAAAAGTACATTTTTTTCAAAAAGTTACTCAAGTAAATGTAACTGAATAAATGTAACTAGTTCCCACCTCTGCACACACACACACCTGCAAACCACAGCTCCTCCTCTGCTATACGCTGAGGTCATCACCATGTCTGAGAGGTTAAAACAGGACGCAGACAGAAAACTGGTCTAACGGGAAAAATCGCTGTTTGGTGTCGAGACTCGGCAGATTTAAAATCTAGTGATGTCTTTGAAGGCTGTCCGTTTGCAGGTCCAGTTGGACTCCGTTGGGTTTGTTCCTATCTGTGTCCTGCACAGGCGGGTGGCCGTGCACATCTCTCCGTCTCTGTCTTTATGTGCTTCTTCCTTGAGGGTGTCCTCAGCTGGCCGAGGCTTGATATGGCAGAGCGCCAGTTAAATAATCACAGTTCAGACAGTGTGTGTGTGTGTGTGTGTGTGTGTGCGTGCGCCTCCCCACCAGCATCCAGGGCTTTGTGGGAAGTGGTCTCCAGGGGGGCTGATGGTGGTAGTGATGGGGGTTCGGAGTACCTTCGTTTCACAGACGGATGATAAATGTGGAGCGGGATGAAAAGAGGAGGTTTTGGCTGAGTTTGGTTTCCATCGCCGTGTTTCTCTTTTCTTTAGAACATTTTTATGTTTTTGTATTTAATTTGTTATCAATCTGGACACATTTTTCATGCACGTCATTGATAATATGCTTGGTTGTGTATTTTTTGAGTTTTCTTAACATTTTTAGACTCTTATTAACGATGTGATCATCTGACACACTAGCGTCCCTCAGCACTAAAAGGTGCTAACATCAAATCAGAAGTGTTGGTTCTTCTCAAATGAAGGGAAGTAAACCTCCATCCTCTCATGTCATGTGACACCTGTGACTTTCAGCTCTTGGGAATTTGATGATGTCATTATGTGGCAGATGGCAGCTTTTAAAAAATAGAGTCCAGCGTTAACAACAATGATAAAGATGACATAATTTTAAAACTTGTATTGCTTGTTTATGTATGAGCACATAGGTTGCTAAATTTGTGGACATTCTCCATAACATCAGCTGACTTTGTTAGAGCTAAAATCTTGTCTCGTTAGCACTTTGGAAATGTAATACTGGTAACTTATAACGTCATTGTTTGTAAACAGACAGTTAAAAAATGTTACAGAAAGTTTTCTTTTGAAAATACAGTTTGGTTAAAACATTTCACATCTGTGTTTTGCTTGAACACAAAGCTTTAAAGGGTTTAAGTTGAACAAACTTAAAAGGTAATACAAGATTTGTTGAAAGAACTTAAAGCAGGCATGTCCAAAGTGCGGCCCGGGGGCCACATGTGGCCCTCGAAGTGACTTTGTGTGGCCCTCAGCTGCATTTTAAGAATGATATATAAAAAGTTTGTTTAGGGTTAATGTCAGGGTTAGTTGTTTATTGGCCTCAAAGTAAATTCTTGGTTACAATATTAAGTCGCTTTGGACAAAAATGTCTGCTAAACACATAAAACACATATAATTGAGATTTGATGCAGAGAGATGCTTCATGACATTTTTTATGTTTAGATTTTTTACTCAAAAGAGACCCAACAAACAAAAAAAATCCAAATATATATAAATATTTTTAAAAGCAAAATTTTCCATCCAATCAAAATATTTGATTTTTATTGAGACCATTCAAGAGATATTAAGATCATTTGATTTCCTGGTAAAAGAAAGACCCAGATCCTGGTTTTATGGCTGAGAATGGAGGGAAATGTATTTTCTAGAAACCTAAAAACAGTCGACCAATCAGATCCAGTGACTTTGATACTTTTTATTATTGAGTCAAACATACACTGAAAAAAATAATCCTGCACGTTACTTAATTTAATCTGTGTAACATTTTTACACTCAAGAATTTTGAGTAGATTGGAGACAATTATATTGATAAAGTTGGCTTTTATTTAATATAATTGTGTCCAATCTACTCAAAATTCTTGAGTGTAAAATGTTACACTAAAAATGTAAGTAAATGATGGTTTTACTTTTTCGAGTGTACGAGATAAAGATCAGTTTTTGCTTTTACAAAATATTCTAACTTTTGTGGCTCTATGGGACTTTACACTTGGTGATTTCGGCCCTCATGTTGAAAAGTTTGGACACCCCTGACTTAAACGAATCATGGAAAGTATTTCCACACAAATAAATTGCTTTCATTCAACATTAGGTGATTTAGTTGTTTCAACTTTATATCCTTGAGTTGGGTCAACCTAATCTATTAGGGTTCATTCAACATGCAGGTTATGGTTGACTGGTGTCTATAATTTTAATTTCTAAAACCGTAAAGGCTAAATTTTGAATGAGCACATAAACAAAGACTTTTATTTTAAAGGTGCATCACACTGTTAAACTCTCCATATCTCAATTTTCTCTATTTCTTTATTCCACCCTCATTTATTTCCTCTTTGAGAAGCAGCTTTCAGATTCTTCCTTCTAAAATCTCATCCGTCCAACCAGATTTTCTCCATTTTGACGACCATCTCCCTATAAAAAGTCAACAGTTTCCCCCAGTTTGTCATTAAATCCATCATCATCTTCACTGTTATTATGTTTATACCCATTATTCAACATTCAATCTCCCTTTTTTCTAATCAAATGCAAATCAGTTTTCTGCAGTGGAGCTCGCTGAGTCTCACTAACAGAGCCAGACTTGTTAAGACCAGCTCTGAACAAAACAACAACAAAATACCTGCTTCTGTGCAAATTACAGTTTTAACAGTTTGCAGCCAAACACTCGGACACTCTTATGTGCTGCACCTCTGTAATCTGTTTAGAGCTTCCCAACAAGCAGCCGTGATGATAAGAGGTGAAACCACTGGCACTGGGAGCAAACTGGCGAGTGGCGCTGCACTCTGTGTGAAACGGGCAGGAAATGACAAATTAGCCCCCTATTGTTGCTTCAGGTGTTTTTCTGCTCATTTACAACAAAACTTCATCTGCCAGTGGCCCAGACTGAAGGATGGTAAATGCTAATTCCAGACAGAGCTGAAACGGTGTGTAATTGCACAGTAGGGAGCATCGTAGAACAGGCAGAAGGCTTATCTGAGATGTTCTTCAGTCGCTGCTGCTGCTGCTGCCTGGTGCTCTTCATCATTTACAGAACTATAATGTTTATGCCATTTGTGTAAAGCTGCATGTATTATGTGCTTAATAATCAGCCTGTTTATATAACTTACTGCATATAATCTCTCTCCACTGAATTCTGGGTATTAAAGAGCATATTTTAAGTTAGACACTCCCTTAAACAAATGTTTAGAGAAATATAATAGAAACTTTTTCTGAATAAAAATTTACACAAATTCAGCTTATTTAGGCTCTTGGATTCGTTTTTGTGAGAATTGTCAATTTTTTCACCAAACCGGAAGTGACGACAGTTCAGGGAGACCGTTCGTTCTCTATATAGAAAACTGATCCACTTATCACTACTTGTGACGAGCAAAACAAACCCCCAGAGTGCCGTTATTTTATTACTTTATTACTATAGTGAGCAGTTATTAAGATAAAAAAAAAAAAAGATAAAAACAATCAGTCCTGTAAGGCTGTACCCTGTCGGTCCAGCTGTAGACCGTGACCCACCTCCTCACTCGGGTCTGGATAAAATACCAGCGTTTAGCACCAGGTTTTGATCATCAGAGCTCCAAACATTGAGCTGCGTTCAGGTGGATTGTTAAGAAATGAAAGAGTTTATAAAAAGTTTCACAGGATGCAGCTAAACGGTTCGAGGCTGACCGAAACAGTGTCGGGTCAGGCTGGAAACCCCGCCGTGAAGACCCTCTTGGTAGCCCCGCTGGGAACGGGAATCCCCTCTGGAGAGCATCGCGGCATGGATTTACTGTACCCCGCCAGCCAGGTGAGGGTCAGACAGCTGAAGGAAATGCTCTCATGAAATCGCGGACCGGTACCGGATTACGACCCACCACGAACCGTACCAAACCTGGCATGGAAACGAGACTCAAGTCTCCCCGTTAGCTCCTGTTAGCTGCTGTGTGCTAACAGCGGTTCCGGTGAATGGATCGAAGTAACGGCGCATGTTTAGAGTCACACTGAATGTTTTTCGTCGGTATGTGGGACTCCATCACATCCAGTCCTGGACTAGACCAGGACCACCGGGGTTTTTCGTCTCCAAACAGAAGTCACCGTACCGGTAAGGAAGCCGTCCCGTTGTTGACTCAGTGTCCTGACAGACTGGCGATTGGCATTCACAAACATAATAATTTAGCATTTTTTATTAAAATGAATACACACCGACTCGATTAAAGAGCGCTCTAACCTAAAACTAACAACTCATCGCCGACAGCGAGCAGGCAGCTGGCAGACTAGAGCGGTGCCAGTCTGAGATGTTAAAGTAGTTTAGCTTTAAAAAATCTAACACAATGATTAAAACAAGCATCTGTTACACAAACTCCACACAACAAAGGGCTCAAATGATCATATTTATGGGATTATTGATCGTACAGAGTGTTAAATTATCCTACAAATACTTTATTTATCTACATCTGACAACACTGTAAGCAGCGCCACCTAGCTAGGAGCTCCCTTAGCTGACGTCACAGGTCCACATATGAAAAAAAAAAGCGTTTTTAGAAGCTTTGCAAAAAGGGGCACTTTGGACTAGAAAAATGGTTTTAAAAAATGTATTGTAAAACAAAATACCCTCAATAAACATTTCAAATAGTATTTTTGGACAGAGTTTTATCAGAATAATAAAAAAAAAAGAACTTAATATATGCTCTTTAAAGCTTGTCTGCTGTCCTGGCAGAGGTGTTTGCGTTTGGCTGAATGTTCTTCAATCTGCAAACGGCACCAACGTCTGGCAGGAAAAGACCGAGCGATACATCTCAGAGCATATTATGCCTATTATGTTACACTGAGTTCAGCTCCTTTGTGTCAGTTTATTGTTTCAGGGAATTTTATATAAATCAGTGCAGCAATTAAATAAATCATGTTATTATTACAACAAAATATTCATTTATTAGTATTATTATTCAGATGTTGATGTTTTTATTAACCTGCTTATAATCTTTATAATATTTTAAACCAGGGCCGGATCTAGCGAGCCCCACTAAGGGGGGGCAGGTAGAATATCAGGGGGGGGGGGCAGTCTGGACATGCTAAGAATGTTTTGGTCATCACCCCCCCCCCCCCCAATCCCTTAAATATATCAAAAACTACACCATCATCATATCAGTTCCTCTATCCATAGATTTATGTTCATATTTGATCCCTACCCTCTGCATTTACCCGGGCTTGGGACGGCACAAGTAGGACACTGGCTGATGCCCTGTTGAGGCTGACCTCATCTGGTTAGGTTTGGTTTGTGGTTTTTTGTTCTTTTTTGTGTTTTTTGTTCTGTTTTGTGTTTTTTGTTCTGTTTTTTAAGTTCTTTTTGTTTTTTATTCTTTTTTGTTCTTTTTTTTAGTTTTTTTGTTCTTTTTTGTGTTTTTTTTGTTCTTTTTGTGTTTTTTGTTGTTTTTGTGTTTTTTGTTTTGTTTTTTATTCTTTTTTGTGTTTTTTGTTCTTTTTTGTGTTTTTTGTTTTGTTTTTATTCTTTTTGTGTTTTTTGTTTTGTTTTTTATTCTTTTTATTCTTTTTTGTGTTTTTTGTTGTTTTTGTGTTTTTTGTTTTGTTTTTTATTCTTTTTTGTGTTTTTTGTTGTTTTTGTGTTTTTTGTTTTGTTTTTTATTCTTTTTTGTGTTTTTTTGTTCTTTTTTGTGTTTTTTGTTCTTTTTTGTGTTTTTTTTATTCTTTTTTGTGTTTTTCTTTCTTTCTGTGTCATTCATCAGTAGCTACTTTGAATGAGGACAAATGGAAGAGAGCGCTCACTCTGACCATTTTTCACTGAAATATTTTTGAAATTTGTTATTTCTGCATGCAATCGCGTTTGGGGGGGGCAATGCCCTCCCTTGCCCATGCCTACATCCGACCTTGTTTTAAATGCTGTTGTTGAAAATTCAAGTATTTTGTAATTACATTTAAGGAATAAAGACACCTACAAGATGCTAAAATATGTGAAAGTCAGTTCTATCACCTGGATAAAAATCACATCTTTATTTATAACAGCTGTCAGTTTTTGTGCATAAATCAAAGGATTCATTTAATGATGGGTGAAGCGTCTCCAACTATTTATTTTGTACAAGCGTGAAGACAGATTTTTCATTCCCAGGAGCCATGTTGTGGTGTTGAAGCCAGAGCTGATCTGATCACCTGCACACGTTCATCGTGCTTTAAAGCATTTTGTTTCTAAAAACTCATTAGAAAACAAACTATGGATTCAACAAAGGTCATCACATGGGAAAAACTTTTGTGTTTTTTATAATCAGGAAAATGTCCCATTCATTTATAAGGAGGGGGCGGGGCTTAAAACGTATCCTGCAGCCAGCCGTGCTTCATTCAAATTACAGCTTGAATGTTTTTCCTGAGTCTAGTGATGCAGTGATGTGAAGAGCAAAAGTAAATGCAGTATTTATAAAACAAGTCGTCATTAACTACAAAGGCTTTATAGTGTATTATATTAAAGGCATAGTTCAAATATTTTCAAGTGTTTCTGTAAAAAAAAAAAAAGACTATCTCTTTGAACAACCTCAGTTTGAAGAAACAGAGATTATTTCTGTCTGATTGGTGTCAGTTAAAACTTGTTTTCCTGATCTTAAAAGGTTCTCTTATAGCTAATCATGCTAATTGTATTTTATTCTTTTATTCCACCATTAAATTCACATGATATAGTTTCTTAATGATGTTGTTGTTGCTGCAGCAGAATTTACAAACAGCTGCCAGAAAAACATGACATTTGAAATTATTGTCAATTAAAAGTTATAAAATATAATTTTAATAAACGGATATGAAGTATGTGAGACTGGGATGATTTTATGTGATTGTCAGTAGCCAGATTTTTGTCCGGGCCTAATAAAAAATGGGTGGCCCCAAAAATGTAATTGAAAATAAGTATTTGTAAATGTCACTTTTGTTTAAGCAGATCTGTGTCTATACAGTGATCCCTCGTTTATTCTGGGAGTTACGTTCTAAAAATAACCTGCCAAGTATCAGTTTTATATTTTTACAATTATTCCAGAAGTTTGAAGGCTGTAAAACCCCTCACTACAAACTTTGTACACTTCTCTCAGACAGGCATGAACATTTTCACACTGATCTCGTTTAAACACAACCTGACATCTGAACGGCTGAATAAATAACTTCATTGATGTTTCTGATCGCGTCTGACGGACACCTGCTCGTTGCAGTTAAAAAAAACACAGCTGATTCTGAGAGAAGTGATCTGAGAGCTGCTCTGTGTTTATCACTAGAGGTCTCAATTTCAGCCCGAGCCATCGGGTCAGATACGTTCATTATTTCAGGTCGGACACAGAGAGAGAGAGGAAAAAGAGAGAAGGGGAGAGCGCACCGTTTGGAGACATGCTGCTCCATGGTTCTGATTCTGCAGTCTGTCAATCAGTTAAAAACATCTTTTCTACCGGTAAAAGTGTAGACTTTCATTCCCACCTTGCTGCAGAAAAGAAGCTCGTAAAGGGAGGGAGCATAAGGGCGCTACTCATCCAGACTCTTGGTCAAAAGGGAGTCAGGACGCACTGCGCTCTGCTATGGAGGAGATCGTCAGGACGCGCTGCGCTCTGCCCCATGGAGGAGATCGTCAGGACGCATGAACACTGCGCTGTAAAAACAAGTTTAAAGCATGCAAATCTGCACAAAGCATTCCGCGAAAGTACAAGGCTGCAAATTGTGAACTGCAAAAGAGAGGAACCACTGTCAGAAACCGACAGAAAGATCTTTGAACAAAAAGCACATTAACCCTGTAACACAGGACAGGTCCTCCACTTTTTATTTTTTGAAACATTTTGAAATGAAGATTTGTTTTGCCATTTCTTAAATGCTTTGGTTGACACTACAAGTCACAGCAGCAGACGCACAGTTGCGCTGTTACCGTAGCTCGTCTGGAGAGTTCAGAAATTATTCAAAATAGCCAATGAGAGCAAGACTTACAGTACAAATGATGTAATAGTTATGAAATCACCACAACACATTCATGCTGTTGATGTCAAATTTACTCTGTTCTATTTCATTTCATGATGACTTAAATGAGATCCCTCAAAAATAAAACAAATATATATCATTTTGTTGAGGAAGCCATTTGATTGGGTGGGCCCAGGTACACAGTGGGTGGGCCTGGGCCCACCCGTAGCCACGCCCCTGCTATCAGCTCATCTAATCAAAACTAATCTCGTGTAGCGTTTTAAAACTGTTTCAGTTTGTAGCTGCACCTTCTGCAAGGTTATTAGTTAGCTTTGTCGGTTTTACACTAAGCTGTTTGCTCGGATACCTTCACTGTACTAATGTTTATGCAGGAATTTCTAGGCTCTATAGAGAGAGATTACAGTGAGTAGATTACGTATCTTGATATTGACGAATGGAAGTCTGAGTCAGGAATAAAGACTTTACAGGATTTATTATAAAAGAAGACGGACAAACAGTTACAAACAGATGAGCAGAGGTAGCATTTGTTATTAACTTTTGCCAACACGATGTTGTGGTGTTCTAAGTTGATCTTAATATCCAAGTTGTAATGACTTGAGTCTCATGATGTTAAGACTAGGGACTTCTAATTTAGATTAAGGATTAAATGGAGTGGATGAGTGGCTGGTTGAATAAGTTACGTGGAGTGTTACTTATCAACAGAGGCCTTTAGTTTTACCAGAGAGGGTTTATTTAGCTGCGTTCCCATGGATTGATCCCGGATGGAAGTCGAGAACCGATACGGAGGTGGAAGGGTCCTCCCTTGGTCTGGCTGGGCAGTCGGGGGCAGTGGTAGCCGCCGGCAGGCGCCCGGTTCCCGTCCCAGGATGCGGACAGTCAGAAAAACCATCTCTGTCGGTGGTTAGCATCTTGAGCTAACATAGCAAAGGCTACTTTCCCCATGTTGTGGAGAGAGGCAGACGTGGGGTGTCTATGCCTCGGGGAAAAGAGCGGTGATCATCGGCTCAAAACGGGGCTCGTTACCCGTTCAGGGGAGAGCCGGCAACTCAGGAAATAGCTCAGCTGTGTAGCTGATGACAGCTGAGCGTCTGGTCTCTGTGTTGGGTTGCTGAGAACTCCCGATCTCAGGGAGTGGAGGAGTTTAAGATGGAGTCATGTCTCGACGTGGAACTATGAACAGGGGTTCTAACAAGTCACGTGACTCAAGCTCTTAAAGCTATAGTTCACCTTAATAAGTAAATATATGGAACATATTGATTTTAACCTTTTAGCAAAGTAAATATATGAAATAATACTGAATCTGGATCAAACATCCATAATACTGTGGAAGAGAATGCATTAATCATATTAAGACACTTCTGGACAGTGGATTAAAAGTAGTGTCGTTTAGAAGGAGACATCAGGAAGTCTTTGAGTTTATTATTAAAGAGTCCTGTGGAGTCTTCCGGAGAAACGATCTGGATACCTGGGAATGTTGATTCAGGTTAAAACATCATAAAAGAGTCATTATAATCCAAGTTATTGGGAAAAAGATGATTATTGTTTGTGTGATGTTCAAGGGGTCAGAGGTTATAGCGTATTTGGTAACGCTACACTCTCTTTCTCCAAACTGAAGCTGTTCAAAAAGCATTCCACAACCTGTAATTCTTCATACCCCACTTCAAAACAGAAGTAGACTTTTTAACATTACATGAATTTATTTGCTTGCACAAATGAATCAGACGTGTTATTGAGGAAGATGACAATCATAACGGCTCAAAGACGTCTGGAATCACACAAACACCCAACAAAAGCTTCTGAAGAGCAGCCAGATAACGGCAGAGCCATTCAGTGTTTACTACAGAGGTAACCGCTTCCCCACTTGGCAGATAAAGGGATGATGGATCATTTGATCCGTTGGTGTTTGGGGATGGAGGTGTTTATGTGGCTACGCAAAGAGGAGGGAGTCGTTTTCTCTGCAGGAGGCAGTGGATGAGACCCCGGTGCCCTTGTGTTTTTTATAGTGAGTTTATCCCACACCGTTATTTGGTTTAACTATAGAGTGTTGTGGGCGAATATGTGAGCTGATGATAAAAACTGCAAAAATGTATCAGTCTGTTGTGAAGTTAAAGAGCTTTATTTTTCATGCACGGGAGGGTGCCTTTTATGAGCTGCACTACTTGTGTCTGTGATTAAGGAGGTGTTGGACTATAAACTTTTACAGCACAGGAATAATTACCGTCTGTTTCTTTAAGAATACAACATCCCTCCAAAGGGGTCTAAAGAATAAACCAGCAATAAACAACGTCATGGCACAAAGCGTCGAGAAAATTCAGACATAAATCACGGAGGAAGTAAAACTCCTCTTTAATGTGGGCGGTAAATAATGGATGGCATGCGATTTATTTCATCTGGATAGAAATTAATTGCAGGCATTTCCCAATAATTGCAGTAATCTATTAGCAGGTGTCTTACAAATATTTGTTATCCCTCTTAATACGAGGCGGCAGGTGCTCAGCTGGAGGTTTGATCATAACGAGGGTAGACATGTTTTTTGAATCAGGTTCTGATGACCACATTTACAGGAAATAAGTCCAGAAATCCCAAATAAATGTTAAAATTCCAGCATCTGGAAGTCATCTAATGTTCTGCTTGTTGTTTTTTGACATCTGTTTAGACTTTTCCTTGGATTTACAGCAAAACCACAAACTATTGTCAAATTCTAAACCAAACATTTAGTCTGTAGAATCTTACAAATGTTTGGCTTTTAGATGTTGTTATTTTGAATCGTTTTCTCAGTGAAAAAAAGCCTCAATCAGGAATTCAAGCTCTGCGTATTTGTTCTCTCTTCAAGGTCTCAGCGTCGACTGGAGGCCAGCGCTTTTTGAACCGCCTGAACTCTTCATATATAATGTTTGCAGCTTATAGCAGCGTCGAACATTAAAAACCAGACAGTTTCTGTTTCTAAAGGCAGGAAGGTCAGAGTCGTGTGAAAAGCCTGATCATGAAAACAGCTGTTGGCCTTTAATCACATGGTTCCACGAAGGTTTCCAGACAAACCGACAATCAAACGGCAGGAAACCTGATGAACAGGTGACTTGAACTCACCGCCACGTCGATCATTCTGGTTGAAAAGTGCAGACAGGTTGATTACAGCAACTCAAAGGTAAAAAAAAAACGTCTTGAAAACAAGAAAATAAACATTTCTAAGCATTTCTATGGAGAATGGAGGCACCAGTGGTTAAATGTCTGAAGTTGTTTTTTTATTTAACCATAAAGACTTCCTTTATGTTTAATTTTAGTACCAGACGCTGTTTAATGTTATGAAATGTGGATTAGTGAACAGAATATAAAAGACCCGAGCTGACAGCTTTGGGACAAACGGTTTGGTCTTCTGGTAAATGGTGAAAACACCGTGACAGCTCTCTGTTGACTAACAGATCAAAACGGTCAAATTAGGGAAAATCTGAAAAGGAGGTTGTTTTAAGTGAAATAAACTTATGCAGAATGCAGAAACACAGGCAGAGCTGGTTTAGTTTTTAGTGGTCGCCAGGGGCGTCAGAAGCATAAAAAATGTGGGGGGGACACTTCCCCAAAGAAAAAAATCTTTGTCGTAGACGCCATTTTCTGCACTCTGGCGCATTTAACAAGTTGTTAAACACCTATTTTACCTACAGTAATAAAAACTGAACTCAGTAACTATTTCAGAGTCAGATTCAACAGGAAGTCTTCATTTTTAGCAGCTGTGTTCTCTATGACACCATCAGCTGGACTATTCAAATCTTAGAGAAAAGACTTAGGAAAACAAATCAGGGAAGTACAATGACCTGCAGTGGTTTCATGTCAGAACTAAAGATGTGAATACAGTGACAAACTCCATAGTAGTTCAAAGACATGATAATGGTCTGCCATGTCTCCAGTTCTGGAAGGAACTCATTAGACAACCAGCTGTTCAACCCTTAACTAGTCAAAGCTCTACCAGTTCTCTATTGATAACCAGGTAAAGTTCAGTCCTGTTAGTACTGGTTGTTTTACAATGATGTCACTGAATGACTGACTGCAGCATCTTCCACTGAAATGACAGGAAAAGTTTTAGTTTGTCGTAAAGTAACACAGTCTGGTTGTAGCTGAACTACTGAAGTAGGGAACGGGTACAACTACTACAAAAAGTACCCACTAAGAACTGATTCAACAGCATATCTAACTTCTAATCAAATGTTGAATGTGTTTCTTTATTCTCGTTGATAATGAGAATACCAGCAGGTGGCGCTGGACTGAATCTGAATTAATTTAACCTTTTAAACATTTAATTAAAAACCTCACCTCTTTGATATTCCTGTTTTATATAATAATAATAATGTAATTTTTTTCTAGCCCAAATAGTATTATTACTAGTCAAATAGAAAATACAGATATCCACAGGTATTTTGTTACTAGTAGAAATTCTATTTAAGGAAATCCAACAACTGAACTGATTTGAACTGAAACCAAATCCTTAACCTAAGGTGGTCACTTTAACATTT
>SSNR01000108.1:1516363-1604826 GCA_006937965.1 Callopanchax toddi | reverse complement strand
GTGGACTCTGACCATGACACCACTGGACTGGCGGTGGTAACTGTGGTCCGGTCCGGTCGTGCAGTCCGTGATCTGAGCTGCTTTTTGCACTTCCTGTTATAGGGCTCAGCTAAAAAGTGCTCAGAAGGTCATGGACGCTCAGTGACACCGGTGTTGTAACACGGGCACCGATGGTGTGTTACAGGTATCCCTTACTGAAAGTTTAGGGTTCTTAGGAGCTGCTGAGTGACACAAACGCCACCAGCAACCCAGCCCAGCACACACTCCTTCATAATGGAAGCCCGCATGTGGACACGGTAAAGAAACCAAAAAATAGCTTATAATTAAAAACATAACATGGCTGTAATTAATTAGTCGCAATTAACGCCATAATTTGACACCTTTCTGCAGCAGTGTCTCTCCTGATCCGACTATAGCTCAGGTTTGAGGACTACTTCCTGATTCTAAAGACCCCACTCGCTGTGAGTGATGTCATCAGTAGGTGTGGTCCTTCCTGTGATAAATAACTGATAGAACGTTGCTTCAAAGTGACCAAAATGTCCTTTTACCACCTTTCTTTTTTAAAGAGTTTTTTTAGATAAAAGTAGAAACGTTGACACATACTAGATTAGTACACGCTCAAAAGTAGAGCCTAGAAGTTTTAAATTTCCACTTCTGTCAGAAACTTTATAACAAATTAGGATATACTGAACTCAACAGAAGATTATTGTGATTAACATCCGAATAATGGAAGAGGAAAGGATGAATTTATCTTGAGATCTCACCTTTTTTTAAGGTGATAATTTGCTGAAGGAAACAGAAAACGTCTCCAGGGAGCTGTAAATTAACTTCACTCACAGAGAGAAAAGCAGAAATAACCTGCGAGGTAAGACGTTTGAGCTCTGAGTTACGCTGCAGATGACACCGTTAGTGTGTGTGTGTGTGTGTGTGTGTGTGTGTGTGTGTGTGTGTGTGTGTGTGTAGAGCACTAAAATCTTTTTATTGATTTACTTGGAACAATTTACACCAGAGGTCCTTTAAGCACGTTATGGAGTTACAGGACAGAAACGTCACTAAATCATTTTAATTTGGATCTTTTTACGACTTATCGATGGGACTTTTCATCACAGCAAACCAACATGAATTAACCGGTATGAGGGAAGCAGACGGTCGATATCACATTACTTTCATGTCATAATTTTAATGAGCCAGGGATTTCTGAATTCTTTTCTTTGCTCAGATATTAGTGTTTTATTCATGGGGTTGTTTGATTTTAGTCCGGTTATTTGGTCATTTTAATTTTTTGTGTCGAGCTGTGGTACATTGACAATCCGTGTACTCTTCGTTCTTTCCATTTTCAATTGAAAACCAAAAATCAAAAAAGGGAAAAGTCTCGCCTCGCCCCGCTTATCCGGGTCCGGGTCGCGGGGGCAGCATTCCAAGTCGGGCAGCCCAGACCACCTTCTCCCCGGCCAAGTCCACCAGCTCCTCAGCTGGGACGCCCAGGCGTTCCCAGGCCAAACTGAAGATGTATTTCCTCCAGCGTGTCCTGGGTCGACCCGGGGGCCTCCTGCCGGCAGGACATGCCCAGAACACCTCCCGAGGGAGGCGTCCAGGAGGCATCCTGACCAGATGCCTGAACCACCTCAACTGGCTCCTTTCGATATGGAGGAGCAGCGGTTCTACTCCGAGTCTCTCCCGGACGTCCGAGCTTCTTACCCTATCCCTAAGGCTGAGCCCGGCCACCCTGCGGAGAAAACTCATTTCAGCCGCTTGTATCCGCGATCTCGTTCTTTCGGTCAACAAAAAAGGGAAAAGTTC
Source organism: Callopanchax toddi (assembly GCA_006937965.1). NCBI lineage: Eukaryota > Metazoa > Chordata > Actinopteri > Cyprinodontiformes > Nothobranchiidae > Callopanchax > Callopanchax toddi. The sequence continues at coordinate 1,603,026 of SSNR01000108.1, read as the reverse complement.
TTTAATAATTTTTATTTGTTTTTGAAATGGATGCAAAACAACAAAAAAACGTCTTGTTTTTCATATTTTAAATTCTAGTCTCGGATCAAATCACGAAATGTAAAAACAGGCCGTTGGACCGAATTTGATTTTAGTATTTTATTACTCAGGTTGACGTAACCAGGTGTTACCTGTTTCCACTGTCGGAACTTCAGGGTAATTTTACCGGAACTACGACTGTTTCCATTATGCGGGCAATTTCGACAGGGCCATTTACGGGACCAACGGAGTCCCTGATCAGGGGCGGGTACTCGGATCGGCCCGATAGATTTGAGGAGTGGGAAATGTGGTTAACTCGTGCTGATTGGTTGTGGGATGAAGGAAAATGATGAAAGCAGACCGCGCTGAGATAAATGACCTGTGTGTTGTCGGAGCTTGAAAAGTGACCGTGTCTCCAAAGTTGGATTAGTTCGTCATCAAGTATACTCGTCCTTCTGTTCAGCACTCCATCACTATGGATAAAAACAGAGAAATACACTGCAACCATCGTTTCTTTGTCCATCGTTGATCTATTTATTATTCTCCACTTCCTTGTCTGTTGGCGCCTTTGCGCTTGCCAGTGACGTCGACACTGACGTCTTACAAAAGTTCCGGAAAGGTGGAGGCTGTAATGGAGACACAACAGCTGAGAGGACCGAGACACAGGAATGTCCCGGTCACTTCCCCCTCACAGAAATTACCCCGAAGTTCCGATAGTGGAAACGAGGCTAAGGTTCCCCCGTCTAGATGTGCTCCTCCACCAGTTCGTGAGCGCACTTGTTTCTGAATAGTCCCGCATATTTATGATATGATACACAACGGCCAGGATAAGTTCCCCAATCTAAAAAGTAAGAAGTAAAAAGGATGAAAACTTTAAGACTTGTCTCGCTCCGCCGTGGGATCATTCTCTTTATTCACTTCCTGTTTTATTTTGACATAATTCCCTTTTGTTCACTGCCACATCCTGTGAGATGTATTTAAGTTCAAATAAGGGGGAGAAAAAGGGAAAATGTATCCTGAAACACCAGGTTTAATCTTTCACGGTTTCCATACTTCTTCTGTGGCACGAGCACGAAACGTCGGAGATGGTTTAGCAACAACCGCGCTGCCGAACTGATGGAGGAAGGAACACATCTCGATAGGGGACCGTATATCAATGTAACACCTGTTCACGTCAACCCAGTATTAAATAAATATTAAAATCAAATTCGGTCCAACAGCCTGTTTTTCCATTTCGTGATTTGATCCGAGACTAGAATTTAAAATATGAAGAACAAGACGTTTTTTGTTGTTTTGTAGCCATTTCAAAAACAAATAACAAAATATTAAAGACAATTTCGCTTTTTTAATTTTGGTTTTCAATTGAAAATGGAAAGAACGAAGAGTACACAGATTACTGACAGGTTTTCTCCAACCTCAACACGTTAAACGGACCACTGAGTTTTTCTAAATAAACAAAGCGTACAGCTGGGAGTGCTTTATGTACAACAGACTGTAGAGTAAGGTTGATTTTTTGTTGTTGACCTGAGTTGTTGAACCAGACTGGACTCGAACAGATGAACATGAGGGATGCTGGGACTTTAGACCTGAGTAGCGCGCTTTATTTCTCCTCGGCTTGTTGTGATTATTGAGTGCTGTCCTCATGTGTTGGTATCTGAGGAATGTTTTGAACCATTTTATTTTGTCATAAATAAGAATTTCAGTGAACAAAATCTAAAAAAGCTAAAAGATTATTTCTAGCATATCACATGGCAGCAGTGTTTTTATTTTTAGTCTTCTGGACTGAAATGCTGATAGTTTTAGTCCAGTTTTAGTTGACAAAAACTCAATAAGGCTATAGTCTAGTTTTAGTTTTAAAAGTATTAATCCTTTAACAAAGTAATTTAGGTAAATAAGTTGGAAATTGGAATCACATCAATCAATCAATTCAAAAGTACCGTAGGTCGTTTTGGCATGAAACAGGACAAGTAACAAAAAACACCCCAAGCTACAACAACTAAAGTAATCAATCCAGTGGAGTAGACTGGTGGGGACCAGGACAGGACATTACGGGAAGTGTTTAAAGTGCAGATTAAAGCGATCTGTCCTGGTCCAGGTCCGTAAACACGTTTCCACACTCGTCTTGCTTTCCTCCACTTATCCAGGTCCGGGTCACGGGGCAGCATCCCAAGTCAAGCATCCCAGGTCATCCTCTTCCCAGCCAAGTCCACCAGCTCCTCTGGGACGCCCGGCGTTCCCAGGCCAACCTGGAGATGTATTTCCTCCAGCGTGTCCTGGGTCGACCTCCTACCAGCAGGACATGCCCAAAACACCTCCCTAGGGAGGCGTCAAGGAGGCATCCTGACCAGGTGCCCGAACCACCTCAACTGGTTCCTTTAGATGTGGAGGAGCAGCGGATCTACTCCAAGTCTCTCCAGGATGTCCGAGCTCCTCACCCTATCCCTAAGGCTGAGCCCGGCCACCCTGAGGAGGAAACTCATTTCGGCCGCTTGTCTTCGTGATCTCGTTCTTTCGGTCATTACCAAAAGCTCATGACCAGGTGAGGATTGGGATGGAGATTGACCGGTAAATAGAGAGCCTTGCTTTCTGGCTCAGCTCCTTTATCACCATGACCAATCGGTTCAGCATCCATCACTGCAGACGCTGCCCCAATCCGCCTATTGGTCTCCCTCCTTCTCTCACTCGTGAACAACCTCCACTTGGAGTAGGACCTCTCTCCCGCCCCAGAGTTGACGTATCTGCATGTTGTTTGCAAACCTCACAGATGATAAAAAAAATGATACAAAGGCGCGAGCTGCACAGAGATTATCTTCAAAACCCTTCACCAGGTTTAGTCTAGTAGCTAGTATTTGAATTTACGGACGTAGGCGTCTTTGGAGACGCTGCGTCATGTCCTTGCTCCGTTCAGCGGAGGACTACAGCTGTCCTTTGTCATAAAGTAGTCCTGAGTCTAAAATAGTACCTGTAATTCCTTCATGTTGCTTTTCAATTTCACTTGCAGTCAACATGATTATGGAGTTTATGTTTATGTATTTAGCAGATGCTTTTATCCAAAGCAACTTACAAATGTTATTTTAACCAAGAAGTTTGAGGCTAACAACCAACCAACCCTAACATTTACACTAAACAAACTACCGGTACTTAGATGGTCAAACACTAGTCACGATGCTAGTTGTTACCATTCACTTACATTGTTTTCTGCTAAGCTAAAGCTAAAGGAGTACTGCTGGATCAGGAGAACGACTGGACTGGATCAGGATAACGACTGGACTGGATCAGGATAACGACTGGACTGGATCAGGATAACGACTGGACTGGATCAGGATAACAACTGGACTGGATCAGGATAACAACTGGACTGGATCAGGATAACAACTGGACTGGATCAGGATAACGACTGGACTGGATCAGGATAACAACTGGACTGGATCAGGATAACAACTGGACTGGATCAGGATAACGACTGGACTGGACCAGGATAACAACTGGACTGGATCAGGATAACAACTGGACTGGATCAGGATAATGACTGGACTGGATCAGGATAACAACTGGACTGGTTACTAATTGTTTTTGTCCACTGATCTAACTAAGGGAATATGGCAAGAGACCAACATTTTAAAAAAATCCCTTTTTGTGTGGAATATCCCTTTAATGCAGACTTCACACAGCATTTTATCAACTTTGATGCTGAGAAAACAATTTGCAAACTTTTACAAACTATGAGGAAGTGACACTAAAAATGACTGCGTGCACAAACAGCCTCCTCCTCTCTGCGCCTGTGTAAGCTGCTTAAATGACTTGTGTGTTTGCCATATGAAGGTTTGGGCAGCGTTTCGTTCTAATAAAAATAACCAAAACACCACACAGGAGTCTCGCTCTATGAACACTTCGTTCCTGAGAATGACTCAGACTGTGGATCCAAACCTGCAGTCAAGAAGAGAAGTCAGGTTTGTATATTTGGATTTAAAACGGATGATTTTGTTTTAAAATATAAAGAAAACTTCTGATGGGTAGACGAACATGATAAATTACTATTATGAATGTGTTTGATTTAAATTATTTTTTTACTTTTTGTTTATTAAACTGCTGCTTGGGTCCAGAATACCACGTTTGTAACTTCTGAGTCTCTGGTCCGGTGCCCTGAAGTCTCACAAAGTCACGTGTCTCACGAGGGTTAGGCTAACCCAATGTGGCTAGCTGTTATGCTAGCTCCGGAGTGTTTTTAGCTCATGATTCCTGATTTTTCCCATCTCTCCCTGCTTGAACACAGCTGATTTCTTTGAATGAACGATGAACCGCTCCAGTAGAAAGCAGTGAAGGCTGAGGAGACGTTTAACAGGTAGATTTAGGGCTTTCTGAGCAGAAACAATGCTAATGTTATAACAGCAGTGACTTAAAACGGACACTAGGGGGTGCTAAAAACAAGCAAAACTGCATAGTATGCCTTTAAGGGAAAGTTGTTTGAATATTATGATATATGACATCTGAAAAACCCTTTTTTAATAAATTTTTTTAAGGTTTGCTTTCGACTTGGACCCCGTTTTTGATTTAGACTCTTTGTGAATTAGAGTTTAACCCTGAGTTACAGAAACGGCTCTTTCTCTAACTCAAAAGAGATGCAGGTTTTTAGACAAGGTTATTTTGCTAAAAGGAAATTCAATTTGACTTTAAACTAACAGAAATAAAGTTAGAGGTTAATGCTTTTAGATTTTTAAAAATAAAGTTTGTACTTGATCCCTGCACAGAAAGAAATGTATTTTTTATATTAATGCTATAAAAATGCTCTATTTATGTAAAACGCCTGCTTCTATACACCCTCATCTCACAAAAGAATAAGCAAAAATCTATATTTTCCCATTTAATTGCCTTAAATGAGATGTTTTTATTTTCTCATCAAATTTCTGTTTACAGGACGTGAGTCTGAACCAGGTGGGTAAAAGTCCAATAGGCTGCAACAGGATCACGGAAATAATGAGTGTCTGAAAACACAACCATAACAAATATTATCAAAATGTCACTTCTGACCTGAGAGCTTCTAACTTTACCAGTTTGTGATTTCTGCTCGATTTTAAAGGTTCCCCTGGAACAGGAAATCAGATTATAAAATCTGCACTCTGGGATGCTTTTACATCTAATATTTGATGTGGATTGCAAGCATGACACATTAATTTAAGCTCCAAACAAATAATTAGTGGAAAATTCTAATCTAATAAAGATTTAGCAACAGTTTTTCCATCATCTGCAAAAAAGACCTGACCAGTGTAGCGTTACCAAATACGCTATAATCTGACCTCTGACCCTGGTTGACCATCACAAACAACAATCCATCTTTGTCCCAATAACTTGGATTATAACAACTCTTTACTATGTTTTAACCTGAATCAACATTCTTCCAAGGGTTCGGTCGCGTCGGAAGACCACCACAGGACTCGCTTTTATAGTCATAATAACTCAAAGAACTTCTGATGTCCTTTTATAAATTAAATGACTCTTGAATCTGTTACAGAAATGCCTTAATGTGATTAATGCACTTTCTCTTACAGCACTAAGAATGTTTGATCCAGCTTCAGTATTATTTCATATTTCTACTGTGCTAAAAGTAAACCAGTATTATTCTTATTTAGCTGGTATCTCAGAGGTTAAAGGTTTGAGTCATGTGATCTTGGTAACTTTTCCTGGTTGGTCCACGTAACATAGGACTCCATCTTAAGCTTTCCACCAGCTGATCCACAGTCAGTTCTCATCAAGCCCCGATGAGTCACGTCTCAGCTGTTTTTCTAAGCTACACAGCTGAATCTGTCAGAGTCGACCGGCCCTGCAGGCCGATCCTCTATTCCCCCTGAGGAAAGACAACATCCGTCTTTACTCTCTCTCAAACATGGGGACTCCAGCCTTTGATGCTACAAACCAGCCATGGCTCTGCTGAGCTCCCAGATCCCGGACGCAGCTGGGCGCCTGCCGGCGACCGGACGGTCCCTGGATGGCCAGGACGGGTCAGAGGGGAGTCATCCGCTTCCCACCGAGCTCCTCCACCCCGCCAGCCTACGATCCACTCGGACCGATGGCGTCGGTAAGAACCTCGGTCTGGTAACCCAAAGGCCTGTTGATAAAGCTAACAACTAGCTCACTCCAACACGTCCACTGATTCACCAGTAACTCCCTCCATTCACTCCTTAATCTAAATTAACAACCCTGGTCTAAACATCACCGACTCGAGCCGTTAAACTCAAAGTAACCATTTCAGAACACCACATCACCGTGTTGACCAGCTTACTCCTTTCTTACCTCACTGGAGCTCAATGTTTCTACCGTCGTCAGCTTTTGTAATAAAATTCCACAAAGATTTTATTCAACGACTCCGACTTCCATTCATCAACAAAAAGGTACGTAAGTTAACTCGCTGCTAATAGATGAACCTAGTCATCCCTGTCAAATTAATTCCAGCTATTAGAAAAGGTATCAGGTGCAGAGAAGCCTCAGTAAATCCTTAAATAGTCTGAATAATTCACAGAAGGTGTGTATAATAAACTGTTTATTCCACTACACCAGCAAGGCACCAGAGACGAGATCCAGCATGAAACAGACACGAGGACGGATCGCTGCAATAAAACTCTGCATCTTTAGGTCTTATTGTTTTATGAATTAAGGTCAAAGTGAGACCAGAATAAATCAAAAGCTGCGAGCAAAAAAGGTCCTTAGTATGTGGTTGATATTAAGCTTTATTGTAATTTTAGTCATTTACTTTAAAGGCGAGGCGAGGAAAATGTAGAAAAATAAGAAAGAAGAAAAAGATCAAACGAATAATCCAAAAATCATTCCATTGATCGGTCTTGAGACAATGAATTTCTGGAGCTTCCACTTCTTCCGCTCTTGAGTGAAATCTGTCCACAGGCGGCTGAGTGGATTCATACAGCTGCAGTGTAAAATCAGGTGGAGTGGGTCAGATTCTTCTCTGCTCTTCAAGTGCAATCATCTGTTGAATCAGCGCCGCTCAGCCTGGATCCTGATGAAACTCGTCTCATTATAAGTGGGACCAGGTGTTATGACAAATACAGTAAACTCTGAGAAGAGAAGGAGGACATGAGACACTGAATGAACTCTGAAATTACTCCGATAATTTCCCTGGGAGAATTAAACCGTCGTAGAACAGATGGCAGTGGATTATAAAAGGACTTTTATTATGAAGTCTCTCGATATGACAAAAGTTTCATTTAGCATTTCCAAAACTTGTGTTATACTTAGAATTGTTCTAAATGTATTTATTTATTTTAAACAGTCTTATCTCTTCGTGCAGACCATTCTCTGAATCTCTGGCAGAAAGTTTCCATCCATGCTACTGGCTGGATCCCAAACCCAGAGCGCGACAGATCTGGTCAAAGAAATGTTCTCTCTTTGAAATTCTCCATGTTTATAGTTTTCTTGCCAGACATAGCTTTGCTAGTTAAAGGCCAAAAAGTTTATTTTAGATATATTACTTAATTTAACTCATTTCCAAAGAGTTTCTTTCTAATTTAGAAGTAACTTTGCAAACTGTTGATAGTGGGTTTAATGGATACGACAGGAGGGATCATTCATCTGAGTTGTCTGTGAAGTTAGTTCTTTTAACTTATAGTATCACATCCACACAGTTAATTAATGTCAAATGAGTAAATTATATAACTTATATTACTAAATGGGAGCAAAGCTTTTTTAAAAGTTGAGTTCACTTATATTTTTAAGGCAGCAACTTAACTTAGATCTATAAGTAGAACCACCCTACGACTTTTTACAGTGGAGAGGGAGATCGAAGTAGACCTTCATATCTGAAAATCTGGTAATAAAGTTATTTTGTAACAGTTGTAGATCTGTCATTATTACTCAAAAAGTGGTTAAAAAAAAGAATAAAATGAACGTTTTGTTTCATTACAGTCTGTTTTTATCAATATTCGTATGAAATGTGAAACTACAACTTTTATTTTGTTGGCCAGAAACATGAAAGTTTGAGAACTTAAAGGTGCTAGAGGTCATCTGCAAAACAAATGAGCTTAAAACATTTTTTTTCAAGCCTCTTAACTACGCTCTAACATAGTATAGCTATAAATTACGGAGCCCGTCTCATGACATGGTGCAAAAATAAGTAAATTGTTCCCACAAAAAGCTATTTCGTGCGCACGAATTAGTATTTCGTGGGACTCGGGCTGGACTCCACTCACAGCAGGGCAGCACTGGTCAGCTGTGGCTGCACGTATTATTATTGCGGGGGGATGCAGCTCTTTGTCTGCACCCTGATAGAAGAATTACTGGGGACATTCCAGTGATTTCTGGATATTGGTGGAGATATTGGACTCTGGTTTTATGTTTAAAATATCGTGTGCCCTTTATCAATCAGCTCTACTTTAAAAGTGCCATGATTTGTGTGCAGGTGTGACAGAGTGGATGTTAATAAGGAGCACTAAGGCTCATGTTTACCCCAAGGAGACAGGACCAAGGATGTTTAAAATAATAGGTTTATTTACAAATAAAACAAAAAACTAGTCATAAGCTCCAACCAAACAGTGGGGATCCACCAGCAGGGGGCGGAACCCTTCAGGGCAGCAGACCACAAACCTTAGCATAGCGTTTCAATGGCTGGTGTTTAGCTCTCTATTGTTACTGTGGCGATGTGCGGTCCCATGTTCGGGGGAGGCGTGGCATAAGGATTATACCTGATGGGAGGGCTGAGAGCTCTGAGACGTGTTTGTGTATAATAGCTAGCGATACCTAGCTTGTTTGAAGCTTACCTGTACCTTTAAATAATTTGAGACACAGCTGGTACAATTTTGAGTCATCTGGTTATTTACCAAGCCCCATCTTTTTCCTGATGCTCTCTTGTTTTATTATTGTTGAACAAAGCAAAGATCATGAATAAATACGTTGTGTTGGTGGTTTATTTAGTATTAATTTGGCTTGAAAATTTTGAAAATGATTGAAAAACATTCCTGTAGACAGGTTGTTTTTTAAATGACCCGATGATAATCCTTTAACTGACACGTTAACACCACACTACTGTTCTCTCATGTGTCTGATGTAACGTTTCTGTGGAGAAGTTTCACTTCATAAATTGCCAATAAAATATTAAAATGATCTAACAAAGTACAATGGCTCATATGAGTCATTAAAACTGTCAGATCATTAATGTCAGACTGACTCTCAAAACAGGTTCTTTAGGTAGCCAATCAACACTTTTTAATAATTTGACACCGAGGAAAATATAGTGGTATATAAAAAAAATCAATTTATTTACAAAATAAAACAAACAAAACATGAACAAACATTTATTAAAATAATTAAAGATGTTATAAAAGGGTCTAGTTTAGTTTCTTTGTGAAGTTGAGTAAATATAAAATGAACCTGGCTGAGTTGAGTTTAATTACTGATAATTGATCGATTATGATAACAATCTGACATCATTCTGGTCAAGCTCTACTGTACCAGATCAGCTCCTGATGGGTCCAGGAGAAGTCTGTCTCATCGAGTCCAGAGGAAGTCCTTCCTGACTCGGAGGGTGACCTGGTGGCCTTGGTGATCAGTATCACTGGTCTGAGGTAAGTCTCTCTCTGGTAAAGCTGTTGGCCTTGGCGTAGAGATGATGTCGAGTTTAATTTAGCAGATCTGACAAACTGGAGCTGGATTCTAATAAATGGCTCTTCTCTGCATCAAATGAGGTTCTGTAACAAAAAGGACCTGGCCTGGGTCTGGAATCTGGCTGGATTCCAGACAGAAGGTTTTCCAGTCGGCATGTTGGCGGAGAGACTCTCGTTGGCCTGACGAGACATCCGGAAATCATCTGTTTTATAGAATTTAAGATTAACCAGCCAGGAAAATTGAGCGGCGTTACCAAAAGACTCTGTTCACTCCCTGAAACTAAAGGAATGTATTTCACCTAGAATAATGGTTTAAACTCATTATTAATATACTGTAGCGTTTCCAAATACGCTATAACCTCTGACCCCTGTGACCATCACAAACAATAATCATCTTTTTCCCAATAACTTGGATTATAATGACTCTTTATTATGTTTTAACCTGAATCAACATTCCCAGGTATCCAGATCGTTTTCTGTATGACTCCACAGGACTCTTTAGTAAAAAACTCAAAGACTTCCTGATGTCTCCTTCTAAACGACACTACTTTAATCCACTGTCCAGAAATGTCTTTAATATGATTAATGTATTTTCTTCTACAGTATTATGAATGTTTGATCCAGCTTCAGTATTACTTCATATTTTTACTTTGCTAAAAGGTTAAATCAATATTATTTATGTTCATACTTCATTAAGGTGAACTATAGCTTTAAGGGCTTGAGTCATGTGACCTTGATAGAACTCTTCCCTCATTGGCCCACGTTACACACAGTTCCTTCAACAGACGTCTGAGACACGTCAGTTCCCATTCAGCCACTGATGGGTCAACCAGCTCAGCTGTCAACCTCTACACAGCTAAGCTAACTCCTGAGTTGCCGGCCTTCCTGTACGGGTCAGCCCCGTTTTGAGCCGATGATCACCGCTCTTTTCCCCGAGGCATAGACACCCCGCGTCTGCCTCTCTCCACGACATGGGAAAAAGAGCCACGGCTCTGTTAGCCCAAAATGCTAACCGCCAGCTAACCCAGAAATGGATCTCCTGACGACCGCATCCAAGGACGATCTCCGTGGCCTACGGCGGTCCCGACCTCCACAGGCGTCCAACCGGGACCGAGAGGGGACCCCCACCTTCACGACGTCCCACCCGGCTCTCCGATCGGCGTCGATCCCGGAGTGGCGTACAGTAAGAGACCACTTCCTGGTAACCCTGAAAGGCTTGTTGATAAGCTCCACACTCCATGTAACTTATCCACCAGCACCTCCTCTGCTCCATTTAGTCCTTAATCTAAATTAAACTCCCTAGTCTTAAAATATCATGAGACTCAAGTCATTAAAACTTATTTTAAGTAGTGCTGTCATGCGATTAAAAAAATTGTGCGAATAATTAATTATGATCTGTAATTAATTAATCTAATTAATCGCATTTTTAATCGCATCTAAAGAAATGGCTAAAGAAAGCCCTCATCTTGAGTTATTGTCATTTAAATTCATTAAATGACTGTGTCAGACCAGTAGATTGACATAGAACAACATAAAGTGTCTTTATGAAGTCATTTATTGTGTTTAACAGACTTGAACAGATTCAGTCCCAGTGCAACCATTACTTTGGTCAGTGGACTCAGTCTGCAGCAGCTCTGTTAACCCATCATCTGATTTTAGGTTGTTTTATTTGCTGTAAAGCACATTGTGTTGCTCTGCAGGAAATGTGCTCTATAAATAAAGTTTGATTTGATCTTCCACCAAGAATAAAATCTAAATTTCAAAGGTGGGGGGACACAACTTGAATACAGGGGTGGGAGGAGGTGGAGAAAAGGGTCTGAACTGTTTAAAAAGAGCCATAATATCAACCCTATACCTAAAAACAACAGCCAGAATCCATTTAATATAGTGCAACATTATTTTAGACAGTAAAAACTACAGGACTTTAAACTGACTTTAAAAACGAGCAGAGGACACGTCCCCCCTGCACCCCCCCAAACTACGTCCATGTCTTCCATCGGGCACCGCTGACTGGACCGGTTCATAACACCGCCAGTCCAGCGGTGTACTAGGTCTACTGGTAACCAGTGGTCAGCGCTGTGCTGGACAAGCAGTGAAAACTGTGAGCCGGCCGGTCGCGCACCGGACCAGCTGATATTTAAGGCTGAAATACACCAGCGATCAGCGCTGCGCCACGTCGCGCTGTTACTTTGAATATAAACCGTTGTAGTCCGTCAGATCACTCAGTGTAGGCTACTAGTGATCAGCACGGCGCTCCACAAGCAGTGGAAGCTGTCAGCCGGCCGGTCGCGCACCGAACCGGCTGACAGCTACGTGTAATCAGTGATCAGAGCTGTGCTGGGCTGACGGTGGTCATCGGTTCCGGTCGAGTAGCTCGTGAAATGAGCAGGTCGTTTTAATTTGCACTTCCTGTTGCAGCGGGGTCAGATAAATAGCGCTGATGCCAGTTTCATAACACCGCTATGGCCATCAGCTGTTTTGTCTCGGCGTCATGCGTAGGTCACGTGATCACTTCCTGAAAGTGAGGGGCTCTGAGCCTCACAGAGCTGCTCAGTGACACACAAACACCGCGAGGAGACCAGCTCAGCACACACACATCACTGCAGCGGCAGACTGCAGGCAGAAACGGTCAAGCGATTAAATATGCGATTAACGCGATTAAAAAAAATAACGCGTTAATTAGGGCTGTAATTAATTAATCGTAATTAACGCGCTAATCTGACACCTCTAATTTTAAGATCAACTTAGAACACCACACCATCGTGTTGACAAAGCTAATAGCCACTGCTACCTCTGCTCATCTGTTTGTAACTGTTTGTCCGTCTTCTTTTATAATAAATCCTGTAAAGTCTAACTCCAGACTCAGACTTCAAATCGTCAATATCAAGATACGTAATCTACTCCCTGTGACATCTGACAGAACCTAGTAAGTTCCTGTGAAACAGTAGTAAGTGAAGGTATCCGAGAAACCTCTCCGATTAAGACCGACAAAACGAAGCTAGTGATTTTACAGAAGTGTGTGCAGTACACTTAGAGAGTTTATAACGCTACAATACTGATATTAATATGAAACATGACTGATAATCATCAATTAGAGTCATTTGATGTATTTAAGATTTACAATAATGCATTTTAAATATTATCATTGTTATGATTTAACCATTACTTTCTAAGCAATGAATTCTGATTAAATAATCTTTAGGTAAAACAATCACTGATAGATATCTGATCCTAAAGAACAGAAATGATTTTATTAAAAAGGAGAAGGTCTTTTCAGTCAGAGAACTCTTTAACTGGAGCAGAAAGAGGTTCTGTGTCCAGGTCGTGTTGTGACGAATCCACATCTGTTGTAGAAAGCTGACTGAATGTTGTGGATTCCAGAGAACGCGATATCTGTAGCTCGGTGGAAGGAAGACGTCCATAATTCGGCTGAATTGGACGTATGGAGCCAGCTGCAGGACTCTAAGACAGAGAGAAAACGTTTCTCTGTCTGAAGCCAAAACAAATCCGATAATCGTATCTTGGACTCCCTGACAACCTTGAATGCATGATGTGGAAGCTGCTTCGGAGTAAACCTCGTCCTCCACTTCTCATCAACTCCTTCCACTCCCGTAAACTCGGTCTGAAGGCTGAGCAGACGCTGCGGACTCGACTGGGCGTGTGGGGGCTCCCGTTACCTCCCACCCACCATCACATGTCTTATGTTTTGTGACTGTCAGAGTTTGTGCTTTATATGTTGGAAGCTTTTTTTCCCGTTTACGTCTCTGAGCACCCTTGAGCCCAGGGAAATGGACATGTTTTTTATCACCTCCCCTCCAAGCGTGTCCTCTTTACAAAATAGGAAGCGCGTCACTGTGCATGCCCACAGGTACCTGTTTTCTGATTGTGTTCTATGGTGTTTGTCTGAGTCTTGGAAGCGACTCTACTGGAACTACATTTCGTTACAGGACGCTGGTTCAATGACAAATAAAGCTTTTCTATTCTAGCTAAAGGATCCCGTCTGCATGTGGCGTGGCAGCAGAGTGACAGTGGCTTCAGTTGACCTTTGACATTTGCATGACTTTCTGAGCCTTACACTGATTTCAGTTCAGCCCTCTCAGCTGTTTATTCAGCATCAGAGTTTTTAAAGTTATTTAGAATTTTTAGGAGAATTTTTCAGTGATGCCACAAAAAAACCATTTTGTTTTGATTTGATGACTGAGTGATAAATAGATCAAGATAATAATTCACTTTATTATTCTGTTTACTTCAGACTGAAGTCAGTAGGTGGAGAAAATCTAATCAATCGATAATCTGTGACGACCTTTTAAAATGACATCATTTCATCTGGAACACACAGTTCTATTAATGGAGACGTCTTCAAAGATTCATTCTGTTCTGATGTCTCCTGAATTTCCACGTAATCACAAAGTGAATCCCAGGTGTTGTCAGACCCCTGTGAGGTGTGTGTGTGCGTGTGTGTGTGTGTGTGTGATTGCACAATGTTTAGTTTTTCTTTTTTTGAAAACAAAATACATGATTTTGTGTTTCTAAACCTGTGAACTTAATTTGGACAGCTGATATTTCTACATTTTCTCTTTATTCTTATTAAATATAAATGCTGATGTTTAGGTTCAAAGAGTGCGACGCTACTGAAAGATATATTTTTATTGTTTTCTTCCACCATCACATGTCTGAAAAGGGATTTCTTCCTGATTCCCAGACTCTGGCATTCTTTCTCTTTCTGACCCAGTCAAACAGGTCAAACGAGTCCGACGGGTCCCTAATGAGCGCTGACACACTTAGTGCTTTTAATTATTAAAGACTGGAGCCAGAAGGACGCAGCAGCTCCATAGCATGAACAAGGTGGATCAGAGTGTTGCTGTGAACTTTATTCACATTAAAGATGCTCTTCTTCTCACGTTACAGCCTGATGGTTTGACACAAATCCAATCTAACAAAGATCTCCAAGGTTTTACACCGTGTGGTTTATCGCCTTAGGTTTACAGAGGTTGGAGTCACATCACTTCTTGCGTTCTTTCATCAGTTTAAATGGAACAACATATAAGAAGCATGGGTTAAAGACAGGGTGAGATTTAAAATAGAATTGTCATTTAAAAATCATTATTTTTATCTAAATACGTAGTTATATTGTTAATGGACAAAGCTCCTGGGATGAGCAGCAGCTGTCTTTATTCAAAGCCTTTTGGATGACCATCGAGGCCGGATGTAGGCATGGGCAAGGGGGGGGCATTGCCCCCCCAAATTCCATGACTGTCCCCCAAACGCGATTGCATGCAGAAATAACAAATTTCAAAAATATTTCAGTGAAAAATGGTCAGAGTGAGCGCTCTCTTCCATTTGTCCTCATGGAAAGTAGCTACTGATGAACGAAACAGAAAGAAAGAGAAACAAAAAATGCAAAAAGAACAAAAAAACAAAACAAAAAACGCAAAAAGAACAAACAAAAAAGAACAAAAAACACAAAAAGAACAAAAACAAAAAACACAAAAAGAACAAAAAACAAAACAAAAAGAACAAAAGAAACCCAAAAAAGAACAACAACAAAACAAAAAGAACACAAAAAACACAAAAAGAACAAAAAAACAACAACAAAAAAGAACAAAAAACAAAAAAGAACAAAAAACACAAAAAGAACAAAAAACAAAAAAGAACAAAAACCACAAAAAGAACAACAAAAAGAACAAAAAACACAAAAAACAAAAAAGAACAAAAAACACAAAAAAAGAACAAAAAACTAAAAAGAACAAAAAACACAAAAAAGAACAAAAAACACAAAAAAAGAACAAAAAACTAAAAAGAACAAAAAACACAAAAGAACAAATAAAGAACAAAAAAACACAAAAAGAACAAAAAAAGAACAAAAAAACTCAAAAGAACAAAAAACTAAAAAACAACAACAAAACAAAAAACACAAAAAGAACAAAAAAATAACAAAAAACAAATAAACACAAAAAACAACAAAAAACACAAAAAGAACAAAAAACAAACCAAAAAAACACAAAAAAAAACAAAACAAAACAAAAAACCAAAAAAAATACCCCAAAACCAAACCTAACCAGATGACTTCAGCCTCAACAGGACATCAGCCAGTGTCCTACTTGTGCCGGTCCCAAGCCCGGGTAAATGCAGAGGGTAGGGATCAAATATGAACTTAAATCTATGGATAGAGGAACTGATATGATGATGGTGTAGTTTTTGATGCATTTAAGGGATTGGGGGGACGTGATGACCAAAACATTTTTAGCATGTCCAGACTGGCCCCCCTGATGTTCTACCTGCCCCCCTTAGTGGGACTGGCTAGATCCGGCCCTGATGACTATGACCTGGATGACTGAGAACCTTCACCAACATCAAAACATGATAAATTAAGATCATCCTGAAGGAGCAGTTAAACATTTTTGTATAAAACAGATGCATATGATGTGTGCATAAACATATGTACGCTCTTTTTGTACCATGTGACAAGTTTTTATGGCCTAGATAATAAAATGTGTGTGTGGCAGAGAATCTCTTCCTGGAGCTGAGCAGGAGGGGACGCGGCGTATGGGGTGGCGAGCAGCAGCCGGCCTCTCCACCTCCCCCTGGAGTTCGGAGCGGCATGCTGTGGTCCGTTCAGGGGGAGGGCGAGTCCCGACTTTTATCTTTCCGTAGCGGAGCACGTGTGGAGGAAACTCTAATATAGTAACGAGTCCGGATCGGGAGGTAACGTCCGACTCCGATCAAGTTTTAAATCACGTGATCGGATCAGGACATCCTTAGTGGGAAGTACGAACTAGTCGACTTTTGTGGGCTGTAGTGACTTTTTAAACCAAAGGTCGACTAGTTGCTGATCATGTGAACTTTTATTTTGAAGGGGTTTCCTTTGATTAGTTCCGTTTCCTTTGATGTGTTCCGGTCTGGCGCTGCGCTATTAAAATGGATATTTACTCAAAGAATACTTCTTGGCAGCTTTTGATGCCCTTGCCAATCGATTGTCCTTATTTAATCAACTTAACGGTGAGTCTTTGCTTTCTTTATCTCTTGTTTTACTAAAAATGTGGCGCTATTCAAACCTCCGATGTGCTAACGGCTAAGCTAACGAGCTAATGGCTCGGCTATCAAGCTTTGAGTGATTTTATTCATTAAATAGCGAATGTCTTTGTTATGATTATGGCCGAACAATAGACCACAATCTGACTCAAACTGTAGTTTTAGTCAGATTAAAACTGTTTTTCATATAAACCTGATTAAAATGTGACTAAAACTAATCAGCATTTTAGTCTAAAGACTTGATATTAAAACCAAAGTGCTCCTAAAACGACTGCTCTCTCTCTCAGCTGTTTGTTGTCAACATTAAAATACGTTTTAGCAATAAAGCCTGTCAAGTTCTATAAAGCCGTCCTGTATACGCCGTATGTATGACGTCATCAGCGATTAGTCAAAGTCGACGCGACTTTTATTACTTGGTAGTCGACTTGTAAAAATAGCAAGTCGTTCAACCCCTAGTGGGAAGTGTCCTTAGTGATGATGATCTTTGCTGTGCTGAGGCAGCAGGAGGAGTAGACGTCTGTCAGGGAGAGGAGAGGAGATCTTCTGAGCTGCTGTTAGTCTCTGAAGCCTCTCCCTGTCCACCATGGAGCAGTTGCCGTACCATACTGTGATGCCGTACGTCAACAGGCTCTCGATGGATGAGCGATAGGAGGTCATTAGAAGGTTAAGGTCTAGTTTATGTTTCCTGAGGACTCTTAGGAAGTGTAGCCGCTGCTGAGGCTTTTTAATGACCGCTGAGGTGTTTTCAGACCAGGAGATGAGAACACAGAGGAACCAGAAGGTCTTTAATGTAGAGTGGATCTAAAGAACGTTATCATTTTAAACACCACGACAAAGACTCACTATGTAGTGAAGGAGAGGACATTTTGAACAGTCTTTGTTTCACTCAGCCTTTCACACCCAGTTCATCATCACCCAGCTGCTCCTCATTCTTTTTTTACATGATTGTATCCGTTTGTTTACTTGTTTTTTTCTTGTCGTCACATCTTTTCTTAACATTTATGCTCTTTCTTCTTAATCCGGTTCTCTGCTTCATTGAGCTGCACCTGAGATCATGTTGCTGCCTCTGTTTCTAACAGTCCTTTAACGTGTGAAGATATGTGTCTGAAGGCGGATGGTGGACCTGGTGGTTTACTAAACAACACATCTGGTACACTTCTCTTTGATGTGAAGCAGGAGTCTCAGTCTCAGGCCCTTGATAGACACTGCCCAACATTTAGGTCATTTTCCTGCTCGAACACACCTGATTAAATGGCTGAAATATCGCTTCATCATGATCTCAGATTCTGCAGGTAGAAGCTAATCGCTCACTGATTCAAATCAGGCGTGCTGAAGCAGAGAAACAACTGTAGCGTGTAGAGAGCTCAAAGGAGACTCCTTATTTAAAGAAATCTTTCCTGCGTTCATCACAGATTCCAACACTTCAACTAAAGATGTTTGTGTGTGTTTAGATAATGTTAACAGACAATACTTATGCATGATAAATGTATACTTCATACCTGTTCACAAGCATTTTATTTTAAAGATGTCAAACTGCAGGATCACGCATCTTAAAGCCGTGTCCCTAACCAGGGTCTGGTTTGTTCTGGTCGATTTTTCCATGAACCAGTGGAGAGTTGGGCTAGTCATGTAAAATACTAGCCTAGTAAACGAGACCTTCAGGTCTGCTCTGCAGACTTTGATCTCGCCACGCTCAATGGAACCTCTGCAGCCCACTGATTGGTCCGGTCAGTCTCGTACCGGGCCAATCACAGCGCTCTAATGGTTTGTGGGCGGGATTAGCCGATGACGGCAGAGATTAGAACATGGCGGCAGCTCCGGCTCCACGTTCATTTGAAACGGTTTTTGTCATCGATTTTGGACGATTTAGATTTGAGCTTTTCTTTAAGACGTGAACAGATAGAGGCACTTAAAGGGACAAGAGGGAATATTTTAAATAAAAATAATCATGCATGCTCAGTTTTAAGTGATGAAGCATTTTAAATCAAAAAGAATGAGGCCACCCATGTATCATTCCATCATCTAGAACAGGCTGTGAGCTGTAAAATGTTCTGCAATTCGGGAACGAATTTCCCGCGCTGTCCTACGGATGTGACGTCAACTGACGCTGCTGCGCGTTCTGGAATCTAAAAAAGTAATAATAAATGTATATCCAGTAGGTGGCAGTATTGCACCGTTGTGTTGTGTTGCTGGTCAATGGCGGACTTCCTTCATCTGAATCAGTGGTTTTTCTCATCAAACTGGTGTTATCTTGTTTATGGAGCTGAAAACCTCTCTGATGGATTATAGGGTTCCACAGAGCTAAAGGTGCTGTTATAGGCGACCGCACAGCGATCTGTCCATGTTTATGGGTCTCTGGACGATAGGCCTCAAATCCCCGACTGTTTCCTGGACCTCAGTCCGCTTACAGTGCATCAAAGGCGGGTGTGCTGCGCACGCTCCTCCTGGTTTTCCGGAGCTCCACTCCGTGATGCGAACTTGAGAGATCTAGGGTATTTGAGGCGGCGGGACATGATTCTATCACCCTATATTTCTCAAATTCACCTCCGGGAGTCAGAGAACACCAACTGATTAAAGCTTTTAGCAATACAGGCAGCTGGGAAGGACTGGAACATAGCGGCTAGCGAGATTAGCTCTGTTAGATCGGCTCCTGCTGTCTCTCTCTGTGTGTGTGTGTGTGTGTGTGTGTGTGTGTGCGTGTGTGTGTGTGTGTGTGTGTCGTGGGGCATTGTTTTACTACATTTCCTTGTGTATTAATAACATTTATTTTTATTTATGGAATCACGTCTCTGGCTGCCTTTGGTTGAACCCTTATGAGATAGTGAGAAGTTTGTGCGCGCTCCCGTTCAACACTGTAGTTATTCGCAGCGCCAGGCGCGGCGCTCATGAGGTTCATTTTTCAAATCTTCCTTCTTCTCCCTTTAAGTCTTTTATTTTGAAAGAGGATTTATTGGCCGCTTTGCCGACGGGACGGTAGACAAAAGTTTATTTACTAGCTGGTTTCGGTTGATGCTAAATGACTCTGATTGGTCCTAGCGCTATCCGATAGCATGTAAAGACAGTTTGATTGACAAACTGTTGATCCCGCCCCTATGAATGAGTCGTTTCAGTGCACCGCGGCCAGACTATAGATCTACATATATAGTCTGGTTTACCAGGCTAGTAAAATTCATGATGTAAAATTTAATTTCCCCTCATACAATGCAAATTTAAATATGAAGCACTTTCTTTAATGCCCTGCAGGCCAATATACATTAAAATTATGTATGAAAATGTTTTATGGTTCCAGTCCGTGGGTCATGGTTGGGGGGTCCCTGCGTTAAAGGGGTTTTTAGATCAAGACATCGGTAAGGAAGACTCGCAGCTCTGTGTCAAAATGAAGTCCATCTGTTCAGTCAGTGAACACAACAGCCCTTCATCTACGCTGTGACTCCGGTGAATCATCTTTATACGTTTTGTTGTGAATTGCAGCCTCTCGCTTTGTGAATCCGTCCAGCTGCTGCTGCAGACACACAGCTGGGAGCCTGTCACACCTGCGTTTCCACGCTGCAGCTTTCTGTAGAGCACAGGAAGCACCCAGGAACACGACTTACTGATCAGAACTTTTAAAAACAATTTCATGTGCATTTTTGATTCAGAGTTGTAGATTTTTAGAGCCGTTTCAGCACCAAACGAAGTGCGAGTTTTCACCCACTTTGTGAATATTTAGCTGCTCTTTGTTCTGGATTTGTTTTTAGCTTCATTTATTTACACTGCATATGATTTACCTGCATTATTTAACAACTTCTTTCTAAAGTTTTGCTTCACTTTGAGAAGAAACAGCTCTTGAAAGAAGTGATGTAATATAAAGTTTTTTATTATTGATAAACCATTAAATAACAATCCATTACTGGCTCATGTTGTAATTGTTTTTGTCCAGTCAGCTCTACCTTTAAAACATGTAATGTCAAATTAAAGTCAAAAAATTAATAAAGTTCTTCAGCTATGACACGATTTCTAAGTGAAAATTGATTTAAGGTGATGAATGGGAAAGCAGAGATGAGCCATAAACAAAGGCCTGAATATTAAAAGTGTTATTTTGACTGAATACATCATGAAGTGAGTTTTAATGAGCGTCCAGGTACAAAGACGCCATATTGAGCCTCCATGGAGCGAGTCAGGCTGTGATTAATGGAGTTTGTCATTCTGCCGTGTTCTCATCATGTTTTTTAAGAGTCGCTCTGAAGTGAGGGCAGTCAATCCATTAAAAACTGTTTGTAAGAGCCAGCCACTTCCACAAGGAAGCATCCGCTTTGGTGTCACATAATAGCAACAATAATTAGATTTCCCTTCATGAGGAAAGAGATCCAGGCAGATTTCATTTGAACAGTAAAACTAATGATTTGACTCAAAGCAGCGCTTTGTGCCACATTAAGATCTGAGGTTCACAATCTGCAGATTAATCAGTAACGTCCTGTCTGGACTGAAGCTAACCGTGTGCATTAATGTGGAAACTCTGGATGTGACTTCTTTCTTCTCTAAACCACCACATGTTTAAAGGTTTTGCTGTAGTTAAATGTGTTCAGGTTTTTAAAAAATCCAAATCAAACAGAGCAGGTTTAATTATATCCTGTGTTTTATCTCAGACTGATCTCTTTGAGTAGAATAAAACCAACGTGTCAACGGACGAGATAACGATGCAAGAGGCCAGTTAAATCCTGAAGTTCTGCCAAACCTTCCAAAATCACCTGTAAAAGTCCCGAATGATCTCTAGATCTTTGAGTTTGAACCAAAGTGATCAGCTACACTG
Organism: Callopanchax toddi; assembly: GCA_006937965.1. Lineage (NCBI taxonomy): Eukaryota > Metazoa > Chordata > Actinopteri > Cyprinodontiformes > Nothobranchiidae > Callopanchax > Callopanchax toddi. The sequence continues at coordinate 1,581,582 of SSNR01000108.1, read as the reverse complement.
CAAAAACTGATTTCTAATAAAGTAAAATAGCCTTGTTTTTAGACATTTTGACTTATTTTTGTCTAAAAAGAAAATATATTCTTACAGCCCTACTTGAAATAGGCCAAATCTTCTTAAATATGGTCAAATGTTCTAGATTTGAGCAAAAAAAAAAAAAAAAATCTGCCAATGGGGTAAGCAAAATTTGCTTGGCTAGATTCCTTAAAACTAGCAAAATTTTCTGCAACAACCAAGAAATACAAATTTCTGTTGTAGTTTCCTATATTGAACACTAGGGGGGGGGCTATTGAGCTAAAGAGGAACAGTGTGGGTTGAGAGCTGGAGATGGTGCCAAATAGTTCACTTTATTTGGTTAAAATGTGGAAAACTGCAATACCGTAATTTCACTGTGAAATCACAGAAAATTGTTATTTTCACCTTATATTTTAGTTTTGTGATCATTTTTATTAATATATTTTATTTTTTTATCTAACTCAAGTAATTTGTTGTAAAAAGCAGAGAAGAAAAAATAAAACCTGCATTCCAATTTGTTGCATTTTTTGTGTGTGGTAGAAGTATCGGCATCGGCGAGTACTCAGATTTAAGTATCGGTATCGGATCGGTTTTGAAAAAAGTGGTATCGGTACATCCCTAGTAAATGTCTATTTTAATAGCGCAGCGCCAGACCGGAACGCATCAAAGGAAACGGAACTAATCAAAGGAAACCCCTTCAAAATAAAAGTTCACGTGATCAGCGACGAGTCGACCTTTGGTTTAAAAAGTCACTACAGCCCATAAAAGTCGACTAGTTCGTGCAACCCCTATTCACTACAGTAGGATTTATGGTGTTTAGTCATCTCTTGTAGATTATTTCTTAAAATTAAAACTAAGAGTAAGATATTTTGTTGGCCTGTGTCTCAGATGAGCTCCTGATTGACAACAAACAAATCTGATTCTGACAAAAAGATTGATAAAGACGATTCATTCCGCCATACTTCCTTCTACCTTCACATAAACCTCTAAACTTTTCTTTTCCCTGTTGAAAAAGACATCACGTGTGTTTATATGTGAGGACCTAACAGATGGGTCCACGCAGCTTGATCCATCACTCCCCAGATAGCTGCTAAAACTGTCCCACACATGAAGTTCAGCAGAAAGTTGCTCTGCAGCAACACTCAGAGGCACCGGTGACTTCACATCAGAGATGAGGACATCAGCCATCATTTAATCAGCCGGATGGAGCATCTGCTCTCTGGTTTTTAAATAGATCATGTAATGAGGTGAAGAAACCTCCCCTCCATTCGCAGCAGGCTACAGTAGGAGCCACAGTGTATGTATGGATTACAGGTGCTCACAGAATTCAGCTGGGACTCTGTGGTGAAGGTTGTGATCTGTACAGTGGCCAAGAAGCAGCAAGAAAACAACAGTTTACCAGATGGTACGTTGAATATATAAAGGACAGAATGGCCTCGCGCTCTGGCTTGTAGGAAACGAGTTGTTCATCTTCTGGATATTTTGGAGAGTTGGGTCATTCAGAGTTAAGGAACTGGAATTAGAACCTGGAATTAGAGCTACTTTTTTAGAATCTCAATGGAAATCACCTTTTTGTTGTTGTAGATGTTTTTGTAACAAAAGAAGTAAATTTCTTTTTAAACATATTTCACAGTAATGGACAATGACTTGAGAAAGGGCTGAACGGAGAAACGAAGACTTAAAACTCCACCCTGCGCGCAGCCACTTTTTAATATCACTTGAAGATACTCTGGGGCATTAGGAGCAGCTAATGCTCCTGTTCTCATGGCTTTCTATTACACTTTCATTAAAAGACTTCATTTACCCAAAACTACCACAATCAGCACATCTTACAGCAGAAAACACTCTGGGAAATAAAACGTAGATTAGAAATAATGCAAACTAATCAGGATGTGGTCCCTTTTTGTGGCTGTTGTATTAAAGTAAATTGTCGTCCTGTCCTACAGTATGTCTACGGGTCAAACACACACTTATGTGGTTTGATAGCAAAAACTTTGCATGAACAACGGCAGAAGGATGAGATTATATTTATGAAGGTCTGATGTTTATAATTCTGCAGGTTTTTGATAAAACTGCTTTATAAGTTGTGATTTCTGTAGGGTCTCAGAGAGCAGACGATGCTCTAAAGCAGGGATTCCCAAACTGTGGTGCGTGCACCCCTGGGGCTGCACAAGCTGCCACTAGGGGGCGCAAGATGAAAACTGTAAAGGCAGAAATTTGAAATAATGACACATTTACAGTGTTTTTTCCCCACTCAGTAAAAATGTGTAAATAAACATGCATACCATTATTGTGTGGAGCTGTGGGACAATATTTGGATGAACTCTGAGTCTTTTTTCTGTCAATCATGTGAACTCTTTCGAGCAGACCTTTATTTTGAAGGCGACGATAACTTTTACTATTAGTTCCGGGGCAAAGTTGCGAGGAGCTGCTGGACTGTTTACCTCATCAAATGGATATTATTTATTCAAGGAATCCTTCTTGACAGCTTGTAACAACTCTGCCGATTGATTCCATGTGTGTCCTGATTTAATCAACTCCATGGTGAGTCGCTTTCTTTGTTTCTGTTGTTTTTACTAAAGATGCAGCGCTACTTTCTAATGGCTAACAGAGCTGGGTGTTAATTTAAAAACACTAAGCAGTTAGTTAAGCGAACCGTCAGCTTAAACCAGTGTAGTAACCTCCTGCTGACTTCTAGCATTCGATCAGCCCCCCCACCCACACACACACACCCGCCGTATTTACAAGATACACACATCACAAGGAAACGCCAGACCGTGCGAGGGACGTTCAAGACCGTAGGACACGCAACACTCAGAGTAATCCCCGGTTACATATAAAAAGCGATTTATTTAATTATCAAACATTTAAAAGTATTGAAAATTTGTGACATTAACGATTTTTAGGTACCAGGAATTGGTTAAAATGTGAAAGGTCTCCATCTGGGGACTGGGGGTGCGCGAACACAGCTGGGACATAGAAGGGGGCGCGCAAAAAAAAGTTGGGGAACCGCTGCTCTAGAGGTATCTTCTCTTCAACACACCTGATTTAAATGTTGAATTACCTCATCAGTGTTTCTTCAAGGCAACCAAAAAGCTCATAAACACCCACTAATTTAGGTCAGGTGTGTTGAAGAGAAGAAACCACTAAAATATGCAGGACTGTGGCCCTCGAGGACCAGGAATCCCCTCCCCTGAGGTAGCGGGTGTGGTCTGGGTCCTATATTTTCTGCACAGTCTGGACAGAACCAGCTCTGGGTCCAGATCTGGACCGCGGTCCGTCTGTTAGTGACCATTGTTTTAAAGGTGGGTTTGGATTTCCTTTTTCCTTAATAAATGAAATCATCATTTGAAAAATGTTTCTGTTTTAATCAAGTTTTTTACAAATGTCTTTGGGGATCTGAAACATTTGAGTGACAAAAGGTGCAAAAACTTTTTTTAAAACAAAATTCTGAACCGTTCCATTTTCATCCAAAAAGTCTGTCAGTCATGTTGAAACGCCTCCTAAAAGGACACGAATCAACGTTACGTATGAGTGGGTCAGAGAGACGCTGCCTTCAGTCTCACAGGCCTTACACTTTGTGTGTTTGGGAAATGTCGAGGATGATTTATTAGATGTTTCTTAGGACTGTCCCATAACAGAAAAACATAGATTAGGTGTCAAATAAGAAGCACACAACTAGAGCCAATAGATCATCACTGAGACACTTTATGATGGCCTTGAGCGAGGCCGGATGTAGGCATGGGCAAGGGGGGGCATTGCCCCCCCAAATTCCATAACTGCCCCCCAAACGTGATTGTATGCAGAAATAACAAATTTCAAAAATATTTCAGTGAAAAATGGTCAGAGTGAGCGCTCTCTTCCGTTTGTCCTCATTCAAAGTAGCTACTGATGAATGACACAGAAAGAAAGAAAAACAACAAACACAAAAAGAACAAAAAAACCACAAGACAAAAAAAATTAAACAAAAAAAAAGAACAATAAAACACAAAAAAAGAACAAAAAAAGTACAAAACCAAACCAAAACCTAACCAGATGAGGTCAGCCTCAACAGGGCATCAGCCAGTGTCTTACTTGTTCCGTCCCAAGCCCGGGTAAATGCAGAGGGTAGGGATCAAATATTAAAATAAATCTATGGATAGAGGAACTGATATGATGATGGTGTAGTTTTTGATGCATTTAAGGGATTGGGGGGGGGGGGTGATGACCAAAACATGTCCAGACCCCCCCCGATATTCTACCTCTTTCTTGCTCTTTTGTTGTTTTTCATGACAAAAAGTTGGATGTACATTTTCAACCATCAATATGCCAATTTGTTTTGATTGTTGAGATTTGTGGTTGTAATGAAATGACCGGTTCAATAAAAAACAAACAAAAAACTCACATCCACTTAGAAAACAGAAGACATGGACATGTTGGTGTTATTCAGAGGGAGTTCACACATCACACTGAGAGTTGCGTCTTCTCAAATTGTTCTCCCTGCAGAACCTTCTGACACTCATACAGAGTGATGTGGAGCTCCATGGCGGCGTAAAGCATCGCTGATTTCAGCGTGGGGGTTTGACATAAAGAGCCGCCTATCAAGTTTGTGAAGGGCTCCAGTGCAGACGTTGTTGCAAAGTTTTCGCGCTTTAGCTCAAAACAATTCAACTCCCGGTGTTCTTCCGGCACTTCCGGTGTTCTTCCGGCACTTCCGGTGTTCTTCCGGCACTTCCGGTGTTTTTCAGGTACTTCCGGTGTTCTTCAGGCACTTCCGGTGTTCTTCCGGCACTTCCGGTGTTCTTCCGGTACTTCCGGTGTTCTTCAGGCACTTCCGGTGTTCTTCAGGCACTTCCGGTGTTCTTCAGGCACTTCCGGTGTTCTTCAGGTACTTCCGGTGTTCTTCAGGTACTTCCGGTGTTCTTCAGGCACTTCCAGTGTCGCAACAAATTAAAACAATGACCGGATTTTGCATTTTAGGTTAAAAAAGGTAAAAATCCATCACTGTGGTTTTTGTCTTTGTTAAATATGACGTTTTTACTCTTGGCTTTCAAAAACTGAAAAACCAAAAAACTATGTGGCTTATTGTTATTTCTGATTTTATTTTGAAACGGAAAAACCAAAGAACGAACCGTACACGGATTACTCATGAAACGTGTTGTTGGACTTCTCAGGTAGATGTCTGGTTTGGAATAAAAAAACAACCTGAGCCCATTTTCAGGTGTGTACCTTTTGTTTTAATAGTTCTGAATTTCTGTTCGAGTTCACACGTATTCATGCATGTGTGCACTTGCACCTGCTGAAGTCTCTGCAGTGAGAGAAAGCAGGGAATCCATCAAAACCATTTACCCGAGTATAATAGACTGCTCTGCCTGCGGGCTGGATCTCACATGGAGATCAACTAAATATAGTGGTTACTTCGCCTCATTTACTTTTACGAGGTGTATTAGCCGACTGCCTTCAAAATAAAATGAAAAAATCTGATGCTCTGTTCAAAACGTTTGCCTTTGATATCCTCTGCTAAAAGTTACAAAGAAACAGAATAGTTTCTAAACATCCTGTTATAATAAAAGATTATCATCAATGAACTAATCTATATAAGTTACAGATTTAAAAATATATATAATGACAAAGAATTGGTTTATCTTTAGAAATCAGGGACTAATACACTCTAAAAAGAATATCTGAGCTGTAGTTGAGGTGACGGACTTATTGACCTAAATCTGACCGATTATTTTGGTTCAGTCAGGACAACTTACATTTTTGGGTTCAATCAACGTAAAATCAGTGATGTTCACACTAAAGAAAAAGATAAGTTGAACCAACTTAATTGAATTGCTTCAGTTGGTAACAAGTAATTCAATTAGGTTTATCCAGCTTAAATTATTAAGTTGGTTAAACCTGACAAATTTAAGTAAAAACTTACTCAAACTTACTCAAATCATATAGTTCCTTACAAATCAAAATTCAAATCCTTCTGACTGAAATTAATGTAAATTCAACTCAAATCTTTAAGTTTTTCCAAATGAAAAAACTGAATGATCAAAAAGCACATTATCAATGACTTTGAACTTAAAAACTATTTAAATGTAAATCATCTTAAATGTGTGTTTTAGCATGTTATTTTAGTTTTTACTTTCATTGTAATTAGAATTTCAAGTTGGCTAAAAAGAAAATAAAATCCATTGCAGAGACGGAACATTTTAACATTTATTGTGAGAACGTCACAAATTTAACAATTTTTCACAGATGCAAGTAATAATGCAATAAATACTTTTTTACACTTTAAAGCATTTTCCTACTCTCCGAATGGAGTTGAATATTTATGAATAGCTAAGCCCTGTGTAGCGTTTGGAATAACTAGTGGTTATTTTAAACTACACCCTCTTCATATAAATATTAAAACGTATTTTTGGATTATAATGAAAAGTGACAAACTGTCATTTAACCCTGATAATAGCTAATATTTATTGAAGGTATCTTTAGGTTCTTTGAAAAGAGTACAGTGAATTGAAATACCTTATTAATAACGTGAACTGAGACCAGATAAAGATTGAACAACCATTTAATTTGAAAAACCTAAGAACACAGACAGATAAAACAGTTTGAAAGTTTTGATGTAAACACAATTAATATTCTTAAACATGTTGAGGATGTTAAAGATGGTTTTAATTGTGAGTTTTAACGGGCCGTAGCATATGTTTTAATGACTAGGGAAGTTAGTTAATTCAGTTAACCTAGTTGGGACTTTAAGAGTCAATTTAGAGGTAATTTGAGTTTGGAATGGAATTTAGTTTTGACTTAATTTAGTTTGGAAGAATTAAGCTTTATCAAAGCAAACCTCTCGATCAGAAAGTGGTGTTCGCTCACTGAAAGGTGGACGCTCCTGGATCTGGCAGGCGTTGGTTTCTCCACGAGCTGAGGCTGGAGTCCCCAGACTCGGAGTGGTGGTCCTGGAAGGCGTGGCCGCCGAGGACCTCGCCGGACAGTCCGTGGATACGTCCGGATCAGCAAGGGAGGCATTTCAGCAGGCATGCTGAAGTCATTTCTGATCAGTCCCCGTAGTGAGGGAGAGACGAGAGGGAGAGACACAAGCAGGTGTCTCTCAAGGCCTTGTTCAAAGCTGATGAAGGTTCAGCTAAGACTCTGAAGGATAGCAGCTCAGGCTGCATTCAGACTCCGACCACACTAGACTAGAACTCTATGAGGACTGATTTGTCTTACATTTTTAACCAATCAGAAGATATTAAGTGTTCCAACCAAACATGAGTTAGTGGACTTGTGGACGGCTCTGATTGGGTAGGGGAACTGTGAGGAGTTACCAAGTTCATATTACTTCCGCCCGTTAAAACTCACATTATTAATGTGATTATGAATGCATAAAATAGCAGAGAAGCACATTTATAACACTTTGAGTGAATGAGCGGGCGAATGCCCTTGGAGCAGGAACACTACAGGAGACTGTTCTGTAAACAAGAGATTACAGTTTGAACACCAGCCTGTGGTGGTAAAGAAGAGACATCTTTAAAGAGTGTTTTATTAACACAGCCGGTGTCCAGTGGGTCATCTGGGAGGTGGACACCTGAGAGTGGACAGTTGGACACCTGTAGGAATCTTGATTCAGGTTAAAACATAATCCAAGAGTGATTGTATTCCAAGTTATTGGGAAAGAAATGGATTATTGTTGTGATGGTCAACAGAGGTCAAAGGTCAGAGGTTATAGCATATTTGATGGTGCTACACCTGCTAGCAGGTTAGTGACAAAAACTAAGTATTCATAAATACTCAACTCCATTCAAGGAGGAGGAAAACATGTTGAAGTATAAAAAGTGTTCATTGCATAATATTTTTAAAATCATATGAAACAGTGAGCTGCTTGGAGGTGCATGTTGTTAGCACTGTTACAGTCAGGAGGTTGTGGGTTCACTTCCCAGCTCTGTGGCCAGCTTGCATGTTCTTCATGCTGTGTGAGTTTTCTCTGGCGCCCCAGGCTCTTTAAGTTCAAAGTCATTGATAATGTGCTTTTTGATCATTCAGTTTTTCATTTGGAAAAGCTTAAAGATTTGAGTTGAATTTACATAAATTTAGGTCAGAAGGATTTGAATTTTGAATTTGTAAGAAACTAAATGATTTAAGTTTGACTTAAATTTGTCAAGTTAAACAAACTTCATAATTTAAGTTGGATAAACTTAATTTAATTACTTGTTACCAATTGAAGCAATTTAATTAAGTTGGTTCAACTATTCTCTTTTTTCAGTGTAGTCAATGACATTCACCTTTTTGCACTAAAGCTCCTTAAATATCGGGTCATTTCAATCTAAAAAAACAACATTTCGGAGACCTTTAGGTCATTGTCCATGTTTTCTGCTCTATATCATCATGATGACCGTTTAGGGACCGTTTAGGTTTCTCAGAGGGCTGTGGGAACAAGTTAAACCTGTGATGTGCTCTGACAGGCCTTAGTCACTGAATTCTGTTGTGTAGAAAGTCCCCAGATGGTCCCATAAATCTGTAACTATCTGATGATTAACAAAGGCCTTTTGTTCTGGGAGAAGGTGAGCAGACGCAGGTGAGGGATGAGTCAAGGCTGAACCAAGAAATGTGTTTGTTTACTTCTGGTGGAAAGAACAAGAATAAAGTTCATTTTGGTGAAGAAAACTCCAACTTCATGAGAACAAAATGCTGAAATCCTTACTACCTGTCCACACCGCCCCTACTCCACATTTTTGACCAATCACACAACAGTTGTTGGATGCAGCACAAGTTTAAAGTGCTGAGAAAAAGCTGTAAAAACTGTCAAAAGAGTTTGGAGAGAGACATATTATGTAATTTGTCTTTCGCCGACCTGGGAAACAGAACGATTCTGCTTCTTGTGGAGAATGTAACAACCTTAACAGGTAATCTGGAGAAGATAAACCCAAAACAAACAACATGATGAAAAATGTACCTTCTCTAAAATGAGACGAGCACAAAACCATAATGTCATTAAACATTCTGCCAGTAAATCACAGCCATCTTCAAAAAGAACTTGAACAGTTTGATAAAGAATATAAAAACCACAACAAACCTTCACGCTGTTCTTTGTTATGTTGCTGAAATGCCGAGTTGCAGCAGCTGTTTTTAATTCGTGTTTTTTAATAAGCAGATCTGAAGTGTTCAGAGACCTTTAGTGCATTGGTTCCTATTGTCAGGGCCAGGGTCCCTCTGTGGGTAGCAAAACACCACGTGGGTGTTTTTAAATCATCTACAAAAATTAAATTACCTTTAAACCTCAACTGTAAGGTGGAAATAAAAACAGAAGCTACCTCAGGTTCAAATAAAATAATGGTTGATCAACTTCTGTGTTAAACCGTCTTTTAATAATGTTAATTAATATTAATAATATAGTTTGGGTCTAGAGTCTCTGAGACGTGAACATTTTCTGAACCACTAGTGGATCATCTTAATCTACAAACCATTTGATAATATCATATTATCACAACACAAAAGCCATAATGTTTAAATGGATACTCTGCAGTTTTGGTTGTTTTTAGCACCCCCTAGTGTCTGTTTTAAGTCACTGCTCTTAAAACGTTAGCATTGTTTCTGCTCAGAAACCCCTAAATCTACCTGTTAAACATCTCCTCAGCCTTCACTGCTTTCTACTGGAGCGGTTCATCACTCAGTCAAAGAAATCAGCTGTTCAAGCAGGGAGAGATGGAAAAATCAGGAATCATGAGCTAAAAACACTCCGGAGCTAGCATAACAGCTAGCCACACTGGGTTAGCCTAACCCTCTGAGATACGTGACTTTGTGAGACTTCAGGGCACCGGACCAGAGACTCAGAAGTTACAAACGTGGTATTCTGGACCCAAGCAGCAGATGGGCTGAGGGACTTTTCATTAAAGGCCTATTCATACTCCACGAGAAGAAAGACATTTGTTCTCGCTGGGGTTCTGCGAGAACAAGAAAAAAGTTTGTTTCGGCAGGGAGCATCCATACTCCACGAGAACTCAGTTGTCGAACTATTTCAGCAACGTTTCATACAGGTGTGCGTATCAGGTGTGTGTGTGTGTGTGTGTGGAGGGGAGGGTGTGTGTGTGCAGTTTAAAACGATCCGTCCTCGCTACGTGAGGAGCGGAGGCATACGGGTCTCCGGCGCAAACCCTCGTGGTCGGCGCTGGTCCTCCTAGCTCGGGTCGATCCAGACCATGACCCTTCAAGTCCGTCCGCACAAAGCAGCACGGCAGGCGCCGGAGAAAAACGTCAACCGCTAACCGCACTAACCACGCTCATCCTCCCTTTCTGACCAATCACAGCAGTTGTTCTCGGACATCCTGCCGAACAAAGCTCGGCTCGGCTGATGTGCACAAGAACAAGACGTTAGCGCTGCCGAACTGGGTCTGCAAGAACAAAATGACGTCATTTTGTTCTCGCAGACCCCCAGCGAGAAGAAAGTTCTTTCTTCTCGTGGAGTACGAATTAGGGTCGGGCGATCAGACGAATGTATCGACCATCGGCGATGGGCTCAGCCAATCGCCTCCCGTTTTTCAAGAATGATTTATTCATCCCACTATAAATTAATTTCTTAATTATTAACAACATTTGGTTGAAGTCAAAGCCCACGTAAAAATAATAAATAATGCTCTTTTTAAACTCCTCCCAGCTGCAAGCAGCAGCTCCTTTTTCCTCCTCCTCCCCCGAGAGCTGGCGGAGCAGCGGTGTTTCCTCAGTCCGTAGCAGACAGACAGAGAACGGCAGCAGCTTGTGTTCAGAAAATAAATGTATCTAAATAATATCTATGGTGTGGTGGGGAGGAAACCATCACAGACTGGCTTTGTTCCAGTTAAACCGTGTTTACGCGTCGGCTACCGGTGCTAGGAATATTTAGCGAGTCATAACACCGATCTGGTGTTCAACTGTCTTCAGCTAAGTCTGATAAACGACAAAAACAACATGAAACTAAAACTGAAATACGAATAAAAACCCCTTCAGTGAACGTCGCTTCCATAAAATAAATCTCCGCTGCAGTTTGAAGTCTTTTTGAGCGATTTTGGTGACGGAGCAGCAGCAGCTAGCTGCTAGCTCTGTGTTAGCTTAGTTAGCACACAGCAGAAGGTAAACACTCGATGTCGGAGCTCTTTGCTGCCACTAGACGTCTGTTTAAAGCCAAAGTAGCCCCAAACAGGCCACGCTGTGTTTTTTATAACTATTTCCTCAATTTTGGGACTTCTGAGTTCTAATTTGGTAAATCCATTAGTGTGTGTTTACATTGCTCCGCCCACAAATATGTCAACATGTCACATGTACAAATAAATCGCCCATCGTTGATTTTTGGACTGACGATGGGCGATTGGGAAAAAGTTACACATCGCCCAACCCTAGCACAGACTGGATCAAGGACAAGATTTAAAATATGAAAAAGTTACATCGTGGGCCTTTAAGAAAACCTTTATCGATATTTATGTAGAGGTTTATGTTGATCAGATTAGCGCCTAAAAAAGAGTTTCAAGCAGCAGATTAAATAATCTACAATAAACTCTGGAGATTAAAAGGTCAACCAGGACATCTGCTTGTTTACTGGAGAGAAAACCGGTTTAAGGGAGCGACTGCTCACTTCTCCATAAAATACGGAGAGAGGGAACGATGGGCTGCACAGATCAGGCCGAGTGAGACAGAACGAAGCTTTGTGATGTTAGATATGTACGACCTGCTTTGACCTTTTTTTAAAATTAAATTCCACTGCGTTTTGTTTTTGTTTAATAAAAATCTAGGAGCTCAGCGCTCAACCCCTGGCATCTTCCCAACTCCTACCCCATGCCTCTTTTCCCCTGACTGATTCAAGCCAACAATCCTCTCAGCCATGAAATCCCAAATCGCAGGTTAGTTTACTTCAGTCAAACACCCCCCCCCCCCCCCCCCCCCCCCCCGCTCTTAGAGTCCATCTGTCTCGCCTGCTGACATCAGAGTGAGTGCACTGTCAGGGTCAATGATAAATGGATATTCTGGATCACAAAGAGGAGTCCAATCCAGCCTGTCTATCTGAGGTCGGCGCGTTGAGGTATTACAGTGATTACACCGTTAACAAGCGTTTCTCAGTTCAGAGGTCACCTCTTCTTTAGCTGCCGCTCCGTCAGTGAAACTTCACCTCTCTGAACAATAAACCACGACGGGTCCTTTAGAGGGAACGATTTCAGTTAGAAATGTCTGAAAGGAGAAGACCCAGGATTTATGGAAGGAGTCAAATGAAGTGGCTCCAATTGAGATCATATTATTGTTTTATGCTTTTCTGTAGGAGGTGCTGCTCACACCTTTAATGGACAATCCACCGTGTTTTTTTGTGTAGAAGACATCTGTTTTGTCTGTTTTTAGATTTACTAAACTCATAATCAGTCTGCAGCACCGCCGACTCGGCGCTGCTGCATCTGTTATGGCTAGCCTTCTGGTTTTGATCAAAACAAACACTTTTACATCTGCAGAAGCTCTTGAGATGGTTTTTGATTCAAGCTTTCTAAGAGGAGGTCGGGGAGTTTGTAAAGGAGGAAGAGGAGAAGAGTTTGGATCCCTGTCCTCAGAACGCTGACGTTGTGATTTTGGATCAGGTCGTGTCATAACTTCTACAATAATAGAGGCACACATTTTTGCGTGATGAAAAAGCGTCAGATCATGATCTAAATGATATGATGACATATTTACGCTGCACGGTGAGCACAGAAACATCACCGTTATTTACACCACACTGTAAATACTGTTTCTGGGGTGTAGTAAATGGTACACAATATGGAAAATGGAATGGAAAAAATGTGAAAATTATTCAGTTTTGCCTACTCAATCTGCTAGTTAGTTGGCTAAACTTACAAAAATTGTTTGGAAAATGTTACCTTAATTTTTTTTTTAGTAGAATCAAAGAAACAGATTTTAGTGTACAAAAAACTTGAAATTATTGAGTTTTACCAACTCAAAATACTAGTTAGTTGACTAAACTTACAAAAATTGTTTGGAAAATGTTGCCTTTTTTTTTGTAGAATCAAAGAAACAGATTTTAGTGTACAAAAAACTTGAAATTATTGAGTTTTACCAACTCAAAATACTAGTTAGTTGACTAAACTTACAAAAATTGTTTGGAAAATGTTGCCTTTTTTTTTAGTAGAATCAAAGAAACAGATTTTAGTGTACAAAAAACTTGAAATTATTGAGTTTTACCAACTCAGAATACTAGTTAGTTGGCTAAACTTACAAAAATTGTTTGGAAAATGTTGCCTTTTTTTTTTTTGAGTAGAATCAAAGAAACAGATTTTAGTGTACAAAAAACTTGAAATTATTGAGTTTTACCAACTCAGAATACTAGTTAGTTGGCTAAACTTACAAAAATTGTTTGGAAAATGTTGCCTTTTTTTTTGTAGAATCAAAGAAACAGATTTTAGTGTACAAAAAACTTGAAATTATTGAGTTTTACCAACTCAAAATACTAGTTAGTTGACTAAACTTACAAAAATTGTTTGGAAAATGTTGCCTTTTTTTTAGTAGAATCAAAGAAACAGATTTTAGTGTACAAAAAACTTGAAATTATTGAGTTTTACCAACTCAGAATACTAGTTAGTTGACTAAACTTACAAAAATTGTTTGGAAAATGTTGCCTTTTTTTTAGTAGAATCAAAGAAACAGATTTTAGTGTACAAAAAACTTGAAATTATTGAGTTTTACCAACTCAGAATACTAGTTAGTTGGCTAAACTTACAAAAATTGTTTGGAAAATGTTGCCTTAGTTTTTTTGAGTACTATGAAAGCAACAGATTTTACAGTGCACTGACTTCCTGAGTTTGCAAACCTTTTCACGCTCTCTGCAGGTGAAAACTCCAGATATTTTCTCTCAGATCTGATGGTGAGTGATTAAAACTTTGCCAGCGCTTGATGACAGTAGTTCAGTCAAGTCTGGAGAAATGTCACAGCGTCACAGTGACCAGTTCTTGGGATAGGACACCTTCAGCCTCCAGCTAGACTCTTCTCATTAGCTGACTCAGCATTTTTAGAAGCACAGGCCATGAGGGTGGCTCCTATTTTCACTTACGATGCAGATATGATGGTTTGCCCTTCCTCTTTCATACTTCAAAGAAGAAAACTCATCTAATCTGCAGGTAATGTGAGAAAACTCTGAACTGCACATAAAAACTGGACGTCATCAAGACAAGTTTAAAGAAAAAACAAAGCAATAATTTATGTTTTCATTTCACTTGCAGCAGTGAAAGGTTCTTTGTTTCATGTTTGGCAAGAAGTTTGGGACGTTACCACCATCGTTTCCTGGTTTCCAGTGAAAGTAATCAGTGATTGTGAAATAAACATCTTTTCTATTTAATCACTGAAACCTGCTGACTTACTTGAGCTTGTAAAATCCAGAGCAGTGAAGATAAATTAGGAATAAAAGACCTGCGAGCGTTGGGGAAATGATGGATCTGTGATGCACTCTGTTCTGCTTTACGGCTCCCTGCCTGCTCGCTGTGTCCATGCCTGTTTTTTACTCTTCGTTTTGACTGATGTGTGTTTTTTGGGCTGCATGTTCTCAGATTCCTCGCCACAGGCTCCTCTATTTTGGCATGGAAATTGCTAAGAGAAACAAACTCGTGTCGCGGTGAGGATATCCTCACAATGTACAGATTTGACAGCAGATTCACAACTTTAGAGAAGATGCCAGATTCGATTATCTCTGGCGTGTTCAACGGGCCTGGAGCAACAGAATCAGCTGATCATAAATCAAATCTAATTTCTCGTCCAGAGGGCAGTGACCCAAGGTTTGAGTCTGACTGCGCTCTGAACGATAAACTCCTGTCTTACCCAGTTTGGCTCAATAAACATCCAAATAGACTCTTAATCCCTCATTAAAGTGGACGGGTCTGTCAGCTGTAGCGTTGTGATGCATCCTGCTGCTGTTCATTAAAAACACAACGTGACCAGTTCTCTGACGGCCTCTGTCCGTCCCTACAGGCACGAGAGGCCATCGTGCAATTACCTACCTGAGGCCTGCAGTGATCCCTACACAATCAATAACTACAGTTCACTGACTGGGTCCTCCGATGGTTTGATTAGTACTCAGCTATAGGTTGCATGTGTGGGCGAAGTCAACAGGAAAAACCTTCTGCAGGAAACCCAGAATCAAGAGAGATGTTTTGTTTCAAACACAGCAAATATGAAATATGTGATTGGTAAGTTGGAGGTTACGGAAGCGTATTTCATTCACCCGAACAAAATAAAATGCTCTGTTGTTCCGAATTAACGAGATAATTTTTATAAAAATAAATAAAAACGTCTCTGTTTTTCTGAATTAACGAAATAATTTTTACAAAAATAAATAAAAACGAATCTGTTTTTCTGAATTAATGAGATAATTTTTACAAAAAAATATAAAAATGTATCTGTTTTTCTGAATCAACGAGATAACTTTTACAAAAATAAATAAAATCGGCTAGATTTTTCTGAATTAACAAGATAATTTTTACAAAAATAAATAAAAACGTCTGTTTTTCTGAATTAATGAGATAACTTTTACAAAAATAAATTAAAACATCTGTTTTTCAGAATTAACGAGATAATTTTTACAAAAATAAATAAAAACAGCTTTGTTTTTCTGAATTAACGAGATAACTTTTACAAAAATAAATAAAAACGGCTCTGTTTTTCTGAATTAACGAGATAATTTTTACAAAAATAAATAAAAACGGCTAGATTTTTCTGAATTAACGAGATAATTTTTACAAAAATAAATAAAAACGGCTAGATTTTTCTGAATTAACGAGATAATTTTTACAAAAATAAATAAAAACGGCTAGATTTTTCTGAATTAACGAGATAATTTTTACAAAAATAAATAAAAACGGCTAGATTTTTCTGAATTAACGAGATAATTTTTACAAAAATAAATAAAAACGGCTAGATTTTTCTGAATTAACGAGATAATTTTTACAAAAATAAATAAAAACGGCTAGATTTTTCTGAATTAACGAGATAATTTTTACAAAAATAAATAAAAACGTCTGTTTTTCTGAATTAACGAGATAACTTTTACAAAAATAAATAAAAACATTGTTTTTCTGAATTAACGAGAACATTTTTACAAATATAAATAAAAACATCTCTGTTTTTCTGAATTAACGAGATAATTTTTACAAAAATAAATAAAAACATCTCTGTTTTTCTGAATTAATGAGAACATTTTTACAAAATAATAAAAACGTCTGTTTTTCTGAATTAATGAGAACATTTTTACAAAATAATAAAAACGTCTCTGTTTTTCTGAATTAATGAGATAATTTTTACAAAAATAAATAAAAATGTCTGTTTTTCTGAATCAACGAGATAACTTTTACAAAAATAAATAAAAACGGCTCTGTTTTTCTGAATTAACGAGATAATTTTTACAAAAATAAATAAAAACGACTCGGTTTTTCTGAATTATCGAGATGATTTTTACAAAAATAAATAAAAACGACTCGGTTTTTCTCATACGCTTCCATAGAGGTCAGCTGTTTTTATTTAAATTATATAATAGTTTTCCTACTTTTAATTGTTTTCCTTCATTATGTAGATGTCCTTACCTCCATTATGCACCATGCAACATTCTCAGTCTGTAAAAGCTTCCAAAAATGTAACTTTACTTTGATATCAGACCTGGGAGAGGCAGACGCTGCACTCAGGACCATAAAGACAGACATCACGGGGATGCTGTCAGAGACCGAAGCCTCTCACATCGTCCGGTGGAGGACAACAGTCCCCAAACCACCAAGGTTCACCCCAAAGCACACACCTGGTGAACAGCCCCCTCTCAATACGACAAACTCACCACCAGGTGAAATATCTTCACGCTTTAATGATGCAGCAGTTTACAAACATAAATAAGAATGCAGCCAAAAACCTGGAAAAAGGAGAAAAAGTTTCTCTGGACTGAAACAAATCCAGAGGAAATGAAAAAGTCTGCAGGCGTGCTGCTACATGTCCGTCCTGCTGCCAGAGACGACTGGAAATGTGAGGCGCGTGTCTGCAGCCAGAAAACGGAGAAACGCCGGTAAATAGTTTTCATTTTTCACTTGTTCCTGCACTTTGAAAGACAAACACCCAAGAAATGTTATTGTAAGTATGGTTTTTAATGTTCAATTTTAAAATGTATAATGAAAATTGTGTTTGTTATGTAACTGCAGTATTTACTGCATAAAAACCCTAAAATCAAGTTTTGTTTTGTGTGTTTTTCTTTATTCTACAACTATTTTTTATACAATAGTTTGTAAATACTGTAACTGCCAGATATTAAAAGTTCCAGGTGTTCTGAAAAAATCTGGATATTTTACAGGTAAAATAGACAAAAAGTCCAGAGAGCCATTTTTGGGCAGTGAAGGGTTAACGTATGTTATCAACTAGCTCAATAACATGAAACCCCCTCAAAGCCTAATGAGGGGCGTAGCTCAGTAGGTAGAGCGGCCGTCTGGCAACCAGAGGGTTGCTGGTTCTATCAGCTTTGGGTTACTCTGTCTGTGTGTTGTTGAGCAAGGCACTTCACCCAGTGGTACCAGATTGTGTTGTGGTGACTCCGGCTTCTAGTCTGCCCTCTGGATCAGCTGTGGCCACAATGTAGCTCACTGCCACCAGCGTGTGAATGTGTGTGTTTGAGTGTAAAGCACTTTGGGAGTCCTTGGACTTTGAAAAGAACTACAGGTACAGTCCGTTTACCATTTAAAGGCATGCTATGCAGTTTTGCTTGTTTTTAGCACCCCCTAGTGTCCGTTTTAAATCACTGCTGTAAAAACGTTAGCACCATTTGTTGAAATGTCTCCTCAGCCTTCACTGCTTTCTACTGGAGCGGTTCATCACTCATTCAAAGAAATCAGCTGTTCAAGCAGGGAGAGATGGGAAAAATCAGGAATCAGGAGCTAAAAACACTCCGGAGCTAGCATAACAGCTAGCCACATTGGGTTAGCCTAACCCTCTGAGACACGTGACTTTGTGAGACTTCAGGGCACCGGACCAGAGACTCAGAAGTTACAAACGTGGTATTCTGGATCCAAGCAGCAGATGGGGCTGAGGGACTTTGATGAACCTGTAAAGGGTCAGATTAGCTCAGACTGGGTCAAGGAGGAGATTTAAAAGATGAAAAGTTACATAGTGTGACTTTAATACTTAAAGGAAGCAGTTCCTTTCAGGGATTTTTTGTTTGTTTCTGTTAAATTTAAATCTTTCCTCCTAAAGTTCTACTATATCCCAGCATTTTTAATGTTGTAAATCATTTTTAATAAACAGAAGGTTTGGATTTGATATAATTTCTGTCTAAAAACATCTGGAGTACATACGTCTAGATCTATTTATGTCTGTCTTCTTCATGGTTTGAGTCCCAGACTGCACCTCTTAACCAATCTGTAAAAGCTGCGGATGTGTTTCTGTCTCTATTGTTAGCTGTCAGAACTAAGCTGCATGTAATCAATATTTCATTATCAACTCATCATCTGACAAAATGAGAGAAATGAAACTTGACGCTGGCTGCCTGAGATCCACTATAGGAGCGTTTAAAATGAAGGCAGAGGCAGTTGGAGGCCTTGTAATATTTAATGAGCTGCTACAGACACAAAAGATTTGAATAATGCAAACCGTCCTCACTATCCAATAATCAAAAGTAGTTTTTGTAGTTAGGTTATGTTCATTAGTCTATAGTGAAACTCATGTTTCTTTTATTTCTGCAGCTCATTCCCTGAGTTCATGAGACATTTTTACTCACGTTGTTTGACATTAATGGATACATATAGCGCTTCTTTTTTATGCTTTTAAAATACTTTGCAAAATAAGCCTGTGGTTTTTAATTCACAGTCTCCTCTCCAAACTGGCCCAACATGTCCTGAATGCACACGCTCCGTGTTCTACAGATGATACAGACTGAACGGCTGCAGTCATGTGTAACAAACTGCATCCCCACACGAGGTTTCAGGAGTCACAGCACAGATGTGGCTCTGATTATTGTCCAGATCAGAATGTTTACAGATGAGCCGAGCTAAAACTGACTGGAAAAATTCAACCGTGAGAGCATCAAACCAGATCTGTCATGTGACGTGAGCTGTATTTTATTTTGAAGTCCAGACATTTATTGTTTCCTTTTGTTTTTACCATGCAGATCATTTCTGGAATCCTCCGAGATATAAATCTAGTGACCGACAACGGAGAGAATCTGGTTTTCAACCTCAGAAACATCTGATATGTTACAGAAAACACACAGTCACATGATGCAGTCTGGACTGTTGGGTTGATTGGAAATGTGGATTCTGCAGGTGAATTTCCCCAAAGATTTAAGAAATTAAAAGTAGGGATGCACCGATACCAATACCGATACCTATATCGGTATCGGGCCGATACCGCATGAACCGTATTTTCTGGACTATAAGTCACACTTTTTTTTCATAGTTTGGCTGGTCCTGCGCCTTATATACCGAAGTATAGCCTTTCACATGTTTGTCACTTTCACACGTAAAACCGCTAGATGGCGCTCTAGGTCTGTGTACCAATCAGCCGCTATGCTTGGTTGTAATATTACCGTAACGCCAGACTTGTGAATGAAGATCACACCTTGGAGCAACAGAGGGAGGTGTTGCTAACGTAGCAAAGGTGAGCTGACCCCCAACTGAGAAAAGTATTTTAAAAATCAGGTAAACACCGGAAAGCTGCTACTCACTCAGCGGAGATGCAAACTGGAGCAACTCGGAGGTCCGGTGTAGGTACCAGATCGGCTCGGGGTCCTTCTCCTACTGACGACGCCACACTACGGCAAAGCCACTCGGACAAAATACATTGTAAATCTCTGTCAATGCTGTTCTTCCACATGTGTTTTGGAAAGAGTTTAGCAGGTTTGTTCATAAATACACGTTTCTTACCGCCTAATGTTTTCTTTATAGCTGTAATTTGTTAATAAAAACACGATATCGCCGTTTTTTAGTAAAGAATGTGAAACTACATCAAACCAACATCAGACTGTGCCAAATAAGCACAACGGTTTTTATATGTGAATGTGTTCCTTGTGTTTACATTTTTAGCAGGCCTGGCTGTTTGTATAAATGTAGGATTATTCTGTATATTTCGTTAGTTCTGGTGTAAATAAATCTAAAGATTCCTTCAAAAATAAGTTGTAGTCCTTACTCCAGTTAAGGACTACAATCGCGAGCAATCAAAAGCTTCAGCGTTAACGTGATAACGTAACTTTTACGAACGTGGTAACGTCACTCCAGTTCGTCTTACGTTCAGCCAATCAGCTAGTGCCACGTAATCGGCAGGCGCAGGCCCCGAGCCGAACTGGCAGCCCGAGCAGATGTGGTTCCTACACCGGGAGCTCCTGGCGTTATGAGCAGAAGCAACAGTCGCCTGTCTGTTTACTAAGGGAACTTCCGTCTCTGTAACGCTGCACGTCGACAGCGCGAAGACCACCCCCATACCGCCAGTCAGTAATCTTTTGTTTAAAGCACATGATTGCGCAACATTACCGGCGCGGTCTGAACCCTCATGAACGACCAAAGGCTCCCGGATACCGGCTCAGCTTCACGGCAAATTGCCGGCATTGTTTTATGAAAGCAGCTAATAATGTGAAATACCAGTTCTTGGTCTCGGATTTTGTAAAATAAAATTTCCTCCAAAAATGCAACTTATAGTCTAGTACGACTTATATCTGTTTTTTCTTCTTTATTGTGCATTATGGGCTGGTGCAACTTATAGTCCGGAAAATACGGTACTTGTTCTCGTTAAAGTTAGCCTGGCCGATACCGATACCATGTACTCGTACTGTTAAAGTTAACCGAAAATAGAAGAAAATAGAGCCTGCGTTCCAATTCTTTGTTTTTGTGTGTGTGTGTGGTAGAAGTATCGGTACTCGGTATTGGCAAGTACTCTGATCCAAGTATCGTATCGTGTTGGTTTTTTAAAAAGTGGTATCGCTGCATCCCTAATTAAAAGGTTAGTTCTGGTATTATAAGACGGGTATTTTGTAAAAACTCCAGCTCAATGTGTTACACACTAAACCAGAACAGATATCAAGCTACCATAAATGCTATGTTTAAAATTCTGAGTGTAAAGATGAAAAAATGAGGAGTTGCGTGAACTGCTATGAAACCATTTCAACAGACAAAACCTGGTTTCCTTGATTAGGATCCATTACAGGTAACTTTTTATTTAAAAACCTACCATCAACCATTGCTTTAACCCTCAGGCTTCATTCTAATTTACTATACTCTTGAGACTTTAGTGGACAAAAACGTCCGTTCGTAGTAGTGGCTATAAAAAATGTACACATTCATTTTTTTTTTTTTTTTGCTTTTTTTTCATAGATCTGTTAAACAACTTCAGCCCTGCTCATGCATATAAAAACTTCAATCATTTTGAGGATTTTAACTCTTGAAATGCCAGTTTGAATACTCAAAGTCATTGATGTAATTTATGAAAAAACACAAAACATGAGTTATTTTCTAAAAAAATTATTTTTTGTGCACGGGGCATTTATTACAAATCAGTCATGGTGATGTCATGAAATATCTAAAATTTTGAATTTTTTGCATTTATAGTTTTTGCGTAGCGACAGATTTAAAATGTACTACCCTAATACGGACAAAAATGTCCACTTATAAAACTGCTTTAAAATGGTCTAGATTAATTTTTTTTCTAATTTTTGGGCTTAAATCTTGTGAACAACTTCAGTTCTGATCAAAACAATCAAATATTGAATAATTATCTAAATTTTAACCCTTTATATGCCAGCTTGATTGTGTGATGCTCGTTTTTTTTCATGAAAAAGCAGACAAAAGAGGAGATATTTTACATTAAACATATTCTGGGTGACTGAAATATATTTTTCTAAATCAGCCTTGGATATGTCAAGAATGTGATAAAATTTCATATTTTATGCTTTATTAGTTTTTGTGTAGCAACAGATTTAAAACTTCCCTCCCTCTTGTGCCTCTCAAGGACAAAAACGTCCCATTGACTTCCATTAAAACCACAGTTTTTGATCCTGTTGCCTCTGCAAAAAATAATCATGCATAAAATCCTCAAAATGATTGAATTTTTTTTATATGTTTGAGCAGGGCTGACGTTGTTTAACAGATCTATGAAAAAAAAAGCAAAAAATGAATGTATACATTTTTTATAGCCACTTTTACAAACGGACGTTTTTGTCCACTAAAGACTCGAGTATGGTGTGTTTTTTTCATAGTGTTCCCTTGATCTATTTTCAAAATTCCAAATTGAATTTCAAAATTTGTCAAGAGAGGGGTTTTGCGACAAAAATTTGTACCATTTGCACAAACGGTGTTAAAATGGCGTGCAGACGAAGATGGAAAAACTGCCCAAACGGACAAAAATGTCCTCAATGAAGCCTGAGGGTTAACGCCTAAATAAGTGTTTCTTCTAATATAGTAAAAAGCTACATTATTCAGCTCTCTTATATAACTCAGCTGTCTGCAGTAGAAGCTGCTGTTTTCTGCAGACAGAGGAACACACAACA
This sequence comes from Callopanchax toddi, assembly GCA_006937965.1. Lineage (NCBI taxonomy): Eukaryota > Metazoa > Chordata > Actinopteri > Cyprinodontiformes > Nothobranchiidae > Callopanchax > Callopanchax toddi. The sequence continues at coordinate 1,559,105 of SSNR01000108.1, read as the reverse complement.
ACCCTCTAAATGAACAGCGTTACCTTTTTATTGTCTGGCACACTTACACAGCTTCTGGCATCGCCTACTTTCACAGGGGAATTTCACCGCCTCTGGTGTAACTAAGGCACGCTGACGGGAGCACAGACACATATATTACAGACAGGAGACACAGGAAACTGTGTCAGCACACAATCACTGCAATTTAACACCCACAGGCTTATATCTACCAGTAACACAGGGTAATAATAACCACAACACAGCAGAAACACTGTTTAAAACTTAGTCTATGATTTAGTAGCACTTATAAAAAATTGGATTTGACAAAAGTAATAAGTAAAATCAAGGTTCTGCAGCTTCTTCATGGTGTTTTTAACTCAAATCTACAAAATAAAGTTTGTTTTTAATGTTTTATTTGCAGGTTCTCAATGATTTTCTTTGAGGAACATGTGGGGGAATGACTCTAAGATTCTGAAGACTCATAGGAGTCTTAGAGGTGGTAAAGCTGAGAATTTCTCTGCAGCTTTGCATCAACAGAAAAGCTCGTTTTTGGATTCCTGTGAGCAACGTGGGTTTTGTTTATCTTCATTATAAAGTATGATTTGCGCAGGAGTGTTCACACTAAGCTCAGGCAATGAAGTGTACAAACACGAGTGAACGCACATAAACAGCACAACAATCAAGCCAACTCTGAGCTCAGGAAGCAATTGTCTTTTAGCCTGTGAAAATAAATGATCTCATTCTGTGGTGGAAAATTTCACAGTCTGAAGACAGAAAGCGCGTTGGCGTGTGTGTCCTCCCTCCTTCAAGTCACTGCCTTTTTCACACAGGGATGATTTAGAAGCAGAAATAGAATAATTACTTGTTCGTGATTGTTTGATACCTGACTTGGCAGCATGAGTCATTTATTTTTCTCTTAAAGGTCAGCCACTTAGACTCAAATCTATCAGTTCACGACTGATTAAACAGCTGATGAATTCTATTTGCCTTCTTTATTAGAGCCAGAGTTTTTGTTTATTATGAGCAAATCAACTGGAAACTAGCCAATCATAAATAACTTTTAATGAAAGACTTAAACGTCATTTGTTGATGAAAGTTTAAAAAATATATTGTTTACGTGCTATAGAGAGTGGTGTTCAGGTGACTTTATAGAGAAAACTGCATTTATTTTTGTGTTCACGTGTTACAGAAAACAGTCAAGTTAACGTTTTATTCATTTGTTTCTCCTTCCTGTGCAGGATCACAGCCGTCATTAGAGAAACAGGAACACCCTGGAGACGCTCCATTTGCTCGTGTTCATGGTCTGCAGGAGGAACTGGATCCAGAAAAAAATCTCTCACATGGAGAGAACACGCACACTGACAGGCTGCAGCAACCTGCAGCTTTCTGTAATAATGTTAACCAGCTGTTAACCTGATTAGCAAGCCAGGACAACATGGGGGTTCATGTCTTGCTCAAGGACACTTTGAGAAAGGGAAGCTGGGATTGAACCACCAACCTTCTGATTGGCACCCAACTGGGCCACACCCACCCCAGGTAATCAATCTTGTTCTTTTTAAAGGAGTGGTTTTCTGGGTTATTTTATAGTAAAGCATTGTTCTCTAGTGTAATTCAATGCTATCTGTGTAATTTCTATAAAGAAAGAAGCCTTGATGCTTATAATAGAAGCTTTAGAAGTTTGCTATTCTGAAGCTGAGTTTGAAACAGCAGGATTCTCATTAGTATTAATGATATGCACAGCCCTCGCTTCTGATTGGCTGATTTTCTCCTGAAAAAAGCGAGCAAACAGCCGTTCGCTCCCCGCATGCGGGCTGCTGTCCACACCGAACTCCGAGTCCGCCTTCTGGATACCGAGGCTCGACACGCGGGCTGACTCTTCCCACGTCCTGTAGAACTCCTTCGGCCAAAAGTCAGCTGTGTTTTCCACCAACGAGAAGCGAAACTGAAACTCGACGGTCGCCGTACTCAGATGCCGACTGCTGTCTGCTCACCTCACACATACACTGCTCAGTACTTTGTGTGTCTTAACCAAAATACCTCAGAATAAGTTCTAATTTCACCAAGATTAGCCAAAACATATTACAAAGTTAGCCAATAGCTGCACCTACAGAATTTAATAACTTCTATACAGAAAAAAATTAAAATAAACAATAGATACAGCTTCGGGGTTCAAACTCAGAACCTCCAGATTTACAGACAGCGTTACAAAGCTGCTACGCCACATGCCAGGTATAAGTTTATATATAGATATATATAAATATTAAGTATCAGTTCTGTTTCATGAGGTTTGATCTCCACAAATAACACAAGCCCGTCTGCGTTCCACCATGTTGATTTATAAAAAAACAAAAAAAGCTAGCAGTTGGGCTCATAGATATTTGGGCGAACCGAAAGGCGTTACCATCTCAGCGAATACACGTTGTGATGTCAAACCGTGCACAAATGCAGCTCTGCATTTTTAAGTTTCATTTCTTACAGATTCTGGTTTTTCCAAATAACCAGGGAACAGAGAGTTTTCATGTTTGGTCGACATGACAGGCTCAGAGGGACCTATTAGAAACTATGAAAACCTGAAAAAAATGGATTCTGACAAAACCACCCCTTTAAATTAATCAAGTATTGCTGGGTTTCACTCACGTGACTCGGAAATGGGCCAGGAAGTGTTTTGTGCCACATCAAAACACAGCGCGATGGATGAAAGCGGCTATAAGGCTTTCAATGGGATGGCACAGACGCGATATCGCGAAAAAATACATCTTCATTTAGGTTATGACCCATAAAAAAAATACAGTTCGGAGGATTTACCCAGCGTTGAAGCAATCAACATAAACTATCTCGTACTGCCATTTTTATACATGTGTACCGGTCAGATCTTTGTTCCTGGTTCCGAACACTGTTAAAGATGTTTGTTTCCTTGGAAGCCAGGTGTGAAACCTCTGAGGGGTTTTATATGAAGTCCTACTCGTTTTGCTGAAATTAAAAACTAAACATTTGGCTTCATATGTTCCAGCTTATGGAGCTCTCTGTTTACTGTTAAGCCTCTCTGGTTTTGGTGTCATAGATCTTTGTTCCTGGTTCCGTCACCCTGTTCTTCATCTGTAATCAGCTCATCTTCTCTCATTCAGTCACCTGCTGACCCAGTTCTCCCTCCTGGTTTTCTTTGTGAGGTCATACTCTTCACCAGATCAAGTTCTCGCTGTTCCTGCTTTATTGTTTTCCTGCCCTCGTTGGACTCTTGGTACTCACTCCGTGTACGGTTCGTTCTTTGGTTTTTCCGTTTCAAAATAAAATCAGAAAAACCAAATCATCATTTCGTTTTCTTGTTTTTTTGTTTTAAAACAAAATTTGAAAAACAAAAAATAGACAAAGGAAACAAATGTCACATCCTGTGCCCTTTGTCGCCATCTAGTGTCCTGTCTCTTGTCCTGTTCTCATGTTTCTCCCTTTTTGTCTCTCACAGGTGAATCCTATTGTAATCCTGCCACCTGTGTCTTGTTCCTGTGATCACCTCCCTCCTTTTATAAGCGTGCCTGTCTCGTCTGTGTTTGTTGGTTCCTAGTCGTGGTCATAGTCAGTCATTGTGTCCTGCCTCGTGTTACTAATAAATACTTGGATTTTCATCTGCGCCTGGGTCCTCTCTACACGCACCAAATCGTGACAACAAAGCCTTATTTTTTGCGATTTGCAGGTTAAAACAAAAAAAATCTTAGTTCCCTCTTCCTTGAACGAGAACTCATCCAGTGACAGTCGGAACTCGTGACGACTTGACTTCTTTTCTCTCTGCAGTCAGCTCCAGCACATGCACTGGTTTTAGTCAGTGTGATGTGAAAGGATTGAACATGTTTGTGGATTGTTCAAAGGTAGCCTAGATATATTTTGGTCTGATTTACAAAGTTTTCTTTTTAGAAAAATTGGCAAAAATGTATCAAAGCTTCAAATACTTCTTATTTTTAAAAACTCACTTCTGAAGAAATGTTTCTAATTAACTTAATTTTAATTTTAGCGAAATACTATACTCACAAAATGAAATGGGGTGGAAAACTCCCTTTGACACCTTTAGAGAATCTGATCTAAAATGTATATTGCCTCTATTAAAAGTCTGAATTTATTTAATCAAAAAATTGATAAAACAATTAGTTTTTCTAAACTTTTCTTTGACTGAATAGACAGACCCTTCATCTTTGTCTTGTGTGCTTTGATTTATTGTTGTTTGGTTGTTTTTCATGACAAAAAGTTGGATGTACATTTTCAACCATGTATTAAATATAGGGATGTATCGAAACCACTTCTTTCAAAACCGATCCGATACTTAAATCTGAGTACTTACCGATATACTGAGTACCGATACTTCTACCACACAAAAATGCAGCGAATTGGAATACAGGTTTTATTTTTTCTTCTCTGCTTTTTACAACAAATAACTGAGTTAGATAAAAAATATAAATATATATTAATAAAAATGATCACAAAACTAAAATATAAGGTGAAAAATAACCATTTTCTGTGATTTCACAGTGAAATTATTGCAGTTTTCCACATTTTAACCAAATAAAATGAACTATTTGGCACCATCTCCAGCTCTCAACCCACACTGTTCCTCTTTAGCTCAATAGCTCCCCCTAGTGTTTAGTATAGGACACTACAACAGAAATCACAAGTCACAGACAGTGAAGCCACTGGTATCGGTTCCTGGTATCGGGTAACTTTATATCGGGCCGATACCGATACTGGTATTGGTACATCCCTAATTATATGCCAGTTTGTTTTGATTGTTGAGATTTGTGGTTGTAATGAAACGACCTGTTCAATAAAAAACAAACAAACAAAAAACTCACATGCACTTAGAAAACAGTGAAGACATGGACATGTTGGTGTTCTTCAGAGGGAGTTGACGCATCACACTGAGAGTTGCGTCTTCTCAAATTGTTCTCCATGCAGAACCTTCTGACACTCATATAGAGTGATGTGGAGCTCCATGGCGGCGTAAAGCATCGCTGATTTCAGCGTGGGGGTTTGACGTCTGTGAAGGGCTCCAGTTCAGACGTTGTTGCAAAATTTTCGCGCTTTAGCTCAAAACAATTCGACTTCCCGTGTTCTTCCAGCACTTTCGGTGTGGCAACAAATTAAAACAATGACCAGATTTTGCATTTTAGGTTAAAAAAGGTAAAAATCCATCACTGTGGTTTTTGTCTTTATTAAATATTATGTTTTTACTTTTGGCTTTCAAAAACTGAAAAACCAAAAAACTATGCGGTTTATTGTTATTTCTGATTTTATTTTGAAATAGAAAAACCAAAGAACGAACCGTACACGGATTGTACTCCTGCTTCCATTTAGTTTCCTTCTGGGTTCTCTAACTATCATTTATGTCAGTGGTATTAAAATGTTTTACTTTGCTGATATGATGCCGATCTGTAGAAGAAGTGGTTTTTGATGTGAATTTCCTCTTTGAGTGGAAATAAAAGTAGTTTACATGATAAAGCTCTACAGGACTCACAGCCTGGACTTGTCAGCTGGGAGCTCTTTGTTTTCTTTCTCTGTCTTCTGACTGACAAGCTGCTCGGTTTCCTCGGAGGAGATTTGTTAGGCTCCATGTTACCATCAGGGCAGATGAATTATTTGTCTCCTCTGTCCATTAGTGAGGTGGAGATAATGAGACATGGCAACCGAGGGTTCAACAGAGTGGCAAAGACATCGGGTTGAATCAGTCGGGCTGCTAATCATCTCAGAGCACATTCCTGATGCTGCTGTCATTCTCTGGCTCTGTAAAGAGGAAACATCCACAATGACTTCAAACGATTATAAAAATACATCATCTACAAGCTGCACCAAATGCATCAAAGTTTAGTGTGATACTTTCAGATTCTATGAGTTTGAAAAAGGTTTGCTCACTTTTTAAAATTCAATTAAAGATCATCAGTAGATGTCGAGGCCGGATGTAGGCATGGGCAAGGGGGGGCATTGCCCCCCCAAATTCCACGACTGCCCCCCCCAAACGCGATTGCATGCAGAAATAATACATTTAAAAAATATTTCAGTGAAAAATGGTCAGAGTGAGCGCTCTCTTCCATTTGTCCTCATTCAAAGTAGCTACTGATGAATGACACAGAAAGAAAAACAACAAATACAAAAACAATAAAAAACTAAACAAAAAACACAAAAAGGCCAAAAAACCCTCCAACAAAGACAAAAAAACCACAAAGAACAAAAAGAAACCACAAAAAAGAACAGAAAACCACACAAAAGACCAAAAAAACACAAAAAAGACCAACAAACAAAAAAAGACAAAAAAAACACAAAAAAGACCAAAAAACACAAAAAGACCCAAAAACCCCCACAAAAAGGCAAAAAAACCCCACAAAAAAGACAAAAGAAACACAATGAGAGAAAAAAACATAAACCACAAAAAAGAACAACAAAAATAACACAAAAAGACAAAACAAAACCACAAAGACAAAAACACAAAAAGACAAAAAAAGAACAAAAATGCCTAAAACACACAAAAAGAACAAAAAAACACAAAAAACAAAAGAACAAAAAAAACACAAAGACAAAAAAACCACAAAAAGACAAAAAAATGAAACAAAAAAACAAAACAAAACAGGAACAAAAAAACACAAAAAGAACAAAAAAAACAAAACAACAAAAAACACAAAGACAAAAAAACCACAAAAAGACAAATGAAACAAAAAAACAAGACAAAAAAGAACAAAAAAAACACAAAAAGAACAAAAAAAACACAAAAAACAAAATGACAAAAAACACAAAAAGACAAAAAAACCACAAAAAGACAAAAAATGAAACAAAAAAACAAAACAAAAAAGACCAAAAAACACAAAAAGACCCAAAACCCCCCACAAAAAGGCAAAAAAAAAAAAAAAAAACCACAAAAAAGACAAAAGAAACACAATGAGAGAAAAAACATAAACCACAAAAAAGAACAACAAAAATAACACAAAAAGACAAAACAAAACCACAAAGACAAAAACACAAAAAGACAAAAAAAGAACAAAAATGCCCAAAACACACAAAAAGAACACAAAAAACAAAAGAACAAAAAAAAACACAAAGACAAAAAAACCACAAAAAGACAAAAAAATGAAACAAAAAAACAAAACAAAACAGGAACAAAAAAACACAAAAAGAACAAAAAACACAAAAAACAAAACAACAAAAAACACAAAAAGATAAAAAAAAACACAAAGACAAAAAAATGAAACAAAAAAGAACAAAAAAACACAAAAACAAAAAAACACAAAAAGACAAAAAAATGAAACAAAAAAACAAAACAAAAAAGAACAAAAAAACACAAAAAGAACAAAAAAACATACAAAAACCAAACGTAACCAGATGAGGTCAGCCTCAACAGGGCATCAGCCAGTGTCCTACTTGTTCCGTCCCAAGCCCGGGTAAATGCAGAGGGTAGGGATCAGATATGAACATAAATCTATGGATAGAGGAACTGATATGATGATGGTGTAGTTTTTGATGCATTTAAGGGATTGGGGGGGTGCGATGACCAAAACATTCTTAGCATGTCCAGACTGGCCCCCCCGATATTCTACCTGCCCCCCTTAGTGGGGCTGGCTAGATCCGGCCCTGGTAGATGTAGATGTGTTGTAAACGCGCTGAATTCCTTCCACTTTTTGCTGCTTTTGAATAAAACTCGCTGCAGCACAATTCTGATTCTTAGCCTTGTGGACTCTTTCTACCAGTTTTCCTTAAGTGTTGTACATCCAGCCACCAGCAGACTTCCACATACACACGCTTGTTCAATAAATCTTTTAGCGCTGTCCTTCTGTGGTGCACTCAGCTAGGTGTGGGTACTGGGAATTAAATCAGCGTACTTCACATGCCATTAAGTGGAAAAGGTGAGAAACAAATCCTCCTGCCGAGCTGTTGCTAACACAATATGCACTCCATCAAACAGGTCCAGTCGGGGCACAATTTAGAAAGGTGGAGGACACTTCTCGTGCAAATCAAGATTGATATTGCCTGCATGTTTCCACTGTTGGGTGGGGATTGCTAATGCATCTGGTAAGACTCAAAGCAGCAGCAGCTGGACCTGCTCTGAATACAGGCCTCAGTTTGTTCTATTGTCCTGGATCTTGTTTAGTAAGTTTAGAACTTCAGACACTTGCATCACGTCCGACTGGGAGTTGTCTCGTTTATGTACATTAATGTTCTGTGCCTTTTATTGTGTCACTGGATTATTGTGGGATTTATTGAGATTTATTAAGGAACCTCAGATGAGAATTAGCATCCTGCTAACTCTGACACTTTAAAGAGCAAATTGAAAGTTTTTTTAAAAAAATCAGATAAAATTCTGTCCAAAAATACTATTTGAAATGTTTATTGAGGGTATTTTGTTTTACAATACATTTTTTAAACCATTTTTCTTGTCAAAAGTGCCTCTTTTTGCAAAGCTTCTAAAAACGCTTTTTTTCATATGTGGACCTGTGACGTCATGAGGAGGTGGTCTAGACCGGTGAACCCCTCGCGGTCTACAGCTGGACCACCTTACTGGACTGATTGGTTTTATCTTTTGTTTTTTTTTATCTTAATAAAATAACTTCTCACTATAGTAATAAAGTAATAAAATAACGGCACTCTGGGGGTTTGTTTTGCTCGTCACAAGCAGTGATCAGTGGATCAGTTTTCTATGTAGAGAACGAACGGTCTCCCGGCACTGTCGTCACTTCCGGTTTGGTGAAAAAATTGACAATTCTCAGAAAAACGAATCCAAAAGCCTAAATAAGCTGAATTTGTGTAAATTTTTATTCAGATAAAGTTTCTTTTATATTTCTCTAAACATTTGTTTAAGGGGGTGTTTAAGCTGAAACTTGCCCTTTAACACCTGCACTATGTGCCTGTCACTTTAAAAAAAAGTACTTTCAGAATCAAGTTCTGAAACTTTTTGGAAACTCCTTCCTGAATTAGTTTTGTATTTCATTTCCAACCATTCCAACCCAACAAGATACTGATTTTAATGCAACAGTTCCAGAATCAAGATAAACCTGTTGTGCATTTCCCTTCCTGTTATGCATTCAACAGAACTTCATAGTCTGGTTTGGACGTCACAAGGATCAGTGATTTTTGTTTTTGTAGAATTTATTTTCCTTCCTCTTTGATCGTTTGTCTTTCTGCTTCTTTTTCTCCTGTTTGACGACTCTGATTGCTGTAGTCTGTTTAATGTCGGGGCAGTGAAAACTGTGCAACACTTTGAATACAACCCAGTGTTTTACAGGTTATTGTTTTGCAAATGAAACTGGAGGTTTGTTTAAGGATGGAGGAGCTCTCATTGCTGCAGAACACCAAGCTTAACAATCAGGTAGCTGCTGATTTGATTCTTCTACTCACTGAGTGCCTGTTGTTGGTTTTTTATTAGTTTTCTGAGCTATTTTAAGACTTTCTTCTGAAAACTAATGCACTGATTCTTCATCTCACCTTCTCACGTTTAATGAGCTGGCCCTGAAACAGTCTCAGGCCACCCTGGGGAGTTCCAGCTCACACTTTGAAAAACCTTTTGCTCTAATCTGTTAACAAGGAAGCTAAAATAAAAATCATCACGTTCCTTGTTAATAAAACACGCACCGCACCCAGCAGGAGGAATAAATCATCAGTTAGCAGCTGGATCATCTTAAAATTCAAACTTAGTGTTAAATCGGACAGCAGTGTGGTGAAATATGTCTATAGATCAGATATGTACAGTCAGATTCACACACTCTTCAATTTGTTTCTCAAGTTTAACCTTTAAGAAAAGCAGAAAGCAGCTGAGATGAATAGCACTCATCTTTTCACCCGGGTCTGTGTGACGAAGGTGAACTTTTGTGTCACGCACATAAATGCCTTTAGTAGCCTAATAGCAACACATCTATTCAAGCTCATAAATGAAATCTGGGCCATCGGAGAGACTTTCAATGGCTGCAACAGCACAATAAATGGCTAAAATAAAGAGAAAGCTATTTCTCACCCACCCACCAGAAAATGGCATTTAGACCTCGGCAAATGACATTTATATAAAAGAAGAAGAAGTCAGCAGTACAATTACAACTTTAGATACTCTGATCTTTCAAATCGAGATAATTAAATGCCTCAATTTGTTATTATAGCAGGATGAGGACAAAGACAGATTGACAGACGGGGAGTCTGAGGAGGAAAATGGCTGCTGATGTGAAATTTGACTTGTATTGTTAATCTACAGTGATGTCTGATATAATAGCTCCAGTCTGGTGAGCGCTTGTCTAACGCTGGAAATAAAACAAAATGCAAAAAGTATTTTGTTTTATGTATCTCTGAAAAGCAATGTGGAGCTAATCAAGGAGCAAAACGACTGAATGAAAAGGTTTGAAAAGGAGCTTTTTCTATAGTTTCATCAAAATAATAATAATAATATAAAAATAGATAAATGCAGGAGCCCGGCTCAACCTGAAATTAAAGGAGTGAAATCAGGTCTTTAACAGAGATTTAAACCTTTCCCCATGAAGCCACTTCACTTCACTTTATTATAGAAGTCCCCATAGTGGAAATTTGTTTTGCAGACCGGTGAACATGAAAACACACAATCACAGACACATTAACTATTAAAAACAGTAAAAACCCAAGTTAAAAGCAAAAATCAGCATAAAATCAATAAAAGTCAATTTAAGACCATCAGACAAAAAAAAGACCTGAAACAATCGTACCTAATCACGTTTTAAGTTCAGCTGAATAACGGCCCGAGTTACAAAGGAGCGTTTCCATCTGTTGGTCCGCATTGGGCTGACGGTGTCATGGCTCCTCTCCTCCGGAGCGTTCCTCCCTCCAAGACTTCATTTCCCATCATCCCTCTGGCTCAACTTCCACTATAAAAGGACCTTTTGACCCGAGAAGTGGGGCTCAGACATCGATCCAGATAGCATCCAGCTACCCTATCCAGCTAGCCGAGTCAGCTCGCCGTTCCAGCTCGCTATGGTTCGTTCCAGCTCAGTGATCCAGTTCACTCCGCTACTGCTACCTGAACCATCCAGTCTGCCACTACCCGCGCCGGCTCTTCGCTCTGGTTCGTTCCAGTCAGCTATCCATTCATCATCCAGCCAATCATCCAATCAGCAGCCCATTCATTCAATGCCATAGCCGCTGTTCAACCGTCCAGGCCTCCGGGCTTCACTCCTTCAACCTTCCAGGCCTTCGGGCTTCACTCCTTCAACCGTCCAGGCCTTCGGGCTTCACTCCTTCAACCGTCCAGGCCTTCGGGCTTCACTCCTTCAACCGTCCAGGCCTCCGGGCTTCACTCCTTCAACCTTCCAGGCCTCTGGGCTTCACTCCTTCAACCTTCCAGGCCTCCGGGCTTCACTCCTTCAACCTTCCAGGCCTTCGGGCTTCACTCCTTCAACCGTCCAGGCCTTCGGGCTTCACTCCTTCAACTGTCCAGGCCTTCGGGCTTCACTCCTTCGACCTTCCAGGCCTCCGGGCTTCACTCCTTCGACCTTCCAGACCTTCGGGCTTCACTCCTTCAACCTTCCAGGCCTTCGGGCTTCACTCCTTCAACCTTCCAGGCCTTCGGGCTTCACTCCTTCAACCTTCCAGGCCTTCGGGCTTCACTCCTTCAACCTTCCAGACCTTCGGGCTTCACTCCTTCAACCTTCTAGGCCTTCGGACTTTACTCCTTCAACCTTCTAGGCCTTCGGACTTCACTCCTTCAACCTTCCAGACCTTCGGGCTTCAACCATTCAGTCCTCCGGGCTTCACTCCATCCACAAGTCAGTTTCCCCTACTTACTAACGGAGTAGCTAAACGGTCTCACTTCCCATCGAGTCCCGTGCAGCTGCTCTGAGATTAACGAGCATGCGACGCTACCGCTCAGCGCTAATTACTGCCGCGTTTGAGCCAGCTAGCACGCTACACTCAAACTCACTGAGGTTTCAGTCGATTCATTCTGACAGGCGGTACCTCTTTCCTGATGGGAGGAGCTCAAACTCTCCCTGCAGTGGATGATGAGGGGAGTGGAGAATGACTTTAGCTTTCTGTGAGGCTTTCTTCCTAAATGTCTACAGGTGTCAGATCAGGTCATTTGATACCCATAATTTTACTGGCCACCTTTACTATTTGTTTCATCCTGTTTTTTTACTCCTTCAGATAGGTTCCCAAACCAAGTGATGAAAACAAATGTCAGGACAGAATCTATCATAGAACAATAGAACATGGTCATCGGTTTACGTGGTCTGGTTGATCCTGCCTACAGACCTGGTCTAAGTGGTTCTTTGGGTCCAGTAAAATGTTACTATTGAGCTGGAGATTAAAACAGGCTTTGAATCAGAACTGAAATGAATTCAGAAATATTCCAAAACAGAAGTCAGTAAAACTCAAGATGTTCGTTTTGTCACATTTCCTGCTGGTTATCAGTTTTCTCATATTTGTAATAAAACATCCAAAACAGCCCCTACATTTGTTGGTTATGTAACAGTAAAGTATGAATCATTCACAGTCTGTAAAACCTCAGTGTTTGTTGAGGAAACGGACTGGATGTCGGTCAGTGTAGACATCCAGGTCAGGATCATTCTAAGGGTTTAATTTAAAAAGGGAAGTCTCTTTTTTCAAGCATTTTGTTCTTCTACACTGTAAAAAAAATGTAATTTTTACAGTAAAAAACTGGCAGCTGTGGTTGCCAGAAAAATTCAGTAAAAAGTCCTGTGAACCGTAAACATTTTTACTGAACAAACCGTGTTTTCCACAGTAATACAGGTGAAAAGGCTCTGTCTCCTTTGGCTTTTCATCTGTATTATTTCATCTAATTATGATTTGTTCAGTAACATTTTTTACATGTGCACAGTATTTTTTACGGAATTATTCTGGCAACCACAGCTGCCAGTTTTTTACTGTAAAAATTGCTTCTTTTTTTTTTTTTTTACAGTGTATCTCTGTTTTTAGTTGTTTTTTAAATATTTTTATTCATTTCTGTACGTTACTCCAGCATTCCTCTTCTTATCCAACACAAGCGTCTCCCACTGGAGACAAATAAAGGAACTTGAACCCGAGCTTTTTGCTGTTAAACGAGTAAACTCCACAGAACCTTTCTGACACTAAATCCATCAAATCAAACATCAGGATGATAACTAACCTGACAACGTTTCACCACATCGCCTCACTTTTTTCTCTCTCAGTAAATGGAGGGTGCTAAAGCTAATTTGTTGGTAGTAGAAACAGAAACTCCCTCTTTTATGAACAAGAGAGCAGCAGGGATCAGGTTGAATCACATTATCGCCATGGTGAGAAACGGGGAGCTGGAAGACGTTTTACCAGTCAGTCTTTAACGTAGAGGAGTAAAACGTTCACATCTGAGGACCTCGCTCTGATTCAACCACCAGTCTGACTTATTTTGATTCCTGTTTTTGTGCCAAACCAGCAGAAAGAGAAAATAATGAACCACCAAACAGTTTTTGTCTTGCATTAAATTATTTTTTGCATGTACCGTTTTGTGAAGTTGTCTTTTCATTTTAGAAGGAGTTTTCTTTTGACTTTCCCGTTTTGTTTTGTTGCCGCCGAGCTGCTGTGAGATTTACGTCTTTATCTGAAGCAGCTCTACATGAATGATAAGCTAAACTGAAGCAAACGCAATCTCCACAGAGACAGAACGCCCATCTGAGAGCTTATGTAGAAAAATTGAACTGTTTTGCCCTCTATCACAGCAAGGTTTGTGCTCTCATTATCATCCAGAGAAAAGAGAAACTGAAATGCATCCACAGAGACAAAAAGGGGGGAAAAAAATCCCTTTTTGACCTTTCAGAAATGGAACCTGAGAGTAAATACTTGAATAAATGCCTGCCAGAGTGCTTTTTGATGAATGCCACAGTCTGAGATGTTGGGTAATTTTATTTTGGCAGATCTCATGGGAGAGGGCCAAATGGAGGTGTGCATAATGCACTTTGTCGCCTTTTCAAAGCACTGACCTTGACGATGGTAATCTAACCTCACAGATCCGCTGTAATCCTGTGAAAGCGCCCTGATCTCAGCTTTTATGCTCTTTAACAATTTAATCATAGAAACGTTGAAGGAAAATAGTTCTAGACAACGTGTGCGTGACTGAATTATCCAACAGAAGGTTCACATTAAAGATATAAAAGGAGTAGATGTGTTCATCGTGCTAATTTACAGTCACATAATGTGATGTTTGTTCAGGTTCATTCAAGTAGAAACACTCAGGTGATGTTTCCAGGAATAAAACATAACCTTTACACTAATGACCATTTTTTACTTTTGTTCCAGGTGCTTAAAACTTCTGCACAGACCTAAGTGGGTTCATGCAACATTACTCTCAAAGGACGGCACACATGTGAGTCTCAAATCTCACAGCGAGGACACCATTCAGACATGTTTTTGGTAGAAATCACATTTAACCATAATCACAACTCTTTGTGTTCTGGTCTCACATCACTGTTTCTGCTCGATGTCAACGCAGCCGGCATCCTTTGAGCTCCGGAGGAACCGTGACTCACATAAAACAGCATGTAACCAACATTAAGTGACAGCATTAGCACCGACCCCTTAGAACAATGAACAGGGTTTTTCTGTTGTTTGATTTATTTAGAGCTAGTTGGCTGAACTTGACCATTTGGAACTGTCAAATCTTCATCAATGCATCAATTTATTTGTGCACACTGTATTTTTTTCTTATATTTAATATAGAAAATACAAAAAAAAAACAAAAAAAACAATGTGTATACCTGCCTCTGCTGTCATCACTCCTAAATAAGATCTGTCACTGAGTGAGTGAGTACAATCAGGAAATTTAAAGGAAGAAGAAAGAAGATTTGAAAAATGAACGTCATGAAGCCCGCGCCTGGCGCTGTGAATAACTGCAGTCTTGAACGGGAGCGCGCACAAACTTCTCACTATCTCATAAGGGTTCAACCAAAGGCAGCCGGAGACATGATTCCATAAATAAAAATACATTTTATTAATACAAAAGGAAATATAGTAAAACAATGCCCCGCGACACACACACACACACACACACACACACACACACACACAGAGAGAGAGAGAGAGACCGCAGGAGCTGATCTAACAGAGCTAATCTCGCTAGCTGCTATGTTCGTCCTTCCCAGCTGCCTGTATCGCTAAAAGCTTTAATCAGTCGGTGTTCTCTGACTTTCGGAGGTGAGTTTGAGAAACCTAGGGTGATAGAATCATGTCCCGCCGACTCTATCACCCTAGATTTCTCAAGTTCGCATCACGGAGTGGAGCTCTGTAGAACCCATAGGAGGATGCGCAGCACACCCGCCTTTGATGCACTGTAAGCGGACTGAGGTCCAGGAAACAGTCGGGGATTTGAGGCCTATCGTCCCCAGACCCATAAACATGGACAGATCGCTGTGCGGTCGCCTATAACAGCACCTTTAGCTCTGTGGAACCCTATAATCCATCAGAGAGGTTTTCAGCTCCATAAACAAGATAACACCAGTTTGATGAGAAAAACCACTGATTCAGATGAAGGAAGTCCGCCATTGACCAGCAACACAACACAACGGTGCAATACTGCCACCTACTGGATATACATTTATTATGACATTTTTAGCTTCCAGAACGTGCAAACAGCATCAGTTGACGTCACATCCGTAGGACAGAGCGGGAAATTCGTTCCCGAATTGCAGAACATTTTACAGCTCACAGCCTGTTCTAGATTATGGAATGATACATGGGTGGCCTCATTCTTTTTGATTTAAAATGCTTCATCATTTAAAACTGAGCACGCATGATTATTTTTATTTAAAATATTCCCTCTTGTCCCTTTAATAAATATCTTTCTTTAGTTTACTAATGTTTCTCCAGCATGAAATGAAACCATCACATATGCTGACAAAAACACTACAAAAACACTATAACTATAATAAGAATAATTATAGACTGGCTGGCTCGCCAATGATGTAGCGTTTAAAACTCCTTAGTTTCACTACAACTTCTGTAAGGTTATTAGTTAGTTTTTGTCGGTTTTATACTGAGCTGGTTTGGGCTCGGATACCTTGACTAACCTAATGTTTATACAGGGATCTAGGCTCTATAGAGATATTATAGTGAGTAGATTACGTACCTTGATATTGACGAATGGAAGACTGAGTCAGGAATAAAAGACTTTACAGTATTTATTCTATAAAAGCTGACGAACACTACAAACAGATTGGAAAAGAGGTAGCAGTGGTTATTAGCATTCAACATGGTGGTAAGGTGTTCTAAGTTGATCTTAATATAAGTTTAACGACCTGAGTCTGATGTTAAGACTAGGGGCATTTTATCTTAAAGGGAGTTTGGTTGGAGGAGTTACTGGTTGAATAAGTTACGTGGAGTGTAAGCTTATCAAAGTAGGCCTCATATCAGATCATGGATTTTACTTGTACCAGAGCGGTCTCGTGGATCCAGCTGGTGTAGACTCGCCTCGTCGAGGTGGGAGCCGAACCCAGCCGGGGGGAGACGTCCGCACGGGGAGGTAGTTCGCCGATCGGACAGACCGGGCGGTCCTGAGATCCGTGGGTAGCAAGAGGATTCAGTCCATGACCCATGATGGCAGGAATGTGAGGCTCATGTTGAGTTGAAGAGAAAACGGCGTGTTTTCTCCCCTTGAGCCAGAGGTGAGATCGGCCGTGAGGGTTTGGTACCCACACTAGACGAGGCCGTCTCCAGGAGGACCTCAGCTGTGTAGCAGGTGACAGCGAGCGTCTTGTCTCAGTAAGGAATGAATGAGAACTGAAGCCTTCCAGGAATGGAAAGAGCTAAAATGGAGTCATGTGTGATGTGGACCAATGGGATTGGGTTTACTAAGTCACATGACTCAGGTCTTTAAAGTCATATTTACCTTAATGAAGGAAGTATGGAATAATACTGATTTAACCTTAGCAAAGTAGAAATGTTAAATAATACTGAAGCTGGATCAAACATTCATAACACTGTAGGAAAAAGTGCATTAATCTCATTAAGACATTTCTGAACAGTAGATTAAAAGTAGTGTCATTTTAGAAAGAGACACCAAGGAGTCTTTTGAGTTTATTATTATACTAAAAGAGTCCTGTGGAGTCTTCCGGAAAAACGATCTGGACGCCTGGAGGAATGTTGATTCAGGTTAAAACATAATAAAAGAGTCATTATAATCCAAGTTATTGGGAAAAAGAGGATTATTGTTTGTGTGATGGTCAAGGGGTCAAAGGTCAGAGGTTATAGCGTATTTGGTAACGCTACAGATGTCAGTGATGCTTGTTCATGAAGGATAGTTTTAAGTGCCCGCCCCTCCACCGCCACAATAACAGCCCTAATATTCAAATAGATAACAGATATAGAAAATGAGGCCAGAGGACAAAATGCTGTGGTTGCAAAATAAGGTCCAGCTAAATCCCTCTGGTGAAAAACCCACATTTAGTTCAGAAAGTCTTTCAGACTTGTTCAATAATATTTTGCAGTTCAGTAATTCATGAGGCTGTTTTTTGCCGCTCCTCGTTATCGCTGCTCGCTGCAAAGAAAGTAAAAAGTGCAACGCTAGCTTGATTCCTGCCAACATACAGTAATGTTCTGTTTTCTCTCTCACTACTTTTGGAGACTTCCTTCAGCCTCCCGCTGGGTTCAGACCCATTTTTCTATTCTTTCTAGTCCTCCTCTCCTAATGACACATTGTCGCTCCTCTGCTTCTCAATTTAAAGTGATATGATGGAGTCAGTGTTGTATTCAACAGAACCAGCAGCTTAACCTGCAAACATGTTTCATACGACAAACTGCTTTTTACAGATTTCCTTCAGTAGTTTGTTTTCTTCCGCTCCCACAGAGTTTGATCTGTGTGTGTACACTTCACTGAAGTACAGAGCTCTGTTTGTGCTTCCTGCTATTCTCTTATAGGCGACAAAAATTAATACTTATGGGAGTTTAATGTACTGAAAATTGACTTTTAATAGATAAAAGATTAAAATCCAGAAGAACCATTAAATGACTGAATGACACATTAGACAAATAAACAAACAGTGGGATCAAGAGAAACGCAGCACAGTCAGACACAAAGGACGTAATTAACAACAGAATAAATTTACTGCTTTGAAGAGCCGAAAGGGAAAAAAACAGCAAAAATGTTTATCGAGGAATAAAAAAAAGAAGGGAAAACCTCTCCTGCTGCTGCTTCTGTTGTGTCGTTTTATTTATTCTTTTAGTTAAATTTTGCCTTGATTACTTTACATATCGGTTATGAGTCTTGTTTATTTCCTGGTACTTAGACTTGATTCTTTCCTTTAAGGTCTGGTTTTTTAAGAATGTGTCATTATTTTGGGATCAAAACCATAAAAACGTTAGAATCAGATGTAGCGTTATAAACTCTTTAAGTTTATGCTGCACACTGTGAGGTTAATCAATCAGCTCTGTCGGGTTTACACTGACTAGTTTAGTTCAGTTACCTTAGCATACAATTGAGGGTTTCACAGGCACTCTAGGTTCATTCTGATGCTACAGGGAGTAGATTATGTACAGTGATATTGACGAATTGAAGTCTGGGTCATTAATAAGACTTTACAGGTTTTATTATAAAAAGAGACGGACAAACAGTTAGCAGTGAGGTAGCAAGGCTATTAAGCTTATGTCAACACGATGTTAAAGTGTTCTAAGTTGATCTTAAAATGAGTTTTAACGATCTGAGTCTCATGATGGTTTAAGACTAGCGTTGTTTAATTTGGATTAAGGCTTGAATGGAGGACTTGTTGGATCAGTTAACATGTTGGAGTGAGCTAAGTGGTTAGCTTTATCAACAGGCCTTTGGGATTACCAGAAAGTGGATTCTTACTGAGACCACCGGTCCGGTGGATCGTAGACTGGCAGGGATGGAGAAGACCGTAGGGAGGCGGATGACCCCCCTTTGATCCGTCCGGAGCCGTCGGGGACCGTCGGGTCGCCGGCAGGCGCCTGGCTGCGTCCTGGATCCGGGAGTTCAGCAGAGCCATTCCTGGTTCGTAGCATCAAAGGCTGGGGTCCCCGTGTTGTGGTGGAGAGTGAAGACGGATGGTGTCTTTGCTCAGGGGAGAATAGGATATCGGCTTCAGGGTCGGCCGATTCCTGCAGGCTCAGCTGTTGTAGCGAGTAAAAACAGCTGAGATGTCGTCTCGGTGTAGGGCAGAGTGAGAACTGAGAACTTCCGGGCGTGGAAGGCAGTTAAAGGAGACGTGTGACTACGTGGCCCTATGAGGAAGGGGTTTACTAAGTCACGTGACCCAGATCTTTAAAACGGCAGTTCACTTGAATAAGTAAATATTAGGGATGTTCGATATTGGCTTTTTTACCGATATCCGATATTGTCTAACTCTTAATTTCCGATACCGATATAAACCGATACCGATATAAGAGGGGTACCTCTCATTAAAAAGAAAAACTAAATCATTTTTAGGTAATCAACATCCCATACCTCCTATCATGCATACATAAACTTTAAATATTATCTGTGCAAAATATGACAACTGCTTCAATTTCAAGTTAGGCAAGTAAAGTCGCGGATCGATGATGTCATCAAAGGTTCGATAGATGTTACGTCCGATAGATGTTACGTTCAAGGTTGGCTGGGAAATGCTGAATCCACAGGATTTAATATAAGGTGTGCCAAATAAATAGAAATATCTCAAAAACCATATATAAGATTTGTTATATTTTTTTACATTTTGAGAAAGAGGAGAATTAGCTGAAGAGTTTGATGTATAATATGTGCATGGTATGTAAAGGTTATGTGTGTCATTACAGAAACCGATACCGGTATTTTCCGATATTACATTTTAATGCCAATATCGGCCGATATTATCGGTCTACCGATAATATCGGACATCCCTAGTAAATATGAGTAATAATGTTGATTTAACCTTTTAGCAAAGTAAAAATAATACTGAAGCTGGATCAAACATTCATAATACTGTGGAAGAAAATGCATTAATCATATTAAAGACATTTCTGAGCAGTAGATTAAAGTGTCATTTTAGGAAGAGACACAAAGAGTCTTTAAGTTTTATTATTATAACTAAAGAGTCCTGTGGGGTCTTCCGGCACGACCGAACCCTTGGAAGAATGTTGATTCAGGTTAAAACATAATAAAAGAGTCATTGTAATCCATATTATTGGGAAAAAGATGGAATATTGTTTGTGATGGTCACAGGGGTCAGAGGTTATAGCGTATTTGGTAACGCTACAAATATAATATCCTGAGTAATTGAGAAAACAAACATGTATAGAGTTTGTGACTCGATATATAGCAGTTAATCTCTATATTTGTAATTTTGAATATTGTAACAGTCCTTTTGGATGATTTTTGCTCATAAGATGTCATATTTATATGTCTGAGGACAAAAATCAGAGACCCCAAAACCTTCGTCCGAGTGTTTGTTTGTTTTTACCGGAGTTCACTCTGCTAATGCTAAACCAATAAACTAAAAAAAATGTTTTTTTAATTTTAAGTATTTAAACTAAACTTTCCTTTCTGACTCTTCAAAATAAAAGTTTTCCATGATCCTCTTTATTATTTGTGTTGCTCATCGTGCCTGCAGAACATATGGTAGATTATTTTCTTGCATTGATTTGGGATGATATTTATATTTATAAATCTATGTAAAGCCTATACTCGCTGCGTGAAATAAGACGCAGATCCAGTTCCTACTTTGTCTTTTACTGTAGCTGCTTCGATCTCAGATTTAAATGCAAGAACTTACATTATGAATATAATGATAATATTCCTCCTCAGAACACACACTCTGGCTGTTATGTGCTCTCAGACAGAAGGGCTGTATAACTTTTCGTGGGGTTTGAATGATATCTGCGGTTTCGTCTCTGCGGGATGAGAAAATATTTTGATCTCCAGCTGATGAATCCATTTCAAAGCCTCATTGAGCAAACGCTGAAATGATCTAAGTCAATGCCATTTTCACAGCGTATTTCTTTAGGAATACTTTGACTTTCTTACTCGTATCGAGTGAGGCTGAAGGGCAGTAAAACCTATTGATGTGTTGAGCCACTGTCAGCCCTCATCAGCGGCATCTCGCTGGTCAGATCCGTTATTCTGGGAGACATCACGGCTTAACAATGGACTATTTATGGGAATGTCAATGTGTTAATGTGGCTGACCTCCGAGGCGATGCGTTAATGTTTTTATTTCTCTGCATGCATGTTCAAACTAATTCAAACAGACAACTGACTATACCGATTAGGAATCAGATTAGAATAAGAGCAGGAAGCAGAAGACAGGAGCATCTATTGATCACAATCTATTCAAACACCATTGATTCTGTCCAGCAGGCTTCATTGTTTTGTGATGATGAGAAGTTATTAATCATTGGTGGAAACCGACTGTCATTAAAAATCAACAATCATTTCTTCCTTGAAGCATCATAAACGCTTTAACCTTTGTGCCCCTGCAAGGCTGTCAGGCTTTATGCTGAATCCATCATCTAAACGAAAGCACGCAGTAGCATGTAGCTGCTGTGAGGTAACGTCGTGCTACACGTGTTCTAAATGCAAATTGAAGTATTTCTGTGTAGTTTTGACAAAACGACGCATGGATGAGTATCCTTCGAATCGGACAGCACTCGTCGCGGCGCTGTGACGTCATCGGCCTCAAAATGCGTCCTCAGAAGCGTCCTACCCCTGAATTCGGACACAGCCCTTGATTCTCTGGTTGCCAGAAGTGGTTTGATGCTAATAATTAGTGACACTAAAGGGTTAAACATAACAATAATCTCATTTTCACAATAAGGAGCACTCTTCGTTGATGTGCAGTTTGCAGATGGATTTATAATACCTGCTTTAACATGACTAATGAGGAAGGACATCCTTTGTGTTTAATGGGAGTTAATGCTGCTAACTCAGGTTTCAGGGAAATCTCTATCAGGTAGAGAAATGGTTAGACTTTATCTCATAAATCTAATCTCCATCTGAAAGAAACTCATCAAATTCAGCTTCAACAAGACATGAAATCTGACTCAGAAAAAATACAGTCAAAGCAAAATGCATCATCTGCTGGAGGTCATTACAACTTTCTAAATTACACAAAGCTACCAAGTTTTGATTCATTATCATTAAACATCACAAGCTTTTATAAAGCAGTTCTATTTGTTTTTAAGCTTCTAATCTATTATATAAGTTTTCATTGGTGTATGAAGTCAAAGGCAGTTTTAGTATTTAATTTGGTGTTTTGTCCATATTTTGACACTAAAGTGACCTTTTCCCCTATTTGGGTCTGGATACTCTACAGTTATTCTACTGAGTGTTGTCTATGTAACATAGTGACAGAATACCTCACACAGAGCGCTCTCATTAGGTTTCACATGGATTCAGTCTCTGAGGAGGAAAATAATTAATCTGAATTCAACTCTGAGATTGTGGAGATGAAACTGAAGCCTACAGTAAGTACATCAGCAAAATCCGTCCCTGCTTTGTGATTCTCTTAAGAGACACATATTTACAGATCAAGTTCTAAACCTTTATTATTTCAAATCAAAATAACAAGAAGAGGTAAAATCCTCATAAGTGAGAGTTTGTGAAACGGAGTTGAAAATTACTTTAGGTTTCAATTTTTCTCAGAAGGTTAAAAGAGGAGCTTTAGTAATTTATAATTTATGAAAATAAATCAGATTGTTAATTAAAACCAACACTTTAACACAGTTTATTCATTCAGATGATAAAATGAGCGGACTACAACTTTTAATTTGGTTCTCATGTGTCTCGTACACTTAGCACTGCAACCAGATGTGAAAAAAACATGTTTGTCCAAAATATACTGTGAGTAGTAAGAAAAGTTGATTTATCAGAATCAGAATGCTCTTATTGTTATTGAACCAGCGTTTCAGTACAGCCGTTCCAACATCAGACAAACAATATAAATAATTGTAGCGTTACCAAATAACGCTATAACCTCTGACCCCTTGACCCTCACACAAACAATAATCCTCTTTTTTCCCAATAACTTGGATTACAATGACTCTTTTATTATGTTTTAACCTGAATCAACATTCCTCCAGGTCCAGATTGTTTTTCCGGAGGACTCCACAGGACTCTTTAGTAATAATAAATTCAAAGACTCCTTGATGTCTTCTTCTAAATGACACTTTTAGTCCACTGTCCAGAAATGTCTTAATGAGATTAATGCACTTTCCTCCCACAGTGTTATGAATGTTTGATCCAGCTTCAGTATTATTTCATATTTCTACTTTGCTAAAGGTTAAATCAGTATTATTAATACTTCCGTCATTAAGGTGAACTATGACTTTAAAGGCTTGAGCCATGTGACTTGATAGAACTCTTCCCATTGGCCCACGTCGACACACGACTCACGTCAACTGTCTTTCCACTCCGGAAGCCTTCAGTTCTCATCTGGTCTTTTGATGAGTCAACTTCTCAGCTGTTTCAACTCGCTACACAGCTGAGCCTGCAGGGATCGGCCTGCCCTAGGGGAGAGACACCCTCCGTCTTTACACTCCGACCACACCATGGGGATGTTAGCTGCGGATGCTAACCACCAGCCAAGATGGTTCTCCTGACTGCCGCCTGCATCCAGGACAAAACCGTTCGTCCCGAGGCGGATCGGCCCCCAACGGACTCCTGACGGTCGAGAAGGGTTTCCGCCTCCCAGCGGTCGTCAACCCACACTGGGATTGATCCACGGAGCGCCAGCTAAGTAGAACCCCCTTCTGGTAAACTGGAGGCTACTTTGATACAGCTAACTCCCCCCATAGCTCACCCCACCAAAGTAACCCTCTACTTTCCCTTTAGTAACCAAACTAAATCATTTAAGTAACAACCCTAGTCTTAACATCACAGACTCAAGTCATTAAACTCAAATAACATCAACCTAAGAACACTTTACCATCATGTTGACAATGCTTAACAAATTGCTACCTCAATGCTAACTGTTGGTACTGTTCGTCAGCTTTTATAATAAATTCTGTAAAGTCTTTATTCCTGACTCAGACTTCCATTCATCAACAGAAGGTACGCAAACTAACTCCCTGCTAATTAATGAACCTAGGAATTCCTGTTGAATTATTTACAGCTATCTCAAAAAGGTGTCCGGTGCTAAGAGGCCCTCGAATAAATCCTCCGATAGACTGAACAATTTAACGGAAGGTGTTAGGGATGTGCCGATACCACTTTTTTCAAAACCGATCCGATACCGATACTTAAATCTGAGTACTCGCCGATACCGAGTACCGATACCGATACTTCTACCACACCAAAAAATGCAACAAATTGAAATACAGGTTTTATTTTTTCTTCTCTGCTTTTTACAACAAATAACTGAGTTAGACCAAAAAAAATTTTTTTTATAAAAATGATCACAAAATTAAAATATAAGGTGAAAAATAACCATTTTCTGTGATTTCACAGTGAAATTATTGCAGTTTTTCCACATTTTAATCAAATAAAATGAACTATTTGGCACCATCTCCAGCTCTCAACCCACACTGTTCCTCTTTAGCTCAATAGCTCCCCCTAGTGTTCAATATAGGAAACTACAACAGTATACTACAACCGATATCGGTATCGGGCCGATACCAGTATCGGTATCAGCCCGATACCCGTATCGGTATTGGTGCATCACCGGTTTGACTAAGCCTTAGTCAAACCTAAGTTTAACAGTAAACTTAAAAACCTGCAGTGGGGTAATATGACTTATTTTCACTTTGTATTTTAACAAGCAAAAGGTATCGTCTTCATGTCATGCCGGGTTAAGAATTATTTGCTGTTTAGAATCAAAATTATACTGGTGCCTAAACAGATTTTCAAATAAATAAATAGAAAAGAATACAAAAATAACTATAAAACCCCAACTTTGACGCTTTGTAAAATTACTTTTTTTCCACTTTTATTAACAGTGTAGATTTTTTTCACTGGCTTTATGAGAAATGTTCAATACCTTGCAATTCTTTTCAGAAACATTGCTTTCTTAGATGAAAGTCATAATGACTATTTGCACATCCCTGACGAGACAAAAGGCCTCTCCGAGCTGTCAGTACACCCTGAGATGTGTTCTAGACAATGTGGAGACCTTGTGCTTCAGCAGTCATTAAAAATGGTCTCAATAGATTTTTTTTTCCTGCAATTAAAAATTAATTGCACATCAGAAAGTTTAATTATTTCTTTTTTTGAGAAATGCCACAACATTTTTTTCCCCAGTTTGGCTTTGGGCCCTTTTGAATTTGGAGCACAGTTTGAATGAATATTAATGCATCAGGACTCAGATGTAGTTAATATTCATGGTGATAATAAACTGTAGACGGTTCTTTATCATTTTGATTTATTCTGTTTAATAAAAAAGTTGGTTCATGTTGTCTAGTATCATAGATAAATGTACAATTCTTCACAAAGTTACAAAGAATTTGCAGTTTTACACAAATTATTGAAACAATTGCCTATTAGAATATATACATTTTACTTTAAAACACATATACTCCTTGTTTTTAAAATAATTATAGCTATTCTGTAGCTTCACAACTGGAATGAAATGACGTTTGAGCCTCTTGCCAACATATTGTGGCTTTCATGCTGTGACTGATGGAGCGTGCAGGAAAACAGATTCAGTCCCGACCAGAACTCCTCTAAAGCAGCTGCTTCCCGTCATCAAGATGTAAAACATTAAAACAAATATGAAGGACATGAACAGCTAAATTAAATCTGATTGAAACGTTTGCTCTCTCTCAGCCTTCTGCAAACATTAAGTGTTAATAAGCCAACAATTGTTAAATTTGTTCATCAATCACAGCCCTCCTCCTCCTCCTTGCAGCTGGTATTTATGACGACTGTGCTTCTGTGCATTAGCAAAACAAAGTTACATTTTAGTGCACTGTCCTTGGCTCGTAAAGGCAGTACTGATTATCATTCAGCAGCAGCAAACACCCAAATCCCTTTAGAGCCCCAGCAAGTGGATTCGCTGTCGAGGTCCAGTGGTGACAACAAGACTAATTACTCCATAATGGGAATCATCCCTCTCTTTCAGCCCAACACAGCCGTCCTGGATCATTGGGAACTGGCTGCATGATTACAATGTGGCCTCCAAAGCATTGGCCGTACATACAGATTAACTGCGCCCCAATCCTTCAGAAACTGAGCGATGGTTGTTAACACAAGTTAGTTTGCAGTTCCATCAAAATGCCATTTTGGACACATTTGTCTGCTCTGACTTTGTTTTCTTGAGGGTTTTTGAAAACGGTGCACACATATGGCTTTGCATATTCAACAGCCTTTAAATATTCAGCAGAATAAAAGTGAGATGAGGAATTCAGAGGAAGCATTTGCTCTTTGATGTGTTCATTTACATGGACAGAAGGTTTTTCTGCCTCTCTTGTTCATCCTGTGAAACTTACCCGCTGCTTCTGTAATTAGCCCCTGAATGAGTTAAATAAATGTAGCAGACGTCTAAATTTAGTGGACTGGAACCTTTATCAGACTTCTGTCAGGCTGTCACATCAGGTGGATATTATGTAGATGCTGTAAGACACAAACCTCAGCAGTGAAGAGGAGATTTTCATTTTGTTCACTCAATAAATTTATCTTCTCCAAGATATCTAAAATACCATCAAACCGAGGCCAGATGTAGGCATGGGCAAGGGGGGGCATTGCCCCCCCAAATTCCATGACTGTCCCCCCAAACGCGATTGCATGCAGAAATAACAAATTTCAAAATTTTTCAGTGAAAAACGGTCAGAGTGAGCGCTCTCTTCCGTTTGTCCTCATTCAAAGTAGCTACTGATGAATGACACAGAAAGAAAGAGAAACAAAAAACACAAAAAACTAAACAAAAAACACAAAAAAGACAAAAAAAGACAAAAAAACCCCCAAAAACCACAAAAAAGAACAAAAAACTAAACAAAAAACAGACAAAAAACCAAACAAACAAAACCCACAAAGAACAAAAAAAACCACAAAAAAGAACAACAAAAAAAGACAAAAACTAGAAAGAACAAAAATAAAAAACCACAAAAAAGACCAAAAGAACACAAAGAACAAAAAACCAACCACAAAAAAGAACAACAACAAAAAACACAACAAGACAAAAAAACACAAAAAAGACCAAAAAAAGAAAAGAAAAAAAGAAAAAGAAAAAAAAACACAAAAAAGACAAAAAAATTTAAAGTGGCTCTCTGGATCATTTTTCTCTGTATCAAAGTTTTCTAAATGTTCTAAATGATATTTCAGGTCTAAACTATGATCTATGGGTTGAGTTCCACAACATGTGTCATTCTGATGAAGACCCTCCTTCCTCCTAGAGACCCCTTTCCATTATTTCTTGCCGCCGACATTTTTCAGCCAATGAAATTCAAATGTCTGCATTCTCTCAACATGCACGCGCATCGACCAAACCTGTACCAGTAGGGGGCGCTGTCGTACAGGACGCTCCGTGTGTTTCTCTGCCGTCTCAGCCGTTCACTGAGGACTCACGGCTCATTTCTACTAAAAACCTACCCATTCTCCAGCTAAAGATGGATTTATTTTTATTTTTAAACCTTTCAACTCACAGAATGGCAAGGCTTGACAAGGTTATGCGCTTATTTTGGTCAGAAAGTTCATCCAGGGCCGAGTCAAGTTCAGCTTCAGAGTCCAGCAGCAGCTCTCTGCTAACAGAGCTAATATCAGAAGCAGCAGGGACAGAGAGGGCTCTTCAGACCCTCGTAGTGTTGTTGGAATAAGATTGTGAACTGTGAGTGATTAAACCCTACACATTGAGCGGTACAGTTCATGTCCGAAGTATATGCGCCGCGTGCACGCGCGCACACGCGACCGGACGCGCGTGTCGAGATGTTTTGAGGAGGAGCCTTTGGACGCTAGATTCAAAAACTGCTCTCCTGATGAAATCCTCCGGAGTGCTGCTTTAAACTAAAAAAAAGAACAAAAAAACACGAAAAGACAAAAAACACGAAAAGAACAAAAAACAAAACAAAAACCACAAAAAAGAACAACATAAAACACAAAAAGACAAAAAAACAAAACAACGACAAAAAACACAAAAAAGACCAAAAAAATGAAACGGAAAAAAAAGAAGAAAAAAACCCACAAAAAAGTTTTTAAAAAATTAAATGAAAAAAAGAACACAAAAAAAGAACAAAAAAACATACAAAACCAAAACCAAACCTAACCAGATGAGGTCAGCCTCAACAGGGCATCAGCCAGTGTCCTACTTGTTCCGTCCCAAGCCCGGGTAAATGCAGAGGGTAGGGATCAGATATGAACATAAATCTATGGATAGAGGAACTGATATGATGATGATGTCATAGTTTTTGATGCATTTAAGGGATTGGGGGGGGTGTGATGACCAAAACATTCCTAGCATGTCCAAACTGGCCCCCCTGATATTCTACCTGCCCCCCTTAGTGGGGCTGGCTAGATCCGGCCCTGCATCAAACCATTCCAACTTTGCACAAATTTGACTCATTGTTAAAAAAACCCTGTCAGAATAATATCATGTATTCAACAAGCCCAGACTTTATTATCTTCAACTTCAAAGTCTTTAAAATCTGTATCCAAACTCAATCCTTCCTTCACGGATTTCCTCTCCAGAATTGTTCTTGTCACATCTTAAAGACGTTTATGCATGACTTTGTCAAAAAGCAGCTGACGTGAGGCGTAAACTGACATTTGAGAGTAGATGGACAGCTTCTGTTTGTCGCTGTGACTGCGAGAGACAAATGTGACGAGCAGCGAAGCAGAGAACAAAGTCAGCCTGTGATTGATACAGGTGCCACAGCGAGAGGTCAGAGCCATGCCTCAAAAAAAAGGGCCATCGATTGTGCTGCCCTTTAAACAAACAAAGGGACATCTTCTCTGCACAGAGACTTCTCTCTGCAGTGAGCTGCTCCCGCTCCACCAGCATCCCTCCTAACATCATGTAGCTCCACTCTCATCACATGTATAAGAACATTTCCTTCCATAAAGAAAATGTCTATTTCTTCACTGCCACAATATTCTGTGCAGGGTTGAAACTCGATTCTGTGCCACTTTGGGAATAAAGTACTGCTCTATTTTTAGTGATGCGTTTCCTCCATCTCCATTTTACTTCTTTTTTATTTATTTTTTCTAAAAAGACTGCTGCATGTACTTGACAGGGAGCTGAAATCTATTCCCACCCCCTGCCAAGCCAGATGTTTAGAAGCTTTCATTAATAAAAGAGGACTTAAAGGACGGCGATGTGAAGAGGAGGGCGGCCTCTCGGGCTGTGTATTGATCTAGCGATACAATATGTATCGCGATACAGGACAGACGATACGATATATTGCGATACTATGAGTAAGACCATTTATTATGATTTTTACAAAATATTTTAAGAATAGAAAAAATGTCACAGCATTCTAAAAACTTTTTCATACATAGCACATCTAGTTTTATTACTAGATCTAGTTGATTCACTGGAATGAAGAAGGTAAAAACAGCCACCAACTAGTGGTCATACTTTAAATTTTACTACAAAAATTACTGTCATCATTATTCCATTAACATTTTTCTAATTAAAGTTAAAATTGATAATTTTCTTTGAATTTCGATACAGCAAAATATCGCAATATGGTTATCACAATATCGTGACAGAAAATATCGCGATATCATATCGCAACATTGATGTATCGATGTTGTGATATATTGCCGTATCAATATTTTCTTTCACCCTTAGCGGCCTCCTTTCCTCGTCCACCGCCCACTCTGAAGAGAGACAGACCACAGACCAGTCTTCATGGTCCCCACATGCTCTTAGCCTCCTAATAAAGTGAAATCAGGTCTATCATTTATCACGTGTGTACCACTGGTGCAGCCTGGACACATGGTGGTGAGGTGATTATCTGAATAAACCCAAAGAGAAGCAAATCTGCACCAAAGCAGTTGGTGGGCGGCAGAAAAGGTCAGGATTTAGGAGTGAGCACGAGACGTTTCAGCTACTTCAAACATCTGGCTTCATGATATGCACACATGGATCGTCTCCCTGCAGTTCATCCAGCACATGTTAAAGTCAGATAGCCTCAAACTGGGACGAGAAAACCACAGTCATCATCTGGCTTCCACTCAGCTGACCTCCATGAATGATCTCACATCAGAAACACGCCTTTGTTGTAACCATGTTGCTTCCATGTGAAAACACTTTGAGGAACTGCTTCTAAAACTTCAGTGTTCAGCTACTTTTAATTTAAAAATTTCAATTTGGGACATTTTGTGCAGAAACTCTCCACTCAGAAACATCACAAACCTTCTCAGTTTAGTTCTGCGAGTTAAAATGTTTTAGAAATGTGAGATGATTTTGACATTAGAAATAAAAATGCAAAAGAAAAAAATGAAGATATTGCGACAGTCTGAATTTGTTTGGAATCATGTCATATTCCCCATGTCACTCAGCTAAATATAAAGTAGGGATGCACCGATACCGGTATTGGGCCGATAACAGTATCGGTATCGGCCCGATACCAATACCGGTATCGGTTAAAGTTACCCAATACCAGGAACCGATACCAGTGGCTTCACTGTCTGTGAATATATTGAACACTAGGGGGAGCTATTGAGCTAAAGAGGAACAGTGTGGGTTGAGAGCTGGAGATGGTGCCAAATAGTTCATTTTATTTGGTTAAAATGTGGAAAACTGCAATAATTTCACTGTGAAATCACAGAAAATTGTTATTTTTCACCTTATATTTTAGTTTTGTGATCATTTTTTAATATATTTTATTTTTTTATCTAACTCAGTTATTTGTTGTAAAAAGCAGAGAAGAAAAAATAAAACCTGTATTCCAATTTGTTGCATTTTCTTGTGTGGTAGAAGTATCGGTACTCGGTATCGGCGAGTACTCAGATTTAAGTATCGGTATCGGATCAGTTTTGAAAAAAGTGGTATCGGTACATCCCTAAATTAGAAATTACAAAACATATCAATTCAGTGTCTGATTCCAACTGAAAATTGGTCAAATTTCCTTCCAATTTTATGCCTCTAACTAGAAATAAATGAGAACAAGGATAAAAACTACCAAAAAAATTAAAAACATATATATATATATATGTATTGCAACCCAGTGAGATTCTGACTTAAAGGTGTGAGGTTGTCTGCTGGAGACTCACTTCCATATAAATATATACGAGTGCATCTCTCTAGAGCGTACATGAGAGAATATGATGTAAATAAATATGATGTGGAAGATGCTGCATCTTGTTACAGCATCTCTAGACCAACAGGGCTCCTAGAGTACTGTGCGTTTTGTGGTATTATGAGCATGACATACTTTTGAACATATTTAGCAACAACTGAGTGAACTCAGGTGTTTGAAGTACCTGTTATCATGCACACTTCCCAACACAACACTACAGTCGATGAACATTAGCCGTTTCTGTTCAAACATCTGATCTGCAAACATTAAGCAGATTTTACTTTTAAGAAACCTGGAAAATGTTCACAAAAAGTCCAGAAAGAACGTGGTGGAACTCTGTGTCCTCACCTGCCTCTGAAACATCTTTAGAGAACCTCATGTGTGAAAATGACTCCTGAATCCAGCCTACCTCAGCAGGACAGTGCTTCTCACCACAACAGGAAAAATATTGAGGTCCCTCTTTCCCCGATGCAATCAAGCTCCTCTCGATTCAGCCAAAGCGACCCAAACATCTTGTGGAAAAGCATCATAAGACACCCTCACAAGTCCCATCACCATACTTCACAAGAACCTCATTACAGCTGCGTTGGCAGAACAGACCCTTACAGTTTAGGCAGATGGTCCCTTCACAGTGTGCATCACTTTCATAAAAGGGTTATTTTTTCATGTGCACTAATAATGTTGATAAAATGTCCAATTCAGTTGGAACAAGCGTCATTAAATGGGCTTTAAATGCATCTTTATTGTCCTTGAAAAGCTTTAAGTTCAGCAAAGTCTGAGTGAAAAGTTAAAAAACAAGTTCATATCAGCCACTTTCTGACGCTGACAGCTAAATAAATAAAATCTATAAAAATTCTGCATATTAAATGTCCATAAATGATTTAAAGAGAGATCATTTGTTTGGCATTTAATGAAAGTGAGCGCAGCGTTTCGTTTTGATTACCCAGCCGGCTGTGGTATTTAAACTCGGAGCTATTTGAGTGATTTATTTTACACGACCGAGTCGGTGAAGTTTGCTTAAGAAATCTAATAAAACTCTTATGGAGATAAATGTGTGTTGCTTACCTTGTTGGGATAAATATCACAAGTTTGTTCTGTTTATGCGAGAAATAGTTCACTTAAAGGGATATTTCAGACCTTCTGAAGCGGCGTTCTATCAGTTATTTATCTGAAGTAAAGACCACGCCCACTGGTGACATCACTCAAAGCGAGGAGCCTCTACAATGACAAAGAGTTATTTGGAATTTCTTGATTTTAATTGTGTACATAAATAAGAAGAAGTCCAACCAGAGCAACACAGTTAGAGAACAAATGACGTCCCGACCAACTCTTGCTCACAGAGATATTGACGTGTTAGAATGCTATTACCTGTTTTTGAATCTTTAAAAGTTTAATTTATGCTTTTTGTTTCAACTAAACAACGCCCAAATTACTATGCAAATGTACAATGTGCCACTGTATCACTCCGCCTGATTGACCACAACTTTCCAGTCCAAACAGTAACACTGAGCGATTGGGACAACAAAGATTATTTCCCCTTTTATGAAGATATACGGATATCTATTTGAATCGAATTAAACGGCCCACTAGGGAGGGAGCAGCGCACATAGTCGCATAATAATTCAGATGTTGTTCAGTTGAAACAAACAGCAGGAAGTAAACAAACTTTCTTGTGAAAAATTGTAAAGGTTTTTAAAACAGGTATAGCCTGTTATAGCACATCATTTTTTCATCGAGGTACTCAAGGGAGACTGTTTGGTGCACGTCATCTCGTGTGTCAGCGGTGCAACAAGCTTCCGGGGCTGTGTGAGCGCAAAGACGTGTTCGGGCAGAAGGATCTGGTACGTGTGCGTGATATCTGGTGCGCAGGCGCAGTGGCGGCCCAGGTATGCGCACCCCTGAACAGCATTCTAACGCACTGACTTGACTTTTTTGAGCAAGAGCTTTTTCAAGTGCCAGAAACGAACCACTCACTTTTTACAGATCCTGTCAGTCATGAGCATTGCTCCAGTCAGAGGACTACTTCCTGTTTCCAGAAGCTCTAGTGGCTTTGAGTGATGTCATTGGTGGATCTGGTTCTTACTGGTGATGCACCAATACCAGATTTTTCCTAACCGAGTTCAAGTACGAGTACATACATTTGAGTACTCGCTGAGAGAGTACTAATAAATCATGGTTTGGTACACGAACAAATTACTCCACTTCAAAATAACCGAAATACCCATTTAAAGCCATACTCAGTAGCCAGGTAAACAAGCTAGGTCTCGCTAGCTAGTTTACAGAAACACGACTCGGAGCACTCACCCCTCCCGTCGGGTATAATCGGTACGCCAGCCTCCCGCTGACATAGGACCTCGTTTTGCGACGATAACAAAGCAGAGTCTAACTCCAGCCGTAGAAACGTTCCCCCAGCTTTTCCTCTTTTCACCTCCAAACGTTTTTAGTTTCCTGCTAGCTGAAAAGGTGTTTTTTGGGGGGACTCTGGTATTTTTATCTTAAAATGAAAGCACTGACCACTAATTCTGTCCTCCTTTCACTTCCGGGATGTTCAGACGGAAAATGTGTCCGGGCGGATTATTGGTGAATCCAAGCAGTGCGGAAATGCGGCAGACAGCTGGATTGTCCAATCCTATCGTTCGATCTGAACGTGGCCGAAGTTTTTAGAGAACTGCGGGACAACCACTTTATTGATTTCTTTCGGGATTTTTTTAATCTCCACAATATATTTATGGCTATACTATGTTGGAACGTTGTTAAGAGGCTTTAAAAAAACGTTAAAAGCTACATTGTTTACCTGGCTACTGAGTATGGCTTTAAGTCAATTTTGCAACAATAAAGAAAATTCATCATGTACATTTATAGTATTTGGGGGGAAGGGGGGGCTAAACACTCAGCCAAGCAGCGGGTGATGTCATGCTGTAGAAACACATGATGTCATTTAGCAGCAACAATAAGTGAGATCAAACCATAACTCACCTTTGTGTCAGAACGCCTTAAAACCCATTTAACTCCAAGTTACAGTCAGTCAACTAATGACCTCATTTTTTGGTACGTAATAATCAGTGCACACACGCGGCGTAAACACACACCTCCTTCCAAAGCAGTGAGCCACCAAGCCATGCAGAGCGTAATTGAGTTGAGTTCTCCGTGGGACTCCGGTCTGGGCGGTGTGATACATGGTACGACGTGTGCAAAGGTCATCAGCGGGAAACCCATAAATTGTTCTGATGCTCAGGCACATGTTTCTAATCAGTTCAGCTTCAGATAATATTATGGTTGAAGAACTCACCACCGCAGTCATTAGCTGTTATCAAAGACTACTTTTCATGTGGTGGGACTCGGAGGTCTTATGGTTTAAAACCACTGGGACCTGGAAGCATGGAGAGTAATTATGTCCCTTCATGGTGAGTGCTTCAGGTGGAACACTCTCTGCCCCTTGGATTAAACTTACTTATATTTCCTACAAACTGATTTGTGCAGCAGGTTTTCACCCCGTCTTCTCTCACACACACGTCTCGTTCTTTGAACTCTCTAAACTTTTACCAGGAATTAGGACAACCTCAGCTGCGAGTAACAGAGGTGGGTAGTAACTAGTTATATTTACTCAATTACATTTACTTGAGTAACTTTTTGAAAAAAAATTACTTTATGAGTAGTTTTACTTCACCGTACTTTTTACTCTTACTTGAGTATTATTTTTGTTAAGTGTCACTACTCCTATTTGAGTAAAATCTCTGAATCCTCTACCTACTGAGTAACTTTACAGAAAACAAACATGTTTTAACAAAAATACACCAGACACACTTATTAAAGGAGACCACATGTTTCTGCAGCAGCTTTGTTTTCCTACTCTCATTTTCTAGCTAGCTAGCTATTAGGCCTGGGCGATAAATCGATTGAATGAATTAATTCGAATTTTTGGTTGCGGGCGATTTAAAAAACAAGTAAATCGAGTTTTTGTGTAACGGCATATTTTTGGCTCCCCGGAGCTTCCGTAGAGCTAGTTCCACATAGCATTATTGCTAGCGACAACAACAACAGCAAAAACAATCACCAAAGCAGTCGCTTTGCACATATAGGGCCCTATAAAATCCATTTTATCTTTTCCCAAATTCCAATAACCTCACGGCTCGTTTCTATTAATTTAGCTGAATGTTCCGTATACGGTTCGACCGGCTCCATGCTGCTGCCTGTTTTCAGACGTGACTCTGACTCGGACCTCATCACATTACGCTGCCAGTCCATTGTCTGTCGACTAAACTTAGAGAGAAGTCATTCTTCAGATTCATAAAGGTCATCTGGATATTGTTCTGCCCTGAGCTTTGCTCTAAACTTAACGGTGTTGAATTTTCTGGAGGTGTTTCAGTGAGACTTTGTCGAAGCGGACCGTCTTTTTTCCTCTGTGTGGAGAGGAGAGCTGCGCTCTGCGTGCGCAGGTACGGTGGCGGCGGTGGGCAAAACACTTCGAAAAATATTATTTTCTTTACTAATTTGCAGATATGAGAGAATTCCGTGAGATTCCACATTTTATACTGAATTCCATTTTGTCTGGGAATTGCCGTGATTCCGTCCGTTTTTTCCGCATCTGCCGTTTGTATGTGTAGGGGGGGAAATCGGAAAAAATTCATAATTCAAATTAAAAAGAAAAAAATCTGAGATTTTATTTTTAGGCCGTGTCGCCCAGCCCTATCTAGCTTCCACAAAAGCTAAACATAGCTACTGATAGCTTGCTAAATTAGCTAAATAGATAGCTACCTAGCTAGTTTTATAGCCGCATAGCTAGCTCTATTAAATTTTGGCATTATATTTTTAAAAATACTTTGAAAAGTGTTTCTTCTGCTTAAAATGTTTTGTTTCGATATCATGCTATGTATTTGTATCAGTGTTTTTAATTTTAGCCTTTAAGATACTAGAATTTCCCCCAAACTTTATATTTGTCTGTCTGATGACATCATTTTAAAAAATCAGATGGATGTTACTCAAGAAGATTTTTTACCAAATACTTTTTTACTCATATTCAAGTATTTTTTGGGACAGCAACTTTTTACTTTTACTTGAGTAAACATATGTTGAAGTAGTGCTACTCTTACTTAAGTAAATTTTTTGGGTACTCTACCCACCTCTGGCGAGTAAAACGCCTGAAAAAGTTCATTTGTATCCATTTCTACATTATTCCAACTTATATATCTCAGCAAACTGTTTGAATATCTATTCTGCTCTCAGGATGGGCTTGGCAGGAGAGTTGACAGTCATTTCCACAATGGACTCCATCTATTCAAATAACTCCAGCCAGTAATTTGCTCATACATCTCTGGGAACAGCTCACCCAGCAATAAAATGGCCTTAAATCTTGGAGCTAAAACATGGTTTCAATGCTAACGCGGAGCCTTTTTTGTCAAGGTTGTTGTTCTTTTATCCCCAAAGGGAGTTATTGTGCAATTGAGAAAGTGAGCCAGTTTCTATTGAAATCTATACTTCCTGTGTGTCTCGGTCTCTGAGGTTAATTATGACAGTAGAGACAGTAATTTGCTCTTTGTATTGGTACTTATCTCCCCTCACAGCTGGTGTGTTTTGCCGAGTGGACGACCATTAATCAAACCTTTCTCCTACAGGAAGTTGGACTATCCATCACCTCTCCCTCTTCCTCTCCTTCTACTCCCTCTGCTGTCCCAGCAGGTGCTAAACCTTTTCATTTTAAATGCCCAAGTGCAACCTTGAATACTGTTCCTGCCTTTTGCTGCGGTGATGGGTTGAGTGAATCATACTACGGAGCGCTTTGCACAAAGAGTGTGTAGTTGGTTAACGTACACTGTTTGTCTGTCACTCTGGAAGAATGGGTGAGAAAACGCAATCAATTTACGTCCGCTTGGCTGATCCCAAAATGCTTATTTACACCCTGCGCTATTAATCACCGAGCTGCGAAAGTTTGCTCCACTCCTGCCTGCCAATCTCCTCAAAGTCGGAGGATTAAAACACGACACAGCTGTGTGTACTTATTGATTGCACTGTACTCCTGAATTGTTTTTCACTTTAGAACTGGAGTCGAAAAGGCAGTTTGAACTAGGTCTGCAGCCCGGCGTGCCACAGTAAGCCGTGTCCCAGATCCTCGCTTCGTGTTGACTGATAAGAGGGTTCCTGTGTTCAAATTTGGCTGCATGTGTGCTTCACCAAGTGATGCAAAGCAAGGAGAAAACGGAAAACATCCAGGAGAATTTGGATGAACCAATATTAGACTTTTAAAATGAGTTTGTTCTGTTTCTGTGAGCGGTGAGACAGTTTGAAGGCAGGACTGTTCAGTTTGGATGTCAAATCAAACTGCAGGTTATGAAATAAGCTTTTAGACTAAAGTCTGGTCACTGCACAAAACTAATAAAGATGCATTAACGGATATTTTCAAAACAAGAAACTGAACCACTGAGCTCTGATTGAGGTTTTTTTTTACTCGTGTTCAAATCTAAAACTGAAGTTTGGTCTGAGTGTGTTCACACTAAAGCTTGAGTTTTGCTCTGGGTTTATTTGTGATTCAAGTTATTGTCATTTCCTTCAGTTTAATTCTTTTCTGTTTCTATTTGTGTCCATTCCCTCCTTCAGTTTCTTTGTCTTCAGATTCTTCACCTGCTTACCTCTTCCCAGCATATATACTCCTCAGTTTCTCCAGATCATCATCAGATCCTACAGTTTACAGTACTGTTGGGTTCTTCTTCCCTTTCATGTTTCATCTTCGTTTTTTTGCTTTATTTTTCCTTTTTTCATTATAAACTATTAAGTTGTGATTTCCTTCACAAGCCCCTTTGCTTCTGTCTGGATCCTCTACACTCACTTTATGACAAAGAGGCATCATGTGATGCTTTATCTGCACAAAAAACAGCCAGATTTCACAAATAAATTATTCATGAAATATTCCCTTAAACTTGCAATTTTTTGACAAGTGCACGTAGAGCTGACGGTTAAAAATGATCATTACTCCCAGATGCATAAATTATGTTTAATGAGTTTATTATCTAGTGTTTTAGATCTAATATCAAAAAGTAACACAAATCTTGGGAAATGGAGACAAAAAATATCAAATAAAAAGTATTTAGGTGCTTTCAGATTGCTGACACACTTCACAATTCAAAGTTTGCAAAAGCTTTTATTAGCGGGGCCATGTAGAGGTTGGCAACTTTGAATATTTTGTGTTTCTCATCAACTCAGAATCATCTGAACTGTTAGAATTTTAAGTTTCTGAATGATTGTTCCTATACTAAATGTGCAGCTTTTTTTGTGAAGCTGAACTCCACTTTAATGGATGCAGCTCTCCATTCTTTGATGTTTTTTAAAAAGTGTTTGCGCTCAATGTCCTGGCTACATCCAGTTCTTCAGTATCTGCTTGGTTCCTCGGTGCTCTGACGCTCTGCAACAGACCTGTGAACCAGTGGGTGATCTGCCAGCTTGAACCTCTAAAGACCCTCTCAAGTCTTTTGTCTTGGATTCAGCACACACACACACACACACACACACACACACACACACACACACACACACACACACACACACACACACACACACACACACACACACACACACTTGCACACAAGACAAAGACACCTCATGAGGTTTATGAGCTGCAGCCCTGCTGCATCATAAATAATCCCATCTCTTCCACGCGATACAAAAAGGGCCCTCCTAGGTGTAATGGTTCCTTGTTTCACTGTGTGGTGAGATAAATAAAGCCTCATTTTAATAAGGGCCCACTTTGTGGACATGATATGAGAGGGTTTGGGTGGCAAACAGAAACGAAGTGAGGGTCACTCAGACGGTTTGATGTCAGATTCTGGTTTTGCTTTGAGCCAAAATGCACTTATTGCATTTTTGTAGCTACAGCAGGGGCATTAGGGCTCAAGCTGAGCAAAACAATGATTCAAGGCTGCAGTGAAAAATGAGCGTGTCTGCTCTGATAGCAGAAGGTCATGTGCATCGGCCCCCAGTGTGCGTCTGCCATCTTGCACGCAGCAAGGGTGCACTGCTGGCATGCCACGACATGACAACACTTTTTTCCCTCAGCTTCAGCGATTGCCTTGAGCCAATTTGATTTTCTTGGGATTCAGTTTGACCCTTTGATGTTGCAGCCTTTGATGGGACAGGCACTTTAACCAAATTCATCTACAGATGTTTAACTGGGGTCTGCATCACCTCGGTTTGAAATAAGGGCTTGCATTGAGTAAGAGAAATGACTGATCAAGACACAACTAGATTTCAGCTATCAGATTTTTATGATTAAGTACCTTAAAACGTGTTACATTCTGTGTTGCATTAAATAACTATTTAGGTTATTTAAATCTAATTTCTATAATCCAAAAGCTGCAGAAAAACAGCATAAAAAGCTAATAAATCATTGTGACTTTTTAACATCTGCAACAACTCATCAAGATATTCAGCAGAGCTGAGCAGGAACTGTTAATATGTTTATAGTAAAGTCAACAACACTGATGATTGTTTTCAGTTTTACTAGAAAATGTCATTTCATGTTCAGGAAACTCTGATACAAGGATTATTTACTTTTATATGCAACCAGTTACAAACCAAACATATCATTTAAGACTA
Source organism: Callopanchax toddi (assembly GCA_006937965.1). NCBI lineage: Eukaryota > Metazoa > Chordata > Actinopteri > Cyprinodontiformes > Nothobranchiidae > Callopanchax > Callopanchax toddi. The sequence continues at coordinate 1,519,464 of SSNR01000108.1, read as the reverse complement.
TATTTGACTTAATTAAAATATGTTTTTTTAATCAACTTGATATTTGTAGCGTTACGCTAATCCAATGACATTTGACCCTTGGTCACTCACACACACTACTGTACTTTTTCTGCTGATAATCTGGATTATATGACCCTTCATCATGTCCTAACCTCCTGGCTGGCTCGCCACTATTCCTGTAATAAAAACAAAGCCCAGGCTGATATTTGGTGTCCAGTGTTTTATGTTGTCTAAAAACATTTATTATAATTAAAAATGTATTTAGTAATACTTGACAGAGAAATAGAAAATGGGATATTTTCCAAAGCGGTTGCACTCATGCAAGTTGGTGACTTCATCCATCTTCTAAACATTCAAGCTGCAGCCAAGATGTGAAGGTGACATTAATGTCTTTCCTTGTTCATACAGCCATGACTTAAAATATGCTGCTTATTACCATATCACTGTGTGTTTTCATGTAAGTGTCACTGGTTTGAACTGAAAACACTCCGCGTCTGATTGGGTTCAGCAAAAGTTGAAATTATCAACAAGCTTTGCTGGAAGGACGGCAGATTGTGATGAACAGATGGTGCATTTCAGTTTATCTTTTATTTATTTATTGCAGGTGCCTGCTCTTTTTCAAAGCAGTTCCCAGATATCTTCACAGAAACAAAATGCTGAACATGAACGTAAAAAGTGAAAGTAAATGAACGGGCAAGAAAGAGTCCTTTAGAGTTGTGACATGTTCAGTTACAGCTGGGGCTCTTCATTAGCTTAAACCAGTGGTTCCCAACCTTTTTTCCAAGGGACCCCTATTTTACCTGTCAATTTTTTGGGTGATGTCTGCCCGATCGGTACTGCGCATAGGCAAAACGCATCTAATTTCAAATTCAAATTTTATTTGTCACATACACACTCATACACAGTACGATATGCAGTGAAATGCTTGTACGACTGCCGTTGAACCAAAAAATTTATATGAAACAAGTAAGAAATAAAAAGGTGTAATATAATTTAAAAAAAAGATAAAATAAAACTAAGTTTAGCTTAAAAATAGAAAAAAATATGAAATTACCAAAATATATATAAGAAATGTAAAAACTTATTTACAAGTGTAAACAACAATGTTAATATATTAAAAAGGAAGATGGAAATGAAATAAATGGAATGATTAGGGAGTGTGCAATTTTGTATATATGTGCAAATGTGCATGTAGTGTTAAGATGATTATGTCTGAGTATTGATCTGGTTTAGGGACCGTATCACTTGCGGGATGAAGCTCCTTCTCAGTCTATAATTTACGGTAGTTACGGGAATATCTGTTAAATGTTAACAAGTATATATAAAGATATATATGTATTAACATGTTTATTCACGTAATTATCCACTGTTTAATGGTCCACGCAGTCAAAAAAGAGGCAAAGCTATTGGGAAAAGCTATGGGCTAACTGAGAGCTAATGAGGAAGTAACTTAAGATTCGCACATGCGCTGTACCGATCAGGTTTCCGGTACAGATCGCGTTATTTTTCATTTTTTTATTGACTCAAGAATTATTACTAAATTGTAAAGACTTAGTTATGTTACACAAGCATGAAATAAATGCATTTTATTTAATATTAAGGTCCGAATAAATGAATTTAGTAAACGTTAAATAAGAAAATTTAATAAATACATTTTTAACCCCTCAAAGTGGAGAGGTCCAGGTGACCCCATGAGAAGCTTTGGCGACCCCTAGTGGGGGTCGCGACCCCCAGGTTGGGAATCACTGGCTTAATGTGTTAGCTCAGACTAGTCGTTAGCTTAAACTAGTTGTTAGCTCAAACTAGTTGTTAGCTCAAACTAGTTGTTAGCTCAGACTAGTTGTTAGCTTAAACTAGTTGTTAGTTTAAACTAGTTGTTAGCTCAAACTAGTTGTTAGCTCAGACTAGTTGTTAGCTTAAACTAGTTGTTAGCTCAGACTAGTTGCTAACTCAGACTAGTTGTTAACTTAAACTAGTTGTTAGCTCAAACTAGTTGTTAGCTCAGACTAGTTTCTAACTCAGACTAGTTGTTAGCTCAAACTAGTTGTTAGCTCAGACTAGTTGCTAGCTCAGACTAGTTGTTAGCTTAAACTAGTTGTTAACTTAAACTAGTTGTTTGCTCAGACTAGTTGCTAGCTCAGACTAGTTGTTAGCTCAGACTAGTTGCTAGCTCAGACTAGTTGTTAGCTCAGACTAGTTGTTAGCTCAGACTAGTTGTTAGCTCAGACTAGTTTCTAACTCAGACTAGTTGTTAGCTCAGACTAGTTGTTAGCTCAGACTAGTTGTTAGCTCAGACTAGTTTCTAACTCAGATTAGTTTTTAGCTCAGACTAGTTGCTAGCTCAGACTAGTTGTTAGCTCAGACTAGTTTCTAACTCAGATTAGTTTTTAGCTCAAACTAGTTGTTAGCTCAGACTAGTTGCTAGCTCAGACTAGTTGTTAACTCAGACTAGTTGTTAACTTAAACTAGTTGTTTGCTCAGACTAGTTGTTAGCTCAGACTAGTTGTTAGCTCAGACTAGTTGTTAGCTCAAACTAGTTGTTAGCTCAGACTAGTTGTTAGCTTAAACTAGTTGTTAGCTCAGACTAGTTGCTAGCTCAGACTAGTTTCTAACTCAGACTAGTTGTTAGCTCAGACTAGTTGCTACCTCAGACTAGTTGTTAGCTTAAACTAGTTGTTAACTTAAACTAGTTGTTAGCTCAGACTAGTTGCTAGCTCAGACTAGTTTCTAACTCAGACTAGTTGTTAGCTCAGACTAGTTACTAGCTCAGACTCGTTTCTAGCTCAGACTAGTTGTTAGCTTAAACTAGTTGTTAACTTAAACTAGTTGTTAGCTCAGACTAGTTGCTAGCTCAGACTAGTTTCTAACTCAGACTAGTTGTTAGCTCAGACTAGTTGTTAGCTTAAACTAGTTGTTAACTTAAACTAGTTGTTAGCTCAGACTAGTTGCTAGCTCAGACTAGTTTCTAACTCAGACTAGTTGTCAGCTCAAACTAGTTGCTAGCTCAGATTAGTTGTTAACTCAGACTAGTTGTTAGCTCAGACTAGTTGTTGGCTCAGACTAGTTTCTAACTCAGACTAGTTCCTAGCTCAGACTAGATG
>SSNR01000108.1:1442697-1476737 GCA_006937965.1 Callopanchax toddi | reverse complement strand
GGGGGGGGGGGGGGGGGGGGGGGGGGGGGGGGGGGGGGGGGGGTGCAGAGTTAGAGGCCGGGTCACTGACTTCTTCACCGTGCAGCTTCAGTCAGCTCACCTCTGAATGAAGAGGAGAAACACCTCTTTGTGTCTGTCTGCAGGATCTCAGGAGATTTATTGACCAAAACACGTGCAGGTGGGTTATAGCCACAACTAAAACACACATGCATCACATTTATTATCCAAGGTCAAAAGGTCAACATTTATCAAACAAGAATGAGTTTAAAGATGGCAGCGTCTGACTCCAGGTAACCGCCTTCGCTTGCAGGGACACCTGAAAGAAAGTTGATGTTTTTGGGTTTGTGAATACGGGTCCCGTATCCTGAACGCCTCCATCCGCCGGTGGAGACTTGGGGTTTTTAGAAAAGGTGATGTTTAAAATTGATATGGTGCCAGTTTCCTAATGGAATGCCTTAAAATGTGATACCCACTGTGATGAAAGAGGCACTCGGTCTGTTTGTGGTTTTTAACAATCAACCGTTTTCACCCCGTTCTGTTGATCCCTTTTGCTGTGATGAAAATAAAACGTACAGAGAGTTCTCTGGGTGAGATTTAGGGTTTATTCCTGTCTTTCATAATAAAATGATAAAATAATGATCCAGACCGTCATAAGGCATCGTCCAACCTGACCTTTTAGTGTGATGAAATTAGCTTCGACATTTTATGACAGCGGTTCCCAAACTTTTGTTGCCGCGCCCCCTTCTATGTCCCAGCCGTGTTCGCGCACCCCCAATCCCCGGATGGAGATCTTTGACATTTGAACAAATTCCTGGTACCTACGAATCATTAATGTTACAACTTTTCGATACTTTTGAGTGTTTAATAATTAAATGTAACCGAGGATTACTTTGAGAGTTGCGCGTCCTACGGTCAGTAAATGCCCCTCACATTTCCACGTGACGGGCGTATCTTGTAAAGACGGCGGGTGTGTATGGGGGAGTGCTGATCAAATGTTTGGAAGTGAGCAGGAGGTTACTACACTGGATTAAGCTGACAGTTCGCTTAACTAACTGCTTAGTGTTTTTAAATTAACACCCAGCTCCGTTAGCCATTAGCTCATTGTTGGCAGAAAGTAGCGCTGCATCTTTAGTAAAAACAAAAGAAACAAAGAAAACGACTCACCATGGAGTTGATTAAATAAGGACACACATGGAATCAATCAGCAGAGTTGTTACAAGCTGTCAAGAAGGATTCTTTGAATAAATAATATCCATTTGATGAGGTAAACAGACCAGCAGCTCCTCAATTTTGCCCCGGAACTAATAGTAAAAGTTATCGTCACCTTCAAAATAAAGGTCTGCTGGAAAGAGTTCACATGATTGACAGAAAAAAGACTCAGAGTTCCTCCAAATATTGTCCCACAGCTCCACACAATAATGTATACATGTTTATTTACACATTTTTATTGATTGGAGGAAAAAACACTGTAAATGTGGAATTATTTCAAATTTCCGCCATTACAGTTTTCATCTTGCGCACCCCCCACAGTTTGGGAATCCCTGTTTTATGATAACTGCACAAACATCCATCAGTTCATTGTTCATAATCCTTTATCCTGAGTAAACTTTATTTATTTAGCACTTTTCAAAATAAAATTCACGAGTTAATTCCACCTGCAGGTTATCATCACAGGACTCACACCAGTACGGGTTCTCATTTATGTTTATGGCTGTTCTAAACTATCTAAGGTCTAAAGTTCTGTAAACATTATTAACACAAAGCTGCTTAAATATGATCAAATAGTTCAGACAATGTTTTTTAAAACCATTTAAAGGTCCACATTAGGGATGTAGCGATACCACTTTGTTTCAAACCAATACAATATACCAATACTTGATTCTTACCGATGCAGAGTATTGATATATTATTGTTCTTTTTTTTTTTTGTTGACATGTTTCAACCGCAGTCGATGGTCGAAACACGTCAACGTAAAAAGAAGGTAAACAAGAACTTGCCTACACCTTTACATGTCTGAAAAAAAAGAACAATAATATTTTGTTAAAGAAAAGGAAGACATAATGAACTTCATAAAGTACAGAGTACCGTTACCGATACTTCTACCGCACAAACAAAGTGCAATGAACTGGAAGACAGGTTTAATTTTTTTGCTCTGCTTGTTACAGCAAAATGAGGGTGAATTAGATCAAAAATAAAATATTAATAAAAATTATCACAAAACTAAAATATTTAGTGAAAAATATACATTTTCTGTGAAATGATTGCAGTTTTCCATCCAAACCACACGGTTCATCTTTAGCTCAACAGCTCCCCCTAGCCACCAGTCTATAAAACTACAACAGAACTAACCAGTCAGTGAAGCCTTCTGACCAGTCCGAGCTACTGCACTGGTATCGTTAACTTTAACCAGTACAAGGACATGGGATCAGTATACTGGTATCGTTAACTTTAACCAGTACAAGGACATGGGATCAGTATACTGGTATCGTTAACTTTAACCAAGGACATGGGATCAGCATACTGGTATCGGTTCACTTAAACCAGTACAAGGACATGGGATCAGTATACTGGTATCGGTTCACTTAAACCAGTACGAGGACATGGGATCAGTATACTGGTATCGGTTCACTTTAACCAGTACGAGGACATGGGATCAGTATACTGGTATCGGTTCACTTTAACCAGTACGAGGACATGGGATCAGTATACTGGTATCGTTAACTTTAACCAGTACGAGGACATGGGATCAGTACACTGGTATTGGTTCACTTTAACCAGTACGAGGACATGGGATCAGTACACTGGTATCGTTAACTTTAACCAGTACGAGGACATGGGATTAGTATACTGGTATCGTTAACTTTAACCAGTACGAGGACATGGGATCAGTATACTGGTATCGGTTAACTTTAACCAGTATGAGGACATGGGATCAGTACACTGGTATCGGTTCACTTTAACCAGTACGAGGACATGGGATCAGTACACTGGTAATGTTAACTTTAACCAGTACGAAGACATGGGATCAGTATACTGGTATCGGTTCACTTTAACCAGTACGAGGACATGGGATCAGTATACTGGTATCGGTTAACTTTAACCAGTACGAGGACATGGGATCAGCATACTGGTATCGGTTCACTTAAACCAGTACAAGGACATGGGATCAGTATATTGGTATCTGTTCACTTTAACCAGTACGAGGACATGGGATCAGTATACTGGTATCGGTTAACTTAAACCAGTACGAGGACATGGGATCAGTATACTGGTATCGGTTCACTTTAACCAGTACGAGGACATGGGATCAGTATACTGGTATCGGTTCACTTTAACCAGTACGAGGACATGGGATCAGTACACTGGTATTGGTTCACTTTAACCAGTACGAGGATATGGGATCAGTATACTGGTATCGGTTAACTTTAACCAGTACGAGGACATGGGATCAGTACACTGGTATCGTTAACTTTAACCAGTATGAGAACATGGGATCAGTATACTGGTATCGGTTCACTTTAACCAGTACGAGGACATGGGATCAGTACACTGGTATTGGTTCACTTTAACCAGTAAGAGGACATGGGATCAGTATACTGGTATCGGTTCACTTTAACCAGTACGAGGACATGGGATCAGTATACTGGTATCGGTTAACTTTAACAAGTACGAGGACATGGGATCAGTATACTGGTATCGTTAACTTTAACCAGTACAAGGACATGGGATCAGTATACTGGTATCGTTAACTTTAACCAGTACGAGGACATGGGATCAGTATACTGGTATCGGTTCACTTTAACCAGTACGAGGACATGGGATCAGTATACTGGTATCGGTTCACTTTAACCAGTACGAGGACATGGGATCAGTACACTGGTATCGTTAACTTTAACCAGTACGAGGACATGGGATCAGTACACTGGTATCGGTTAACTTTAACCAGTACGAGGACATGGGATCAGTATACTGGTATCGTTAACTTTAACCAGTACGAGGACATGGGATCAGTATACTGGTATCGGTTAACTTTAACCAGTACGAGGACATGGGATCAGTATACTGGTATCGTTAACTTTAACCAGTACGAGGACATGGGATCAGTATACTGGTATCGGTTAACTTTAACCAGTACAAGGACATGGGATCAGTATACTGGTATCGTTAACTTTAACCAGTACGAGGACATGGGATCAGTATACTGGTATCGTTAACTTTAACCAGTACGAGGACATGGGATCAGTATACTGGTATCGTTAACTTTAACCAGTATGAGAACATGGGATCAGTATACTGGTATTGGTTCACTTTAACCAGTAAGAGGACATGGGATCAGTATACTGGTATCATTAACTTTAACCAGTACGAGGACATGGGATCAGTATACTGGTATTGTTAACTTTAACCAGTACGAGGACATGGGATCAGTATACTGGTATCGTTAACTTTAACCAGTACGAGGACATGGGATCAGTATACTGGTATCGTTAACTTTAACCAGTACGAGGACATGGGATCAGTATACTGGTATCGTTAACTTTAACCAGTACCAGGACATGGGATCAGTATACTGGTATCGTTAACTTTAACCAGTACGAGGACATGGGATCAGTATACTGGTATCGTTGACTTTAACCAGTACGAGGACATGGGATCAGTATACTGGTATCGTTGACTTTAACCAGTACGAGGACATGGGATCAGTATACTGGTATCGTTAACTTTAACCAGTACGAGGACATGGGATCAGTACACTGGTATCGTTAACTTTAACCAGTACGAGGACATGGGATCAGTATACTGGTATCGGTTAACTTTAACCAGTACGAGGACATGGGATCAGTATACTGGTTTCGTTCACTTTAACCAGTACGAGGACATGGGATCAGTACACTGGTATTGGTTCACTTTAACCAGTACGAGGACATGGGATCAGTATACTGGTATCGTTAACTTTAACCAGTACGAGGACATGGGATCAGTACACTGGTATCGTTAACTTTAACCAGTACGAGGACATGGGATCAGTATACTGGTATCGTTAACTTTAACCAGTACGAGGACATGGGATCAGTATACTGGTATCGTTAACTTTAACCAGTACGAGGACATGGGATCAGTACACTGGTATCGTTAACTTTAACCAGTACGAGGACATGGGATCAGTATACTGGTATCGTTAACTTTAACCAGTACGAGGACATGGGATCAGTGCATCCCTAGTCCACATCAAGGAGAAAAACATAAGAACGTAAATTTTTTGAATCTGTTATTTGTTTTGAGGCATTATGAAAGTAAACATGTTAACTTTTTATTCAAACACCTCTATATGATCTAGAATTGATTTAATAAATATGTTGTCAGTTCAGTGAACGCCTCTTCCACGTGATTGACCAGAACGCCAAAAGTTTAATCACATGTCTGTTGTTTTAAAAGAGTAAAAGGCTTATTGGTTATAAATATTAACATATAAACTTACTGGTGGTTCAGAAATGTCTGTTCTAGTTAGATAAATGGAAACCAGATTACATGTTTACATATTTGTATTGACTTCTTGACTGAGTCTCGTTTTATATTCTAACCACTACATCACACCAACAGTTCAGCAGCACGTTTTAGCTCCTTTACTGGGAATCAGAGAGAACGTACGTCTGTTTTCTTAAGGATTCCTGTCTTTTTAAACGTCTCTGTTCTCCAGGCAGCCTCTGGATTCTGTTCAGTTCTTTAATTTGAGCCTGAAAACGGTTACATGTTAAAGCTGTTTACCCAGAGTTTTAAATTACAGAAACATTCAAGGTCTTGTAAAACAATGAAGACAACACATCTTGATTATGTTTTTTATAAAATATAGTGAACAAGAGCAGACCAAACTTTCCTCACTGGATGAGATGCAACTCATTTCTGAACTTTAGGAATTCTCTTTTAAACAACAAAACAGTACCAACTAAAAACTGATAAATCATCAAACTTTGTTTCATAATCAGCAGTTTGGACTCAGTTTGGTCTCTTTATTACTTTATTTGTCAATATTGAAAGCTGAGAATTAGGGATGCACCGATACAGATATCGATAACTGGTATCGATATCGGCCCGATACCGGTTAAAGTTACCCGATATCAGGAACCGATACCGGTATCGGCCCGATACCAGTATCTGTTAAAGTTACCCGATACCAGTGACTTCACAGTCTGTGACTTGTGATTTCCGTTGTAGTTTCCTATATTGAACACTAGGGGGAGCTATTGAGCTAAAGAGGAGCAGTGTGGGTTGAGAGCTGGAGATGGTGCCAAATAGTTCATTTTATTTGGTTAAAATGTGGAAAACTGCAATAATTTCACTGTGAAATCACAGAAAATGGTTATTTTTCACCTTATATTTGAGTTTTGTGATCATTTTTTAATATACATATATATATTTTTTTTTTTTATCTAACTCAGTCATTTGTTGTAAAAAGCAGAGAAGAAAAAATTAAACCTGTATTCCAAATAGTTGCATTTTTTTGTGTGGTAGAAGTATCGGTCCTCGGTATCGGCAAGTACTCAGATTTAAGTATCAGTATCGGATCGGTTTTGAAAAAAGTGGTATCGGTACATCCCTACTTAGAATAGAATCAATCCAAAGTGACGATTTATTAAAGCAAATAAATCAAACTTTTAAATGAGAAACATCTAAATGAATAGAGGTTTAATTCTAACCCTCTGAGTGTTCCTCAGACTTTCAGCTGAACACTAGAGCTGTCGTTCATTCGGTCTCCGTCAGGTCTCTCTAACTCGGAGGCGTTGTGCTGGTTGTTCCTCTCCCACCAGCCTGGCGTCCCTCTGCCTCTCTCCTACAGCTCAAAGCTTTTCTAGGAGGCTGTTTATGTGTTGAGTGCAGCTCTCCGTGGAGCTTAGGGTCTAATGGAGTGTGAGAGAGGGGCCTGGGCTTCTTCAGCTTGTGTTCAGCTGTACAAACACGCCGTCACACCGCAGCTCAGAGTCCCTGTTTCACTTCTGTCTGTCCATGCTCCAGCCACAGTTTGTCACGTCATCGATAATCTTTCTGAAATCTATTTCTTCTCACTGAATTCTCTCCTGTTGTGTTTACTTTACCTTCACCGTGTCAGAGCAGGAGCGCTCAGTCATCTTCAGATTAGGATGTTTACTGAAGTGGTTCTGGTGTTTGTTTTCAGAATAAAATAACTTATTATTGATCAGCTGTTATGAATATTTACATGACAGACTATGATGATATTCTGTAAAAATTAAAAGATTCATGACTAACAAATATTCACAAAGGGTTAAAGGTCAATCCTGTAATAACTAAGACCACTTTGGATGGAAAAAGCATAACTATTTCAGTAATTTCCATTTGATAATAACTAATGATTTAAAGACAAAAATGTGAAAAACAAGCTTTCCTTTAAGGCGAGGCCGGATATAGGCATGGGCAAGGGGGGGCATTGCCCCCCAAATTCCATGACTGCCCCCCCAAACGTGATTGCATGCAGAAATAACAAATTTCAAAAATATTTCAGTGAAAAATGGTCAGAGTGAGCGCTCTCTTCCGTTTGTCCTCATTCAAAGTAGCTACTGATGAATGACACAGAAAGAGAAACAAAAAACACAAAAAAGAACAAAAACTAAACAAAAAACACAAAAAGAACAAAAACTAAACAAAAAACACAAAAAAGAACAAAAACTAAACAAAAAACACAAAAAGAACAAAAACTAAACAAAAAACACAAAAAAGAACAAAAAACACAAAAAAGAACAAAAACTAAACAAAAAACACAAAAATGAACAAAAAACACAAAAAAGAACAAAAAACACAAAATGAACAAAAACACAAAAAAGAACAAAAAACACAAAATGAACAAAAACACAAAAAAGAACAAAAAACACAAAAAAGAACAAAAACTAAACAAAAAACACAAAAATGAACAAAAAACACAAAAAAGAACAAAAAACACAAAATGAACAAAGACACAAAAAAGAACAAAAAACACAAAAAAGAACAAAAACTAAACAAAAAACACAAAAATGAACAAAAAACACAAAAAAGAACAAAGAACTAAACAAAAAAGACAAAAAAACAAAAAAGAACAAAAACTAAACAAAAAACACAAAAAAGAACAAAACCACAAAAAAGAACAAAAACTAAACAAAAAACACAAAAATGAACAAAAAACACAAAAAAGAACAAAGAACTAAACAAAAAAACAAAAAAGACAAAAAGAACACAAAAATAACAAAATCACACAAAAAGAACAAAAAACACACAAAAAGAACAAAAAATAACAAAAAACAAAACAAAAACCACAAAAAAGAGCAACAACAAAAAAACACACAAAAAGACCAAAAATACCACCAAAAAAAAAAGGAAAAAAAAGAACAAAACACCCACAAAAAACACAAAACCAGAACCAAACCTAACCAGATGAGGTCAGCCTCAACAGGGCATCAGCCAGTGTCCTACTTGTTCTGTCCCAAGCCCGGGTAAATGCAGAGGGTAGGGATCAAATATGAACATAAATCTGTGGATAGAGGAACTGATATGATGATGTCGTAGTTTTTGATGCATTTAAGGGACTGGGGGGGGGGGGGGGGGGGGGGGGGGGGGGATGTGGTGACCAAAACATTCTTCGATCCGACCCTGCTTTAAGGCTAAACGTTAAGGGATGTAGAACGTATTCTGATTGGATCTAACCGTTGATTTTAGGTCAATTTGAAAATTTCACATTTGCTGAAAATGTAGATGATCATAAATTGTTAGAGAGTGAGAGTTTCTTCTTCTTTTAAATTTATACAAAAACAGTAGTTTTCAAAATCAGTAAACCTGCAGGGATTGGATGAAGATTTCTGCTCACACGCTTGTTCACTTTAACAACCATGTAGTTGTGTTACGTTAAAGAACAAAGTCTTAATACTTTCTGACATCTGCAAATGATGTCACCTTAAACGCTGGTATTATATTGTCAAAAAGTTGATTATGAGTGATGGAGGCAAATCTAGACTCAGTAAGTGATTTTTGAAAAACATTAATGTAACTTTAGAACTTAAAGGCACACTATGCAGTTTTGCTTGTTTTTAGCACCCCCTAGTGTCCGTTTTAAATCACTGCGGTAAAAACGTTAACATAGTTTCTGCTCAGAAAGCCCTAAATCTACCTGTTAAACGTCTCCTCAGCCTTCACTGCTTTCTACTGGAGCGGTTCATCACTCAGTCAAAGTAGCTGTGTTCAAGCAGGGAGAGATGGGAAAAAAATCAGGAATCATGAGCTAAAAACACTCCGGAGCTAGCATAACAGCTAGCCACATTGGGTTAGCCTAACCCTCGTGAGATACGTGACTTTGTGAGACTTCAGGACACCGGACCAGAGACTCAGAAGTTACAAACGTGGTATTCTGGATCCAAGCAGCAGATGGGGCTGAGGGACTTTTATTATCCTGTAAAGGGTCAGATTAGATCAGACTGGATCAAGGACAAGATTTAAAATAGAAAAAAGTTACATAGTGTGGCTTTAAAGACACTTTGGAACCAGATCAGATGATTCTGCTGTAGGACCGCCTACATTCATAAAAATATAATCATTAACATTTATTTATCAGATGGAAAACATTTAAAACAGAATATGAGTTTGTTTTTGCACATTTTTGTTTTCATTCATGAATTTTATTCTTTTTTTTAATCAAATTTTATATATTTGCACAAAACTTTGAGTTGTCAGTATGAAGACTGCTTTATAAATAAAGAACTGATTGATTGATGTTTTTTTTTTTTTCATGGTTGCACATGCATAAAAACACCAGTCGGTTTAAATTCCTTCACAACAGAAAATTAGAGAAAACTGTGAGAATGTTTCTTCAGTTCACTAATGATTTCTAAAATGATGATTTTATAATTTTCTGATATTTAATCTTCTCTCGAGGGTTTACAATTTGTTTCATTCAACCCAAGTAAATAAATATCCAAAATATAAAGCAGAGCGATAATAAAGCAATCTAGTTCAAAGCAAAGATCCTAATGAACAGGAAGTAGATCTGCAGACTGATAACCTCTGACCTGGTGACCTCGTCGTGTCAGTGAGTCACTGTGATTTACAAGTCACCATTGATGCATGTTTATATGAAAGCTGCCATCTTCCATGTCCTGCAGCCTCTCTGTCCCTGCAGCATTAATGAACCATATCATGATTGATTATTGCACCATTATCCTCCATCCATCGCCAAATCCCCGCCGACACACGCGGCTTCCCAGAAGTCCGTGCTCTGGAGTGAGTGTGGCTCTCTGGAGTGGAAATCTCTAAGGCTGCGGCTCAAAGTTCTCCAAAATACAAGCACCTGAAAAAATATGGTCTCCTCCACCAGCTCTTCCAAGCAAAGGAGTTAAATATAGCTGCATTCTCCCTCCCTTTTAGCTGGATCCAAACAAATTAAAGATGACGCTTTTTACACAACAGTCACCACAGAGAGTGACTATAATAAAACACGGATTAATACGCAGAGTTTGGCATCTGAAACAAGGTGCTTTTATGAGAAATGGATGCCTTCATTAATTATTTTGGACACATTGAGAGCTGCCACATGGAGCGGCAGTCTGAGAGCTGCTGGACGCGCAGCGCAGGTTTCTTTTAAGCACTTAGTGTGTAACAGAAGGAGCCATGGCTCAGATGTGGTCACAGTGAGCAGAAAGTGGAGCTCAGGAGTTCAGAGCAAATCCCACAATGGTTTAATGCACTAATAGAAAACAGGAGCACACGGACCGGGTTCTCTCTCAGGCTGCTCCTGAGGAGACACTTTAGCTTCATGTCATCAAGATTTTTATTAAACCTAAATAAAAGACTTCAAAATGCAAACTAAGTCCTAGTTCATTTTAAAGGCTCCTAGTTCTAAGTGTATTTTAAGGTTTTTAAATCTGCTCTGAGTGTTGAGGTCTAAATATAGTCCTAGAACAGACTGTTGACTGGAAAACAAAGTAGTGATTAAAGCTCGCAGGTCGTGTGTTGAATGTAACCGCAGTTTGGACACACAGCTGCTCTGGTTCTCAGGCGAGGCCAGACGTAGGCATGGGCAGGGGGGGGGCATTGGCCCCCCAAATTCCATGACTGCCCCCCCCCCAAACGCGATTGCATGCAGAAATAGCAAATTTCAAAAATATTTCAGTGAAAAATGGTCAGAGTGAGCGCTCTCTTCCATTTGTCCTCATTGAAAGTAGCTACTGATGAATGACACAGAAAGAAAGAAAAACAATACACAAAAAAGAATAAAAAACTAAACAAACAACACAGAAAACTAAACAAAAAACAAAAACACAAAAAGAACAAAAAACTAAACAAAAAAACACAAAAAAGAACAAAAACACAAAAAGAACAAAAAACTAAACAAAAAAACACAAAAAAGAACAAAAACACAAAACAAAAAATACAAAAAAGAACAAAAAAACAAAAAACACAAAAAAGAACAAAAAACACAAAAAAGAACAAAAAACACAAAAAAGAACAAAAACACAAAACAAAAAACACAAAAAAGAACAAAAAAACAAAACAAAAAAACACAAAAAAGAACAAAAACACAAAACAAAAAACACAAAAAAGAACAAAAACACAAAACACAAAAAAGAACAAAAAACAAAACAAAAAACACAAAAAAGAACAAAAAAACAAAACAAAAAACACAAAAAAGAACAAAAAAACAAAACAAAAAACACAAAAAAGAACAAAAAAACAAAACAAAAAACACAAAAAAGAACAAAAACAAACAAAACAAAAAACTCAAAAAAGAACAAAAACCAAACCTAACCAGATGAGGTCAGCCTCATCAGGGCATCAGCCAGTGTCCTACTTGTTCCGTCCCAAGCCCGGGTAAATGCAGAGGGTAGGGATCAGATATGAACATAAATCTATGGATAGAGGAACTGATATGATGATGGTGTAGTTTTTAATGCATTTAAGGGATTGGGGGGGTGTGATGACCAAAACATTCTTAGCATGTCCAGACTGCCCCCCCCTCCTGATATTCCACCTGCCCCCTTAGTGGGGCTGGCTAGATCCGGCCCTGTTCTCAGGTCTTCAGAATTAACGTCACTCAGTCACTTCAGGTTGTTCTTTAACGGAAACGACGAATCTGAACAGCTCACAGATTACACCGAGGGTAGATTTTGGCATCAGCTGTCATTACTCTGCAAACGAACAGACACAGTGTATTTTAGCATCTCGTGCACCAGGAAACTCAAAGTCTAGATTTAGCAGAAGTTACAAAAACTTTTATGACAAACTGATGTGAAAAAGAACAAAACAGCACCTGCTGTCTGATTGTTTTACTGTTTTACTCTCCATGTCAGTAAACGAACTGCTGAAACATTTGCAGGTGACCAAAGCAAAAACAGATTCCCCTCGCTGACAGCTTCACTGCTTCATAATGATGCATTACAAAGAAAACATGTTTGAAGTTTCATTAATCCTCTACGTGTGTGTGAGTCTGCGTGTAGGTGTGTGTGTGTGTGTGTGTGTCCCAAATGTATCTCACTCCTGTTATAACTCAGAGCATTTCCAAATATTTTCCATTTACACGTCTCCTTCATTCTACTATTCTGTTACGTCTTCACTGACGTGAGCTCAAACTGTAACAGCTGGAGCTGAAATGGATGATTTGTGAGGTCGAATTCGATTCAGCAGAAAACCACTTGAACAGTTAATGAAGTCGTATAAACACATGTTCCTGAAAAGAGTCCAGACCTGAGCGTGTCGAAGAAAAGAGAGAAAATATTCATAAATAAACGTCTGTGTGTAAAGACATTTCTATAGCAACTCTCTGATCAACTATAGGAGAGAAAATGTATATTATTTTATAAATAAGAAAACCATGTTATTTTCACTGATGTTAATTTTGTTAAATTTACTGTTTAATAAATGATAACTGATGTTTAGTGACCTGCAGGCTCCACGTCTTTTCACCGACATCGTGTGTGAAACTGAGACTGGAGGAGGTGAAACAGGATCCTGGATGTTAAAGAATGTGTAAAACGCCGAACACATGGCCTGTTAGAGCCAGCGTGCTGTGCAGGATGTGAGGGGTCATCGGCGTTTCCATGACAACGGGACCTCTGTCAAGGCCGTCCCTGGTGAAGAAGTGGACCTGACACAGTCCAGTCAGTTTAATACGAGGCGTGCACCTGATAGGAGTTTCAAACGGTCAGCCTCATCCTCCTCCACATCAGTGTAAAATGCCAGACCGTCCAGCAGAGGGCGCTCCACCTCTGTTTATCCTCCTGCAGTAACAGAGCTCTAATTCTCTCTTTTACTGCCCCACAAGAGCTCCAGTGTGACAAGTTTACATAGCCCATCTGCAGACCTCCCCACCGCCATAAAAACACTAATCACAAGGTCATAAAAAGTGACTCCATAACGACACCCAGAATGCACTCGGAGCTGCAGACGCCAGCTTGTGAACGTCGCTCTACATGAATGTGCTTATTTATGTCATTATTGAAATGTTTTTTCTTTGAGTCTTTTTTAAATGTGTCATGAATTACACCAGAAGGTATGGGATCAGTTTGAATATATTCATGAATTCAACATGTTAACATGTCAATAATCAACTTTGTCAACCATCAAAATATGAAGAAAAAACTTTCCTTACAGCAATAAACGTGCATTTTTATTTTTATTTTCTTACATCAGGTTGAATCATCTCAAAGTTTTGGATAAATATGATAAAATATATATTTACAAATTAAGTAAAATAGGTATTTAAATAATGAATTTAACTTTGAGTAAGTATAAAAGTTAATGACTTTAAACGTTGAAAAACAACCAGCTAAAGGTGATCAATATGCACCAATAATATTTTTTTTTTTTATTGATATTCTAATATCAGCTGATTTCTGTACAGCCCTGTAAATTCATATCTGTATTTTATCTCATCCTCTTATATTGTCTCTGTGTCATCGTGTGGAATCAGTGTGTGTCATTTACCGTACTCGCTTTTTATTCTCATGTGCTGCTGTGACACATGAATGTACCCACTGTGGGATCAATAAAGTCATTCTAATAGGTAGGTCTGATGAATTCAGGACATTAAATGGGTATTTTTATTTTGCACCTTTGCAGTCAATGTTAATTTTTCAGGTTGATATTAAATGTTCCTCATTTCACAAACGATTGCATTTAAAGACATACATTGATTGATGCTGGGGTTTGTTTTAGTTTGTTTTCTTTACTAAATACTGATAATGTTGGTGGTTCGGTACAGAATTAGCATTGAATCACATTGATAGAAAAGAACATTTATGAAAATACAACCTGATACTTTCTAGAAAATATGGGACAATTTAGTGATTCCTTGTCATGTTTCATACATCCATCATCCATCCATCATCCATCCATCATACATCATCCATCCATCATCCATCCATCATCCATCATCCATCCATCCTTCATCTATCATCCATCCATCCACCATCCATCCTTCATCCATCATCCATCCATCCTTCATCCATCATCCATCCATCCATCATCCATTCATCATCCATTATCCATCCATCATCCATCCATTATCCATCCATCATCCATCCATTATCCATCCATCATCCATCCATCATCCATCCATTATCCATCCATCATCCATCCATCATCCATCCATCATCCATCCATCATCCATCCATCCTTCATCCATCATCCATCCATCCATCATCCATTCATCATCCATTATCCATCCATCATCCATCCATTATCCATCCATCATCCATCCATCATCCATCCATCCTTCATCCATCATCCATCCATCCTTCATCCATCATCCATCCATCCATCATCCATTCATCATCCATCATCCATCCATTATCCATCAATCATCCATCCATCCATCCATCCATCATCCATCCTTCATCTATCATCCATCCATCATCCATCCATCCTTCATCCATCATCCATCCATCCATCATCCATTCATCATCCATTATCCATCCATCATCCATCAATCATCCATCATCCATCCATCCATCATCCATCCATCATCCATCCATCATACATCATCCATCCATCATCCATCCATCATCCATCATCATCCATTAATCATCCATCATCCATCCATTATCCATCCATCATCCATCCATTATCCATCATTATCCATCCATCCTTCATCCATCATCCATCCATCCTTCATCCATCATCATCCATCCATCATCCATCCTTCATCCATCCATCATCCATTCATCATCCATTATCCATCCATCATCCATCCATCATCCATCATCCATCCATCATCCATCCATCATCCATCATCCATCCATCATACATCATCCATCCATCATCCATCATCATTCATCCATCATCCATTATCCATCCATTATCCATCCATTATCCATCCATCATCCATCCATTATCCATCTATCATCCATCCATCATCCATCCATTATCCATCCATCATCCATCCATCATCCATCCATCCTCCATCCATCACCATCCATCATCCATCCATCATCCATCCATCATCCATCCATCATCCATCCATCATCCATCATCCATCCATCATCCATCCATCATCCATCATCCATCCATCATACATCATCCATCCATCATACATCATCCATTCATCCATCATCCATCCATCATCCATCCATCATCCATCCATCATCCATCATCCATCATCCATCCATCATCCATCCATCCATCCATCATCCATCCTTCATCCATCATCCATCCATCATCCATCCATCATCCATCCATCCATCATCCATCCATCCTTCATCCCTCATCCATCCATCATCCATCCATCATACATCATCCATCCATCATCCATCCATCATCCACCATCCAACCATCATCCATCATCCATTCATCATCCATCCTTCATCTATCATCCATCCATCATCCATCCATCATCCATCATCCATCCATCATCCATCCATTATCCATCCATCATCCATCCATCATCCATCCATCATCCATCCATCATCTTCATCCATCCATCATCCATCCATCATCCATCATCCATCCATCCTCCATCCTTCATCCATCCATCCTCCATCCTTC
The DNA here is from genome assembly GCA_006937965.1 of Callopanchax toddi. Classification (NCBI taxonomy): domain Eukaryota; kingdom Metazoa; phylum Chordata; class Actinopteri; order Cyprinodontiformes; family Nothobranchiidae; genus Callopanchax; species Callopanchax toddi. Next base: position 1,460,726 of record SSNR01000108.1, on the reverse strand, counting down.
CATCATCCATCATCCATCCATCCATCATCCATCCATCCATTATCCATCCATCCTTCATCCATCATCCATCCATCATCCATCCATTATCCATCAATCATCCATCCATCCATCCATCCATCATCCATCCTTCATCTATCATCCATCCATCATCCATCCATCATCCATCATCCATCCATCATCCATCCTTCATCCATCCATCATCCATCCTTCATCCATCATCCATCCATCCTTCATCCATCATCCATCCATCCATCATCCATTCATCATCCATTATCCATCCATTATCCATCCATCATCCATCCATTATCCATCCATCATCCATCCATCATCCATCCATCCTTCATCCATCATCCATCCATCCATCATCCATTCATCATCCATTATCCATCCATCATCCATCCATTATCCATCCATCATCCATCCATCATCCATCCATTATCCATCCATCATCCATCCATCCTTCATCCATCATCCATCCATCCATCATCCATTCATCTTCCATTATCCATCCATTATCCATCCATTATCCATCCATCATCCATCCATCATCCATCCATCATCCTTCCATCATCCATCCATCATCCATCCATCATCCATCCATCATCCTTCCATCATCCATCCATCATCCATCATCCATCCATCCATCATCCATTCATCATCCATTATCCATCCATCATCCATCCATTATCCATCCATCATCCATCCATCATCCATCCATCATCCATCCATCTGAAGTCCATTTACATTGACTCTCTGGGCATGCTGGTGGACGATGGACCCCTGGATCTTGAAGTCAGAGAACCAGAGGGAACAGGGGTCCTTCCCCTGAGATGTGTCCCAGGAAGGTGCACTCTCTCTGGGCATGCTGGGTGGACGAGTGGTCCTCTGGATCTGGAGGTCAGAGAACCAGAATATTACGATAGTTAAAACTAATGCAGGTGTAATTTTGAACATTTTAAAGTTATTAATTTGTTTCTTATTTTATACTTTGGCTAATATTATATGAACCTAAAAACAGAAGTACTGCTTTAGTCAGGAAAAACATTCCTTGGAAATAAAAACACGAACCCCGTGTTTGACCTCCGTCTCTGTCACTGACCTTTAACAGGAGGACGACACAGACGTCCACCGTGGAGCTGACCAATATGAGAAATCAAACACGGAGGGATGTTATGAATCCACTGAATACCACCCACCTTGTTCTCACGCACAGCAGGAGAGAAGAGATGGAGAGAGAGAGGGAGGAGATGTTTTATGATGGATTGTTCGGGGGTAAAGGGGCTCAGCTCATCGGCGGGGCCCGGGCTCAGCGGGCCCGCCGACGGCCACTTGTCATCTGGAGTGTGAGGCAGCTGGGGTTATCCTCAGAGACACAGTGAGGTGAAGTGGGTGACCATGTTTGAGGTCCGCCCCAGATGTTATTGCCCCTAATATTCAACAGATGTCTGGGATCTCAATCCGCTAAGTCCTCGCACATGCCGGAGCAGGGAAATCAAAGCAGACCCTGCAGCCGGCTGTGCAGAGAAACACACACACACACACACACACACACACACACACACACACACACACACACAGCTGTCAGACGGTGCATACACTCAAACAGCCACGTGCATTAAATCACTGTCATTAACCATTTAGTGAGATGATAGAGGCAATTAAGATCATTCTTGATTTTTCGTACGGCGAATGAGTAAGCTGTGACACCCTGACTTTTATAAAACACAGATGTTTGTCTTCTTTCCACTCATTATTCTAAAAGGGAGCTTTACTTAGTAACCATAAGTAACCAAAGATGTTTCAGTCAAGAATCTTATCGACTCTCCTCCAGAAAATTCGGCTTCCATGTTTGCGATGGCAGCATCTCTTACAAAAATATTTGTCACACTTCGCCCGTACGGTCCTGAAATCCTGTCAAGCCCTCCTCTCAGCGAGAGAAACCTGATGCTTTCAAACATGCAAGCAAAAAATGGAGTTGAGTAAAAAGCACCACTGTGCTCGAACCCATAATCCATGCAGAGGCTTTCGTTTGAGGGCGAAAATAAGAAAGTGGAGAGTTGCTTTGCTCCAAGTGGTCACAAGGGGGTTGAGCATTTTGAGCCCCAACTCACACAGCTCGCTTACTTTGGAGGGAAAGCAACATTAGATATAATGAAACATTCAGTGAGCGGCCTCCACGCTGCTTCGCTCGGATATTCTGACTGAAACCTTTCTGCAATCTGTCTTAGAGGCAACATGGAAAAAGCACTTTTCCCAACTTTATTTCTTGGTTTAATGCATGACACAAATATAGAAACTGACAGATAAACAAAGTAGTATACCAATGTATTTTCTTTTTGGTTTTTTTCCCTCCCCTCCCCAAAACATACCCCAGCACACACATGTTCAATCAAAAATAATTGTAAAAAATAAAATCAACAATATAATAACAAAAAAACAAAAATAATAATTAAAAAGGAGAAAAAAAAGGAAGGAGAGTGGTTTAAATCAAAGCAAACACAAAAAGTTGGAAGTTGCATCAGGCTTGGTTTTGAGAGAGGAAAAAGGGGAAAGGCAACCAGTCACCAAAGGTGAAATAACAGTACACCGGTATATCTTTTCCATGGGGTCTGGGATATCTATCCTTCTAAGGACCCTAGACAGAGGATTCCAAAGGTACAAAAACTTTGCAGAAGACCCTCTTAGGGTAAGTCGGATTTTCTCTAATTTGAGAAAATATAAAGCTTCTCGGAGTCGGTGGATATACGATGGAGGGTGAGGGCATTTCCATCTCATTACCATCACTCTTCTAGCAAGGAGAGACAAAAAAACCACTTGATTTGATCACGCTTTATTCCAAATTGTGACTTTTAAACTCCAATATTTTCTTTAGGTTCACAGCTCCACAGATAGGTGACATTAGGTGCAGATAAAGTGTGTTGAACTTGATCAAAACGTACCGAGTTTAGGTGTGTGACACTTGCCTCAACTTGTTTTTGCAGGAAGAGGGGAAATATAGAATTTCATTACACAGAATTACTGCAGTTGAGGAAGTTCACATGCAATGTTTTTACTTAATCCCCCCTCCTCCTCCTGAATTAATGCCGTTTCTCTGGTTTCCGTTGTGGTCCTGCATGTGTCCCACACTTGGCCACAGCAATAGCCACTCCCAGGTATATAAATCCACTCGCTCACTCACTGCATTGATTCAGACCCACACGTCCAGACAACTGTGAAAAAGATGGACTTCACAAATCAAGCTCCGGTTCATAACGAGAGTTTCTTTCCATCTAAAGGAATATATTCCTGATTTGGGAACCTTTTATGAGGAAGGTGATGGCAGATTAACACCAGATGTGTCATAAATTATCAGCAGAGGGATGCCAAGCTAAACAGGCCAGCATAAATATACAGGGAGTCCAAAAATACCCGAATACCGCTGTGTGTGAGTTTAGTTCATTTGACTGAGGGGTCGTAGAGGAACACTTTCACATCCAGTGCAATAAAGGGTAGGGATTTAGCCTAATTCATTATTAAACTCAAGTTTTGATTAAAAAAAAAATTTTTTTTTTAAATATTTTAGACATTTTGTTTTATTTATTGTTTTTAGCTCATTTGGCTTTAGGGTAAAAATAAATCCATAATTTAGAGGTTTACTTTTTAAGACATTTAAAATGATCAATTAATTGTAAAGAAAACATGAACACGTTTTTGATCAAATAAAAGAAAAGACACTTCATGTTTTACACGTAGGAATTAATTCTGTAATTTAATGAAAGCTGCTGCAAAATTCAAAATAACACCTAAAATATGCAGAAAATTGTGAAAGTGTTAAAAAAATTAAGATATTTTTTCATTCATTCATTTCATTTATTTCGAACACAAGTATAAATCATTTAATACATACAAAACAGAAACAAAACAAAGTGCCCGAAAAGGAGTAGGAAGAAATATAATACTTATCTCCACTACACTGAAAAAAGAGAATAGTTGAACCAACTTAACTGAATTGCTTCAATTGGTAACAAGCAATTGAATTAAGTTTATCCAACTTACATTAATAAATTTGTACCTAGTAATTTAAGTTGGATAAACTTAATTCAATTGCTTGTTACCAACTGAAGCAATTCAACTAAGTTGATTCAACCTTTTCTTTTTACAGTGTACCCCCTTTTAGCTATTTCCAGCTATAACTTTATATTCTAACAATTTAATTCTGACAAATAAAAGAATAAATCTTGGAAAAACTTAACGTATTTCTTTTGACAGAATTCTAGGATCTTTTCTGTTTCCTGTCATAAGCTACACTGAAAAAAGAGAATAGTTGAACCAACTTAATTGAATTGCTTCAATTGGTAACAAGTAATTCAATAAGTTTATCCAACTTAAATTATTAAGTTTGTTTAACTTGATGAATTTAAGTCAAACTCACTCAAATCATTTAGTTTCTTGCTAATTCAAATCCTTCTGACCTAAATGTATGTAAATTCAACTCAAATGTTTAGGTTTTTCCAAATGAAAAACTGAATGATCAAAAAGCACATAAAAAAGTACTTGCATCTGTGCAAGATTGTTAAATTTGTGATGTTCTCACAATAAATGTTAAAATGTTCCATCTCAATGGATTTTTTTTCTTTTTAGCCAACTTGAAATTCTAATTACAATGAAAGTACAGTAAAAACTAAAATAAAACGCTAAAACACACATTTAAGATGATTTACATTTAAATAGTTTTTAAGTTCAAAGTCATTGATAATGTGCTTTTTGGTCATTCAGTTTTTTTATTTGGAAAACCTTAAAAATTTGAGTTGAATTTACATAAATTTCAGTCAGAAGGATTTGAATTTTTGATTTGTACGAAACTAAATGATTTGAGTCAGTTTTGACTTAAATTTGTCAGGTTGAACCAACTTAATAATTTAAGTTGGATAAACTTAATTGAACTACTTGTTACCAACTGAAGCAATTCAATTAAGTTGGTTCAACTTATCTTTTTCTTTAGTGTGAACATCACTGATTTTACGTTGATTGAACCCAAAAATGTAAGTTGTCCTGACTAAACCAAAATAATCAGTCAGATTTAGGTCAATAGGTCCATCACCTCAACTACAGCTCAGATATTCTTTTTAGAGTGAATTGTGTATTCTAGATACAAGAATTAAAAAGGGACTTGTATGTTTGTTTGATTTTTTTAAAAGCTCTAATTCATTGGATTTGATGGGTTTTCGAGATACTTGATCTTGCAAATACAGTATATGTACGTCCATCATCAGTAATTATTATTATGAACAGTGCTCCCGTCTTTCAGTACAAGTCAGTGAGGGTTTGTGGTTTCATTTCCATGTGTTTCCAAGAGTGTTTTTAGCTCATGATTCCTGATTTTTCCCATCTCTCCCTGCTTGAACACAGCTGATTTCTTTGAAGGAGTAAATAACCGCTCCTGTAGAAAGCTATGAAGGCTGAGGAGACATTTCAACAGGTAGATTTAGGCGTTTAGAAGCTGAAACAATATGCTAACTTGTGTAATGCAGTGATTTAAAACGGACACCAGAGGGAGCCCAAAACAAGCAAAACTGCATATTATCACTTTAAGGAGATTTAGCTTTCCTCGGGTTCACAGCTGCTCTTGACTTCACAGAGTCTTCGAATCCAAACAGAATAGATTCCAATGTTTAACATCAAAGTTTTACACAGATACTGGACAATTTGTCGAATTCAGGGCATGTTTTAGTGATGACTCAGCTTCAACCACAAAACATTCTGGCTCTATCTGTAAAATCTAAAGAGTTATGACCATATTTATTTTTGGCGTTGATGGGAGCCATTTTGACTTGAACTGACTACAAAAGTTCTTCAGCTGTAGTTGTTTTTCCAACGATTGCTTCCTGAGAGTTAACATAGCACAAGGAGAAAGCAGTATAGAGACCTGACCTAATTTGATGCCTGATTGATCATTTTCCTGATTTTGCTCCAGCATACTTGGTTCCTTAATCCTTACACTGCCCTTATGTTTGGGTCTATAGAGTTTTCAAGTCATTTGGAGTCAACTTGACCCCTAAAGATGGCACTAGGGTTACAGTTTAAAAGTTTAACTTTCACAGAAGTTGTTTCGTGGCTTTTTTTCTAAGAAAGAACACTCCTGAAAGCATGCTTTAATATTTATATTCATCCTAACACTGAAACTTTTACAAAATGTTTCAAAGTTTCTTTTAAAATAAGAAAAATTTACAATGAAAAACATTTAGTACAAACAGTTAAATAAAGACAAAAATAAATGTACACTGAAAAAAGGAGAATAGTTGAACCAACTTAACTGAATTGATTCAATTGGTAACAAGTAATTCAAATAAGTTTATCCAACTTAAATAATTAAGTTTGTTTAACTTGACGAATTTCACTCAAATCATTTAGTTTCTTACAAATTCAAATCCTTCTGACCTAAATTTATGTGAATTCAACTCAAATCTTTTGGTTTTTCCAAATGAAAAACTGAATGATCAAAAAGCACATTATCAATGACTTTGAACTTAAAGAGACTGGGGCACCAGAGAAAACTCACACAGCATGAAGAACATGCAAGCTGGCCACAGAGCTGGGAAGTGAACCCACAACCTCCTGACTGTAACAGTGCTAACAACATGCACCACCAAGCAGCTCACTGTTTCATATGATTTTAAAAATATTATGCAATGAACACTTTTTATACTTCAAAATGTTTTCCTACTCCTTGAATGGAGTTGAGTATTTATGAATACTTAGTTTTTGTCGCTAACCTGCTAGCAGGGCTTAGCAAGTCATAAATATTCAACTCCATTCAGAGAGGAGGAAAATGTTTTACAGTGTAAAAAGTCTTTATTGCATTATTACTTGCATCTGTGCAAAATAGTTAAATTTGTGATGTTCTCACAATAAATGTTAAAATTTTCCATCTCTGCAATGGATTCTTTTTCTTTTTAGCCAACTTGAAATTCTAATTACAATGAAAGTAAAATCTAAAATAACACGCTAAAACACACATTTAAGATGATTTACATTTAAATAGTTTTAAGTTCAAAGTCATTGATAATGTGCTTTTTGATCATTCAGTTTTTTCATTTGGAAAAACTTTAAAATTTGTGTTGAATTTACATAAATTTCAGTCAGAAGGATTTGAATTTTTGATTTGTCTGGAACTAAATGATTTGAGTAAGTTTTGACTTAAATTTGTCAGGTTTAACTAAACCTAATTGAATTACTTGTTACCAACTGAAGCTATTCAGTTAAGTTGGTTCAACTTATCTTTTCTTTTAGTGTGAACATCACTGATTTTACGTTGATTGAACCCAAAAATTTAAGTTGTCCTGACTGAACCAAAATAATAGGTCAGATTTAGATAAATAAGTCTGTCACCTCAACTACAGCTCAGATATTCTTTTTAGAGTGTATAAATCCTTTATTAAGTGTGCATGTAAGAAAAAGCTGTTGGAGTTTAATGTTTGAATGGTCACATTTGACCCTCGCAGCACACGAGGTCTGGTCGTGGATTCTGTGACCCTGCAGCTCATGAACACCGTTTCTCTGTGCAGCAGCACCGATGACGTCTCTCAACAAGAACGTGTCCCCCTAGTTAGAGTGCCAGACACTGGGCAGAGTGAGTGAGTGTGAACGTAAATAAACGCCATTATTCAGCCGTCCCTCCGGCTCCCGTCGCTCTCTCCAGGTAAACACAGAACTTCCTGCAAAGTACTTCTGGTGCTCTTGCAGTTAGATCAGCCACAACAACACTAAATCTCAGCGTCTCTGCGGCAAACGGCGATGAAAACAAAGATGTCCAATGGCGCTCTGAGGTGAGTAACCTACAGTGAAAAGGTCAATTAAGTAAGTGTGTCAGCGATATTTGTCCAAACACCAGCTGAGTCGTGTGGGGAGCAGCTCTAACCTGGATAAGCACCATGCAAAGTGGCCTGTGTGACTTAATGAAATGTGACAAACTGTTTCCATACAAACAGCGGAGTGTTCTCACCAACACGCGTGTTATTGACATGACCATGAGGTCATTCAGCACACTGAAGAAACTCCATCTGAAAGGAGAATAAAAACAAACTTTACACGTGTATGTGTGTCAAAACTCTCACTGAACCTGCAAACCAACAAACTGCAATCAGAACCAAGGAGCTTCGTCATGTTAGCATCCACCCCCATTATTAGTGTTTATAGACATGACATATTAAAAAAACATCGACATGATTATTAACTTTTTGTGCATGTTGTATTGGTTTGTGTGTACGTTCGTCGTGCATTGTGTCAAACTGGTTCCTGCAAGTTTTAACCATTGAGTTCCAATCAAAATGCTTGTTTTCTTTATTTTAAAATGTTTTTTAAATTCTACACTCTAAAAAGAATATCTGAGCTGCAGTTGAGGTGATGGACTTATTGACCTAAATCTGACCGATTATTTTGGTTTAGTCAGGACAACTTACATTTTTGGGTTCAATCAACGTAAAATCAGTGATGTTCACACTAAAGAAAAAGATAAGTTGAACCAACTTAACTGAATTGCTTCAGTTGGTAACAAGTAATTCAATTAGGTTTATCCAACTTAAATTATTAAGTTGGTTAAACCTGACAAATTTAAGTCAAAACTTACTCAAATCGTTTAGTTCCGGACAAATCAAAAATTCAAATCCTTCTGACTGAAATTTATGTAAATTCAACTCAAATTTTTAAGTTTTTCCAAATGAAAAACTGAATGATCAAAAAGCACATTATCAATGACTTTGAACTTAAAACTATTTAAATGTAAATCATGTTAAATGTGTGTTTTAGCGTGTTATTTTAGTTTTTACTTTCATTGTAAGTAGAATTTCAAGTTGGCTAAAAAGAAAAAAAATCCATTACAGAGACGGAACATTTTAACATTTACTGTGAGAACAGCACACATTTAACTATTTTGCACAGATGCAAGTAATAATGCAATAAAGACTTTTTACACTGTAAAACATTTTCCTCCTCTCTGAATGGAGTTGAATATTTATGACTAGCTAAGCCCTGCTAGCAGGTTAGCGACAAAAACTAAGTATTCATAAATACTCAACTCCATTCACGGAGTAGGAAAACATTTTGAAGTATAAAAAGTGTTCATTGCATAATATTTTTAAAATCATGTGAAACAGTGAGCTGCTTGGTGGTGCATGTTGTTAGCACTGTTACAGTCAGGAGGTTGTGGGTTCACTTCCCAGCTCTGTGGCCAGCTTGCATGTTCTTCATGCTGTGTGAGTTTTCTCTGGCGCCCCAGTCTCTTTAAGTTCAGTCATTGATAATGTGCTTTTTGATCATTCAGTTTTTCATTTGGAAAAACCAAAAGATTTGAGTTGAATTCACATAAATTTAGGTCAGAAGGATTTGAATTTGTAAGAAACTAAATGATTTGAGTGAAATTCGTCAAGTTAAACAAACTTAATTATTTAAGTTGGATAAACTTATTTGAATTACTTGTTACCAATTGAATCAATTCAGTTAAGTTGGTTCAACTATTCTCCTTTTTTCAGTGTACATTTATTTTTGTCTTTATTTAACTGTTTGTACTAAATGTTTTTCATTGTAAATTTTTCTTATTTTAAAAGAAACTTTGAAACATTTTGTAAAAGTTTCAGTGTTAGGATGAATATAAATATTAAAGCATGCTTTCAGGAGTGTTCTTTCTTAGAAAAAAAGCCACGAAACAACTTCTGTGAAAGTTAAACTTTTAAACTGTAACCCTAGTGCCATCTTTAGGGGTCAAGTTGACTCCAAATGACTTGAAAACTCTATAGACCCAAACATAAGGGCAGTGTAAGGATTAAGGAACCAAGTATGCTGGAGCAAAATCAGGAAAATGATCAATCAGGCATCAAATTAGGTCAGGTCTCTATACTGCTTTCTCCTTGTGCTATGTTAACTCTCAGGAAGCAATCGTTGGAAAAACAACTACAGCTGAAGAACTTTTGTAGTCAGTTCAAGTCAAAATGGCTCCCATCAACGCCAAAAATAAATATGGTCATAACTCTTTAGATTTTACAGATAGAGCCAGAATGTTTTGTGGTTGAAGCTGAGTCATCACTAAAACATGCCCTGAATTCGACAAATTGTCCAGTATCTGTGTAAAACTTTGATGTTAAACATTGGAATCTATTCTGTTTGGATTCGAAGACTCTGTGAAGTCAAGAGCAGCTGTGAACCCGAGGAAAGCTAAATCTCCTTAAAGTGATAATATGCAGTTTTGCTTGTTTTGGGCTCCCTCTGGTGTCCGTTTTAAATCACTGCATTACACAAGTTAGCATATTGTTTCAGCTTCTAAACGCCTAAATCTACCTGTTGAAATGTCTCCTCAGCCTTCATAGCTTTCTACAGGAGCGGTTATTTACTCCTTCAAAGAAATCAGCTGTGTTCAAGCAGGGAGAGATGGGAAAAATCAGGAATCATGAGCTAAAAACACTCTTGGAAACACATGGAAATGAAACCACAAACCCTCACTGACTTGTACTGAAAGACGGGAGCACTGTTCATAATAATAATTACTGATGATGGACGTACATATACTGTATTTGCAAGATCAAGTATCTCGAAAACCCATCAAATCCAATGAATTAGAGCTTTTAAAAAAATCAAACAAACATACAAGTCCCTTTTTAATTCTTGTATCTAGAATACACAATTCACTCTAAAAAGAATATCTGAGCTGTAGTTGAGGTGATGGACCTATTGACCTAAATCTGACTGATTATTTTGGTTTAGTCAGGACAACTTACATTTTTGGGTTCAATCAACGTAAAATCAGTGATGTTCACACTAAAGAAAAAGATAAGTTGAACCAACTTAATTGAATTGCTTCAGTTGGTAACAAGTAGTTCAATTAAGTTTATCCAACTTAAATTATTAAGTTGGTTCAACCTGACAAATTTAAGTCAAAACTGACTCAAATCATTTAGTTTCGTACAAATCAAAAATTCAAATCCTTCTGACTGAAATTTATGTAAATTCAACTCAAATTTTTAAGGTTTTCCAAATAAAAAAACTGAATGACCAAAAAGCACATTATCAATGACTTTGAACTTAAAAACTATTTAAATGTAAATCATCTTAAATGTGTGTTTTAGCGTTTTATTTTAGTTTTTACTGTACTTTCATTGTAATTAGAATTTCAAGTTGGCTAAAAAGAAAAAAAATCCATTGAGATGGAACATTTTAACATTTATTGTGAGAACATCACAAATTTAACAATCTTGCACAGATGCAAGTACTTTTTTATGTGCTTTTTGATCATTCAGTTTTTCATTTGGAAAAACCTAAACATTTGAGTTGAATTTACATACATTTAGGTCAGAAGGATTTGAATTAGCAAGAAACTAAATGATTTGAGTGAGTTTGACTTAAATTCATCAAGTTAAACAAACTTAATAATTTAAGTTGGATAAACTTGATTGAATTACTTGTTACCAACTGAAGCAATTCAATTAAGTTGGTTCAACTATTCTCTTTTTTCAGTGTAATTCTCTACAAAAATGATATATAATATAATAAAGTAATCTTTGCATTTTCCTAAATAAGAAAATAATTTTTGTGGCGCTCGAATAATTCCAACTTGATGATTTTGGCCCCTGTCCTGAAACGTTTGGACACCCCTACATATGTTTACCAAAACCTCATGTTTATTTGGGAAAATTAAATTTTTTAGCAGTACGTGTGTAAGGTATATCGAGTTCTGACACCAGCGAGGACCAAATAAAGTGCACCACCAAGTATGACTTCCCATTTTGAGCCAATAGGACTGAATATTTGGGTAAATGCCTGAAGGTTTATTAACATTCGTTTTTTGCGGTAGCTGGTTATTCTTTAAGGACAGCTGCCCTGACAGGACCACCTAGGCCCTCTGTTTATTGTTTAGGTGTTTCAGTGGACAGAAGCCGGGCATTGCTCTTAAAGATAGCATTCTTTAAGCAGACCTGAACCAGAAGGCGGGCAGAGGACGGTGAAGCTAAGAGACGACGAGGTGAAGGAGCCTTCGAGGAGATGAGGATGACTTTAGAGGTCGGGGGAGTCGAGGCCAAAAGGGCACGTGGGAGCCGTGGCTTGAGGAAGGCTCCCAGCCGACCCCCTCCTAGGTGTCAATGTTATGACATGTGTACCGCTCCGCTGTTTTCTCTCACAACAAGAGCACTTCATCTTCCAGGGTGGCCTGAACTCATAAAAAGATCTAGATTTACATGCCGGGGATCAGACGTCCACCTTCTCCACTTCCTGTTGCACTTACGCTTCACTTCCTCTGAGTCTGGGCCCGACGTGAGGGGCGATAAATAACTGCAGAGCGGAGTAGGGACTAGTAAAAATCACTCTCTGACTTTTGTGCATTCTCATCACTCTAATTGTTTTAGTGTTTTTTGCAGGAAACCTGTTTGAGGAGCTCGTCTTTGTTCTATCCTCCCTCGACTCCTCAGATGTCAGTCGCAATCAGCACGCTGTCAAATCTTTTTCTGATGTGGAATCAAAGTGAATAAATACAACATGAAGAGGATTTCTGATGTCTATTTCCTTCTGGCGCTGCAGATGGAAACCAGAGCGATGGTTAAAACGGACCATGTGTTGCGTTCAGGCCGCGCTGTCAGTGAGGTTTTGTGACTTGATGCTCGTTGTCGTCCATGATGACTCATCAGGATTCATCATGCTGCCCGGATTCATTTCACAATATTTAAACTACATTTTCCATTTGTCCTTAATAAAATCATGACCTCATGAGACATAGAGAATAAATGTGATGTTTATCTGAGGATATTTCATGAGTTGTTCAACTTTTCATGATTTTTTTATAACCAATTTAAAGTGTTTGACGACATATAAGTAATTTAACAGCCTGGTTAGGGATAGTTTTATTCAATTCAAGGAGGCAATGTGTGACAATAATAACCTTTTTATAGAAAATGTATTGATATTTTATTGAGTACAGTTTAAAAGGTTCTGACTCCTGCAGACACAAACATTTGACCTTCACTTTAGCAGCCTTTAATTCACGTGAAGCCTCTGAAGGATACAGGTCTGTAGGACGTCCCTTCTTCTCTTCATTATAAACCAGCAGCTCAAACACAGAACACATTGAAGTTCCTATAATTTACCACAGCATGCACAAAGCTACACAATCTGTGGATGTTTCAATGAGAGGTTATTAGCTTACGTTGTTATGAAATAATAGTGATGTTTTCATGTTTATGTTATTACCTTTCAATATAGTATAATTTTCTGACCCAAAAGAACAACAACAAAAAAAGCAAAATAGATTTAATTAATTTAGTTTTGGGGGGGCTCACTTCTAGGTGCATAAGTGAAATAGTTAAAGTCACACTATGCAACTTTTTCCTATTTTAAATCCTGTCCTTGACCCAGTCTGAGCTAATCTGACCCTTTACAGGTTAATGACTCGGCCCCATCTGCTGCTTGGATCCAGAATACCACGTTTGTGACTTCTGAGTCTCTGGTCCGGTGCCCTGAAGTCTCACAACGTCACGTATCTCAGAGGATTAGGCTAACCCAATGTGGCTAGCTGTTATGCTAGCTCCGGAGTGTTTTTAGCTCATGATTCCTGATTTTTCCCATCTCTCCCTGCTTGAACAGCTGATTTCTTTGAGTGAGTGATGAACCGCTCCAGTAGAAAGCAGTGAAGGCTGAGGAGACATTTAACAGGTAGATTTAGGGCTTTCTGAGCAGAAACTATGCTAACGTTTTTATGACAGTGATTTAAAACGGACACTAGGGGGTGCTAAAAACCATAGATATCATATATAAAGGCTAGATGAATCATCCGGGGTTCAACAGCGTAGCTACACGGCGGCCATCTTGCTTCGTACAGCTGACGTTCTGCTCTCTATGGCAGTAGATAGAAGGTGAGCATCAATTTAACTAAAAACACTCATGACTTGATGAAAAATGAACGGATTTACAAACGAGTTACTTTCTTACAAACCTTATCATGTATAGACTTGAGATTTGATACTTTCACAATTTATAAATTTCCCGACCTTTATCGTTATATTTTGATATATACTGTATTCACAGCCACGTCTCTGACGTTTATAGAAATGCAAACAGTTTGAAAATCAGTTAAAAATTGTGCAAGTTAGAGGTATTTATTAGTACATGCTCCATTGTCACCAGTGTTATGAAAGGGGGCAGCTGGCTGCCCCAAGATGGCCGCCGACGTAGCTATGTCAGGCTCCATTGAAAAACAGCGTGGGAAAGATATCTAGTGATATATATGATATCTATGGTTAAAACAAGTCAAAACTGCATCATATGCCTTTAAGTTCTAAAGTTACATTAATGTTTTTCAAAAATCACTTACTTTAGATTTGCCTCCATCACTCATAATAAACTTTTTGACAATATAATTTTAAGGTGAAATCATTTGCAGATATCACAAAGTATTAGGACCTTGTTCAGTTAGATTTAGGGGTTTCTGAGCAAAAACATAGCTAACGTTTTTATGACAGTGATTTAAAACGGACACTAGGGGGTGCTAAAAACAAGCAAAACTGCATAGTACGTCTTTAATATTACAGAATGTTTGGTTGAGCACAGATTATGCAGGACTTCATGTAAATATCGTCATAATCTGTCACTGTTTTATTGGCAAATACCCACAACGTTTAACTCATTTGTAGACACTGATGTTATTGGATCGTTTAATACATTAAAAGCTTAAAGCCATACTCAGTAGCCAGGTAAACAAACGAGGTCTCCTAGCTATTTTACAGAAACACGTCTCGGTGAACTCACCCCTCCCGTCGGGTAAAATCCTTACGCCAGCCTCCCGCAGACATGGGACCACGGTTTGCAAAAGTGACAAAGCAGAGTCTAACTCCAGCTGCAGAAACGTTCCCCCAGCTTTTCCTCTTTTCACCTCCAAACGTTTTAATTTTCTGCTAGCTGAAAAGGTGCTTTTTGGAGAAGGGTCTGGCTGCGGCCGCTGTGGAGCTCCACACTAACCGGAAACACGTGACCTCCACAGTAGCCAGATGAGAGGCGAATAGCCTTTTTCTAGATTGGCTGTGGGGATTTCAAGCAAGGTCAACAACCCTCCCCCTAACCTAACCCTAACCCTAACCAATTCCGGTACGGTTAGTGTGGAGGTCACATGTTTCCGGTTAGTGTGGAGCTCCACAGCGGCCGCAGCCAGATACTATTGGGGGTTTTTTTTGGGGGGGGGGGGCCTCTGGTATTTTTATCTTAAAATGGAATCACCCACCGGCTCTCTGTCCTACTTCTACTTTCACTTCCGGGATGTTCTGCCCCAAAATGTGTCCAGGCGGATTAATGCCAATCCAAGCAGTGAGGAAATGCGGCAGACAGACAGCTGGATTGTCCAATCCTATCGTTCGGTCCGAACGATAGGATTGGCTGAAGTTTTTAGAGAACTGCGGGACAACTACTTTATTGATTTCTTTCGCATTTTTTTAAATCTCCACAATATATTTATGGCTATACTATATTGGAAGGTTGTTAAGAGGCTTTAAAAAAACGTTAAAAGCTACATTGTTTACCTGGCTACTGAGTATGCCTTTAAAACGTTTAATTAAACTTTTTGTTTTACAGATTTCTCTGTGCTCTCTGGTCTGGGAACGCCTTGGGGTCCGAACGAACTGGGGAGTGTTGCTGGAGACTGGGGAAAGGACTGGGCTTCCCACTGGACCTGGTACCTCTGATAGGTGGAAGAAAATGGATGGATGGTTTTACAGATCAAGACAACGCTTAATAAAGAGCTGCTGGACACCTGAAAGCTGTGCACCTCATAGTTTATCAGTTCAAACTTCATCCAGTTTAATAGACTTTTGAATCTTTGAACAAATCAAAATGGAAAAACAAAAACAGAGCTGGGACTTTAACTAAGATCACAACACTGTTTACCTTACAAGGAATACCTTAAGAGTTTAACGTTGTGTTTGTGGACATGACTACATGTGAACATCAGATTTATTTTATCTGTATTACTTGATGTATTGCTGAGAAACGGGTACAATACTGTGAATAGTACTATGTGTCTACTATTGTAAAAAGGAAGCCTGTAGAAGAAAAACCACAATGGGTTTTGTTGTGAGCAGGATAAATTGGATGTTAGTGATTTATTATTTTTTTGCTTCAGAGTTGAAGTTTTGCAGCAGCTCTGTTCAGGTAGCGGTCCCACGCCACGGCGGTGTCTGCAACATTTGTCCTTGACTAGAACTGACAAACCTTCACTCTGCTCCTAACACCCAAAACCAACACCTCATCTCTTTCTCTCACTTCTTCCAGCCGCCATCATTGTCTCTGGCACAGACGGCGTTATTCAAACGCCGCCACTGTCAGCGCGAACGTGAGGTGGCCCTTTTAATCAGCTCGTGGTCCACAGGGCCTCTGGCGCCAGCCAGAGGAACACCCTCTCATCTCATGGCACAAATAGTGACGCCCTTATACCCTGATGCCATTGCCAATATATTTGTGCCGTGATGATGTTCCCACACAAATATTTCATGTTGTACTCGGCATCCAAGACTCACAGAGCATGAGCCGGAGAGGAAACCTGTGTTTTATCACTCTGAAAAGGCAGCAAGCCAAAAGTCAACGAGAAAAAGTCTTTTTACACAAAGTTAATGCTCTAATGTCCAAGTATTCCTTCACCAGGCTGACCATGTCCTCTTTTTTTACCTGGGAGGTTTAAACGTACCCACATGAAGCTGTCTCTGATTGCAATGATAATTGAAGTGTTAATTTTAATAGCCATTTCCATTTTGTTAATTAAAGCAAACATTGCCTCAAGGACCTCTTGCAGCTCTCCCACATCCTCGAGTGTTCCTTAAACATGTTTATGATACGCACTGAGGCGTGTTATAAACGAGGTTTTCTTTGCTAAGTGTCCCGGTCTATTTTTGTATGTCAGAGGACGTGATGGACTGCACAGAAAAAGAAAACACCTTAATGGTCAAGCAATAAGGTTTTTATTCAAATTGCCAGGGGGGGAAAAAAACTCCTTTAAATATGACTTTTAAACATTTCCTGCAAATATGTAAATGCATAATTAGAATCTAAGAGAAGTCTAAACATCTTTAATTATTTAAATGATGTCAGCTGCTGCAGCTACATTCATCAAAACGCTTTTACCAGAAGAAAAAAAAAAATTTTAATCTGCAGAATCAACACCCAAATTAACTATTTAACTACCGGCACCGGGCCCGGATGTAGGCATGGGCAAGGGGGGGCATTGCCCCCCAAATTCCATGACTGCCCCCCCCCCCAATGCAATTGCATGCAGAAACACCAAATTTCAAAAATATTTCAGTGAAAAATAGTCAGAGTGAGCGCTCTCTTCTGATTGTCCTCATTCAAAGTAGCTACTGATTGGTAGATGCATAGGGAGGGTGTGGCCAGTCGCTGGACTTCGTTGTCGCTCGCTCAGTTTCAGTAGAGCTGGCCTGCCAGACCGCTGCAGGTAGCTGAGTCACGGTTTTGGAGTTTTCTTTTCTTCTGCTGTCTTTTACCGGAGCTGTTTGGTTACTCTTTCTCCCCCCCGAAGGGTTCTCGTTCTCTCCGTGTCACTCTCTTTAGTATTTGAAGAGAGTCGAGTCGACTCTTGCGACTCAGTCAACCATGTGGAGATTTCTGATTGCTAAAGCTAGCAGTTGCAGTGCTACGGCGTTAGCAGCAGAGACCGAAATATTACCCGACTCGCCGGGTGGGACTGCTCCTTCACTAGCCACCGACTCTATCCCCCGTTCCCAGTGCAACAGTACACCTAATTCGAGTTGCACAAGCACGGCCATCCCCGCTGTCCCTGTCGCTCTCAGCCCGGCTTTGGGGGTGATGCGATCACCGGTTTGAACACAGCAGCACCGTCACAACCCACAGCTCTGGTTTTCTCCAAGCGTCATTTTGGGAAGAATACGCGCTCATTCTGCCCAGGCTGCTTATATAAGCCATAAAGAAATAAAAACAACAAAGAAATATACAAAAAACAAATAAAAAAGATAGAAATACAGTAAACAATAGAAAATGGATAAAGGATATATGGATAA
>SSNR01000108.1:1425492-1442687 GCA_006937965.1 Callopanchax toddi | reverse complement strand
AAAAACCACAAAAAACAGAATAAAAAACAAAAACAAAAACAACAAAAAAAACCCAAAAAACAACAAAAAAAACCCAAAAAGAACAAAAAACACAATAAAAAAACACACAAAGAACAAAAAACAAAACACAAAAAAACACACAAAAAAGAATTAAAAAACACAAAAAAACAAAACAAAAACACAAAAAACACACAAAAGAACAAAAAACACAAAAAAACAAAAAGAACAAAAAACACAATAAAAACACACAAAAGAAAAAACACCAAAACACAAAAAAGAATTAAAAAACACAAAAATAACAACAAAAAAAACAGAATTAAAAAAACACAAAATAGAACAAAAACCAAAAAAAACCACAAAAAACAGAATAAAAAACAAAAACAACAACAACAAAAAAACAACAAAAAGAACAAAAAACACAATTAAAAAAACACACAAAAGAACAAAAAACAAAACACAAAAAAGAATTTAAAAAACACAAAAAAACAAAACAAAAACACAAAAATAACAAAAAACACAAAAGAACAAAAAACACAAAAAGAACACAAAAAAGAACAAAAAACAAAACAAAAAACACAAAAAGAACAAAAAAGCAGAATAAAAAACACAAAAAGAACAAAAAATAACCAAAAACAAAACAACAAATAACCAGATGAGGTCAGCCTCAACAGGGCATCAGCCAGTGTCCTACTTGCGCCGGTCCCAAGCCCGGGTAAATGCAGAGGGTAGGGATCAAATATGAACATAAATCTGAGGAACTGATATGATGATGGTGTAGTTTTCAATGCATTTAAGGGATTGGGGGGGTGTGATGACCAGAACATTCTTAACATGTCCAGACTGGCCCCCCTGATATTCTACCTGCCCCCCTTAGTGGGGCTGGCTAGATCCGGCCCTGACCGGCACTCTGGTGCAGCAGGTGCAAGACTTTTAACAGCAAACAAATCAAATCTCAAATCATTTCAAATCTTTCACCCCTCGTTATCAGATCTCCACATCTCTGAGGAGATTCTAATCTGGAATCCTTTTAGCGGGTGGCTCGTTTTAAACCTGGCATCCCACCTGAGTTTATTTAAACATCACATCTGTCCGGTCCAGCTCACAGCTGGGCGCCGCTCATTCCATCAAAAGCTCCCTTTTTGACTCATTTCTGTCTCCCTTTTCAAATTCATTTTCACATTCACGGTGTGTACACTCTGGAAGAAAACATTACTGTAAATGACCGTAAACCAAACAGAAACACTCAGTCAGCTTCACATTTGTCTTGTCAAAATACATGATTGACTGATTTTTCAAAACATCAGCTTCAAATGTCAATATGTACCGAAACACAAACTGTGAAGTGACTACATGTAGCTGCTGGACAACAGCCCACATTGAGAACGCGCTCAAGTGGAGACTTTCCAAGTTTTTAAGCTCAACAACGAATTCTTCGCCCTCGAGCGAAAACGAGGAAACTTTCTTCTCGGAGTTCAGCCCCTACGGCTCGTGTAAACTGTAAAAGCTAATCTAATACCGGGTTCTGAACAAACTTCACAACGTTCTTCAAACAATCCAACAGGGCAGTCATGTTCAATAACCGCTAACAGGCTAACGGGAAAATGACTTCACGTCTGCTTGCCTATTAGAGCGGGGCGGCGTGGGACTCTGAATCATGGCCTCTCGTTCTGTTTTGACAGGGAGAGTTATGCCTCACAGGCACCAGATTCACCACCGAGCCTCGTAAGCTTGCGGAGAGCATTTAGGGCGCCACAGGGGCCTCTTGACCCAGGAGGAAGTCAGGAGTATAAAAGGTGACAAATTAGTTTGCGACTAAACAAAGACGTGTGCAGACCCTCCCATGTCGAATCATAACCGATCACAAAAAATACTAGTTGGCAAAGGTGAGAAATTGTCAGGAAATCATTCATTTTTGCTACTTTCCTTTAAAATTAACGACCGCCGTTGGATCTCTGCCCCTCCTGTTACAAGAAACGTTGGAGCAGGAGGTCTCCCTGTGATGAATGGAGCTCTATGTGGAGGGGAAACCAGCACGCTCGTTTTAGAGATGCAAAAACTAACCAGAATTCTTTTTATAAGGCAATAAAATGAAAGGGGTGTGTATTAGGATTTGTGTCTTTTCAGCTGCGACGCGGCGAGAAGGGCCTGATTATGTGACAGGTCACGAAACGCTCAGGAAGCGATCGCATGTGGTGAAAGAAGTCGGGGCGGCTTGTGCCCCTGCGGTTGGCTAGAGAGCCACTTTTGGTCCTTCCAAAACCCTCACCACACTATTCGATTCATGACGCCGCAGCCTGGAGAGCCCGCTGTGGGACCGACGAGCGTGAGCGTCCCTTTTCATAATTTGAAATTTCCCTCATCTGCCGCCCATCACGAGGGTCGCTTCCTCACGTCTCGCATCTCTTAACCCGAGTTCTCCTCAAACAGCAACCGCAGCTTAGTGGCTCGAGAGAACATTGAGATATCTTCACACATGTTCTCACGTACAAACAGAACAAAGTACAACATGTCACCGATCTGTTCCTTCACCCATCACCTCGTCTGTTCCTTCCCCTCAGGGAGCGAACTTAAGAATGTGGCCTGTCGTCTCGTCCACAGATCCTCTTGGTGGTCTCTGGCAAAGCTGCTGTCAGGGAATCCCCCAGTGTGAGGCTGACCTCTCCCTCCAGCCTCCCCACTTATCTGCTGGAAGGGAAACAGTCTGCGCTGCCTCGGCCGGTCCTCCTGCAGGAGGAAACCTGAGCAGGTCGCTCACTTTGTTGTGAAGGCCAACAGGAAGGAGCACCTTGTGGTAAATTCATTAGCTCTGCACTGCAAAAACTGCTTTCTAATACAGCAAAAAAGGCCTTGTTTTTAGACATTTTAACTTATTTTTGTCTGTAAAGAAAAAATATTCTTACTTGAGATTTGCCAAATCATCTTAACTTTGGTCAGATTTTCTAGATTTGAGCAAATAAATCTACAAAATTAGCTTAAAACTAGCAAATTATTAGGGCTGCAGCTACACTGCAAAAACTGATTTCTAAGAAAGTAAAATCGCCTTGTTTTGAGACATTTTGACTTATTTTTGTCTAAAAAGAAAATATATTCTTACAGCCCTACTTGAAATAGGCCAAATCTTCTTAAATATGGTCACATTTTCAAGATTTGAGCAAAAAAAAATCTGCCAATAGGGTAAGTAAAATTTGCTTGTCTAGATTCCTTTTCTTTATAGACAAAAATAAGACAAAATGTCTAAAAACAAGGCTGTTTTACTTTCTTAGAAATCAGTTTGTGCAGTGTATCGAATCTTTTATCAATTGAGTACTTTAATAAATTACATGTATGTATATATAAATATACATGAATATAATACATATAAATATATATCTTTGTATAAATTGCGTGTACAATGTATAAATCTGAGAGAAAATAACAAAGTATTAAACATTTTTTTAAATAAAAAATATATATAAACCATGGTTTTGTGGCATATAAGTGCATTTACTACTATTAGCTGTATTTATTGCTTACCTCTGAACTTTCTGTTATGTCACTGTCTTCCCCTCACACACCTTATTTTCAGTCAGACTGAAGTGACAGCGCTGCAGCTCGCAAGTTAAAGGCATACTCAGTAGCCAGGTAAACAATGTAGCTTTTAACGTTTTTTTAAAGCCTCTCAACAATGTTCCAACATAGTATCGCCATAAATATATTGTGGAGATAAAAAAAAAGAAATCAATAAAGTAGTAGTAACGATAGGATTGGACAATCCAGCTGTCTATCTGCCGCATTTCCTCACTGCTTGGATTGGCATTAATCCGCCCGGACACATTTTGGGGCAGAACATCCCGGAAGTGAAAGTAGAAGTAGGACAGAGAGCCGGCGGGTGATTCCATTTTAAGATAAAAAATACCAGAGTCCCCCCAAAAACATCTTTTCAGCTAGCAGGAAACTAAAATCGTTTGGAGGTGAAAAGAGGAAAAGCTGGGGGAACGTTTCTACGGCTGGAGTTAGACTCTGCATTGTTATCGTCGCAAAACGGAGTCCCATGTCCGCGGGAAGGCTGGCTTATGGATTATACCCGACAGGAGGGGTGAGTTCACCGAGTCGTGTTTTTGTAAACTAGCTAGCGAGACCTCGTTTGTTTACCTGGCTACTGAGTATGGCTTTAACTCCATATGCGATGCCTGGCTTCGACAGTGTTCCCGTTTACCTTTCTAAAATGCGGCCAAACTTTAGAGTTTTTTGGAATTTTTAACCCGAAACTTGCTACGCTGTTTTGACAGGGAGGGGAGGGGCTCTCTGCTCCTCCGTCTCCACCCGTGTAGCTGCGCAGGCGGCTAAATGAAGCATCTCATTTACAGGGACGTTTTATAGTAAAAGTACCAAAGTCGGCACCGTGTTTTTTCGCTACCGGTACCTACCGACGTCTTTCGGTCTGTACCGGTCTAGTACTAGTAGTACTAGTAGTACTAGTATGGTCTAGTTGTCCGCCATGGCTTAAGAGAAAACATTCGCTACTCGCGTGTGCATTCAGCGCAGTGTGTATGTGCGTCACTTATTCCGGTCCGGGTGAAACATGACCCCGGGCGATTGCAAAGCCATGAATTAATTAAACATGAATTAAACGAAGCCTCGAGGCTTTTTTGTACTCGAATTATTCGAGGTACTCGAGGAATCGTTTCAGCCCTACAAATTATTCTAAATGCAGCAAAATTAGCTATTTTTAAGGAAAGTAACTTTTGCTTTATTGACAGATTTTTTTTTGCTCAAATCTAGAACATTTGGCCATATTTAAGAAGCTTTGGCTTATTTCAAGTACAGCTATAAGAATATATTTTCTTTTCAGAAAAAATGTTAAAATGTCTAAAAACAAGGCTTTTTTACTGTATTAGAAATGGGTTTTTGCAGTGTGTTGCCTTTCTGCTGCCTGGAAAAAACAGAAATCATTGATTTTATTATTAACATTATTATCATTAATATTATTGCAACTTGTTTTTATTTTTTACAAGTTTCCACATTTTCCTACACTGCAAAAAACTGATTTCTAATAAAGTAAAACAGCCTTGTTTTTAGACATTTTGACTTATTTTTGTCTAAAAAGAAAATATATTCTTACAGCCCTACTTGAAATAGACCAAATCTTCTTAAATATGGTCACATTTTCTAGATTTGAGCAAAGAAATTTACCAATGGGGTCAGCGAAATTTGCTTGGCTAGATTCCTTAAAACTAGTAAATTGTTCTAAATGCAGAAAATTTTGCCATTTTTTAAGGAATCTAGCAAAGCAAATTTCGCTGACCTCATTGACAGATTTTTTTACTCAAATCTTGAAAATGTGACCATATTTAAGAAGATTTGTCCTATTTCAAGTAGGGCTATAAGAATATACTTTATTTATAGACAAAAATAAGTCAAAATGTCTAAAAACAAGGCTGTTTTACTTTATTAGAAATCAGTTTTTGCAGTGTACCTGCAATTATAAAACTACTTCCTATTTCTTTTTGTGTAAAGGTTCATGATGAGGTAGAAAATGGTTACATTTTATTTATTTATTAACCTTTATTTAGCCAGGAAATGTCCCGTTGAGTTTCAGAAACTCTTTTCCAAGGGAGTCCTGGGTTACCACCTATAGGGCATGTTGTGATCAGTGGGGGAAACCCACGCATGCACGGGGAGAACATGCTACTCCATGCAGAAAGGCCGCAGTCGGGATTTGAACCTGCGACCTTCTTGCTGCGAGGCAACAGTGCTAACCACCATGCAGTCATGTTTTATTGAACAGCACAAAAAAAGAATTTAAATATTTTATGTAGACTTTTATACAGACTTTCTTCTTCTGTCTAAAAATGGCTGCAGCCTTCAGTCATTTAGACAGACGCAGGTCAAAGGTGGACATATTTTTGCATCACTGGATATTTGTTCAAAAACACATTATACTTGTAGAAGATCACTTCCCTGTTTATTAATGAGTTTTTTATTGACTTGCTTTATTAGGATAAAGTCACTGTGAGAGGCGAGTGAATGTTCATGACCTCATATCTTTTTATTTTGCTGTGTGTTCATTATGCTAGGTGTCAGGAAACATGCCTGCCGTGTTTGTTTGTTTGTTTGTTTGTTTGTTTTTGTTTACAGCTGCACGAAATTCTCAAAAAAATAAATAAATGCTCAAACGCTCTCACAGTAAAGCATTTAGTTTGATGTTTCACTAAATAGAGAAACTTTGGGGGTTTATTTGGTGGCCTAGAGAATTCAGAAGTGAGTGTAGACTAATCTTGTTACCAATTTCTTGGAAGCCAGAAGCAGTGCGTAACAAGTTTTATGAAAACAGTAAGAATATATAAAACGTGGAGAAAAAAATAATAAAAAGGTAGAATGGCGGCCATTAATGCCACCATGCTCTGAAGCAAAAACAATATATTTATATAGCTGTAATATAAAGATCTGTATCATCATTTGGTGCAGTAACTTCACTGCAAAAACTGATTTCTAAGAAAGTAAAATAGCCTTGTTTTTATACATTTTGACTTATTTTTGTCTATAAATAAAGTATATTCTTATAGCCCTACTTGAAATAGGCCAAATCTTCTTAAATATGGTCACATTTTCAAGATTTGAGCAAAAAAAATCTGCCAATGCGGTAAGCAAGATTTGCTTGTCTAGATTCCTTAAAAAATTGAAAAATTTTCTGCATTTAGAACAATTCGCTAGTTTTAAGGAATCTAGACAAGCAAATTGTGCTTACCCCATTGGCAGATTTCTTTGCTCAAATCTAGAAAATTTGACCATATTTAAGAAGATTTGGCCTGTTTCAAGTAGGGCTGTAAGAATATATTTTCTTTTTAGAAAAAAAATAAGTAAAATGTCTAAAAACAAGGCTATTTTACTTTATTAGAAGTCAGTTTTTGCAGTGTTTGCCTATTAATCAGGTCTGGATCCATTTTAATCATGACTCAAGAAAAAACAGAACAAAAAAAGTTCTTAATTTGTGAAACACTCACTCTGACCCTGTGATAATGAAACGATGTAGAAAGTAGAAACTCAAACCTATAAACGCAGAAAAAATCAACCTGGTGTCAGTAGGAGACAAAACAGAAATGCTCCTTTAAGCATCTATAATCATTTAATAACAAAGAAATGAGCGTCTTCTTTCATTTACCTGGAAAAAAAGTCAGCAGCAACGTTCTGAATCTTCAGGCTTTAATTTAATTTAGTCTGTGTGTGTGTGTGTGTGTGTGTGTGTGTGTGTGTGTGTGTGTGTGTGTGTGTGTGTGTGTGTGTGTGTGTGTGTGTGTGTGAGCAGCATTTAAACCTATTTATAAATCACTGATAGTGTGTGTTCTCTGGGTGTTGATGGTTCGTGGCGCGTGTCGAAGGTTGGTGAATTTTTAGGTCGATTTCTTATTTTTAGAGTTTCCAAGTTGATGGTAAAATCTTATCACCAAAGTTCCTCTCTCGTCTCATCTCCTCCACTCCTGTGGTCAAGTACCTCGCAGTTGTTATAGCTTATTTGTTCAAGTGGTTAGGAAATATTAAATATCACAAGTTCTCTGCTGAGACTGGCCAATAATTATCAACAGATGTCTGCCAGTGGAGCAAATTGCATTTAGTTGTGTGTGTGTGTGTGTGTGTGTGTGTGTGTGTGTGTGTGTGTGTGTGTGTGTGTGTGTGTGTGTGTGTGTGTGTGTGTGTGTGTGTGTGTGTGTGTCAGTCAGACTGAGGTGTGTGAAAATGGAGCGGTTGTGTCATCATAAAGCTGATTGAAGGTTCCAGGATGCGTGCTCCTGAGAGGACGACTAAATGAGACGGAGGCTTTGAGTGGCAGCAGCTGGGCGCTGCAGGTGACCAATAGCCGGCTGTTCTGCGTAGGATCAGTGTGAAGTTAACAGCTCAATTTTTTCCACTTTGGGCATTATCTTAACCTTTTCCTGCGTCCCTCGGATGACTAATGTGAACCGTGTGTCAGGGGGATGTGAGAGGAGAGACGAGCGCTTCAGGAGACTAAGTTATCTTGAATTGTAGCTCTAGTTTGGTTTGTAGGTTTTGTTCTGTTCTGGACCTGAGCTAGTCACAAACAGTCTAACCTCCTCTCCCTGAGCTGTTTATGAACAAACTGAACTCCTCAGTGTTTTAATGTGTTGGAGCTAGTCAGCTAGCTAAGAGCTGCTTGGTCTATTTATTCCCTCCCACATCCCAGAATGCAACAGAAACCTGGCTATGGGAGGGCTCATACTTGTAGTGTACATGTAGTTGTGACCATAGATATCATATGTATTGCTAGATGCCCTATCTGGAAGTCGACAGCGTCCCTACACGGCGGCCATCTTACTACAGACAGCTGATGTTCTGCTCTCTATGGCAGCAGATGGAAGGTGAGCATCAACTTAACAAAAACATTTTTAGTTAAGGGATGCACCGATACTGGTATTGGTATCGGGCCAATACCGGTATCGGTTAAAGTTACCCGATACCAGGAACCGATACCAGTGGCTTCACTGTCTGTGACTTGTGATTTCTGTTGTAGTTTCCTATATTGAACACTAGGGGGAGCTATTGAGCTAAAGAGGAACAGTGTGGGTTGAGAGCTGGAGGTGGTGCCAAATAGTTCATTTTATTTGGTTAAAATGTGGAAAACTGCAATAATTTCGCTGTGAAATCACAGAAAATGGTTATTTTTCACCTTATATTTTAGTTT
This sequence comes from Callopanchax toddi, assembly GCA_006937965.1. Classification (NCBI taxonomy): domain Eukaryota; kingdom Metazoa; phylum Chordata; class Actinopteri; order Cyprinodontiformes; family Nothobranchiidae; genus Callopanchax; species Callopanchax toddi. The sequence goes on along the minus strand of SSNR01000108.1, from coordinate 1,434,010 downwards.
TGTGATCATTTTTATTAATATATATATATATTTTTATCTAACTCAGTTATTTGTTGTAAAAAGCAGAGAAGAAAAAAATAAAACCTGTATTCCAATTTGTTGCATTTTTTTGTGTGGTAGAAGTATCGGTATCGGTACTCGGTATCGGCGAGTACTCAGATTTAAGTATCGGTATCGGATCGGTTTTGAAAAAAGTGGTATCGGTACATCCCTACTAAAAATAATAACTCTGTGAAAAATGAACGGTTTATTTTCTTACAGACCTTATTATGTATAGACTTGAGATAAGATGCTTTTACAATTTATGAGTTTCCCGACCATTATTGATATATTTCAGTATATTTCAGAAAATCGATTAAAAATTGAGCAAGAGGTATTTAATAGTACATGCTCCATTGACACCAGCTGTCTGAAGTAAGATGGCCGCCGCGTAGGGACGTCAGGGTCCACTGACAAACAGCGCGGCTAAGATATCTAGCCTTTATATATCTATGGTTGTGACCACCTCCTCCAGCGGGTCTTGATACGGTTCTTTTGTTCCACATCCCAGTGTGATTAGAGTTCACACTTAAGCACAGAAACCTCACCAAGTGACCAGGGTTTAAATGGATGAAACACTGCAGGTTGTGGAAACGCTCTAACAGTCAGTTGGACCTCATTTAAACTTGATGAATCCTGATATGGTCGTTTGAGAATCTGTCCTGGAAGAAAAAGGTTTTATACACAAGAACCTGGGGATGCTGTGATTTTAAGAGGTGTCATTTGATTGTTGACCACTGTTGGACAGAACACAAATATGAGTGCTTCAGAATCTGATCTCATCCAAACAATGTCCCGTCCCTCTATTGGTTTCAATGGTTTTGCTCCACAGCCAATTCAAGCGTTTTACTATTTAACATTCTGGAGTGGTGACAGCTAAATGGATCGGATTAAAGACCTTGATTCACTTTAGTTTGATAAAAAACACTTCTCAGGTTTTGTGGATTACAGAAAGTCAAATGCAACAAGGTGTTCAACATGAACTTCTTCTTACACGAGATTGTTGGTTTGTCTGTGTGTGTGTGTGTGTGTGGGGGGGGGGGGGGGGGGGGGGTCAGAGGTCACGGGGGCTCAGAGAAACCAGTGCTGAATGACAGGAAGATCCCCCACACTTTCTCCACTCGTTCCACCCAAAACACTGACCTCTCTTGTGCCCCGTGGGCGCTCGCCCACCGCAGGCATTAGGCACTTAAAAGAAACTCGACACCAGAAGAAGCACATAGAGGAGCATGAGCTAAATTACATTAAGAGGTGACACCGGCCCAAACATGTGTCGATCCGCCACGCTCCTCCTCTCACTCTCATCCTCCTCTTTAATCTCCTCCGCTCATTTAGAGACCGTTCAGCGTGTTGATCCTGGCTAACTTGATTAGCCGCTCAAAGATGGACAAATCGGCACCAGACACTCCGCGCTTTGCAAAAACAGAGGCGACATCATCAGAGCAAGTGTTCAAAAAGAGCTGCAAGATAATTCACAGTGGAAACTCAACAGCTGCACCCGGAAAATAAACTTCAGCCAAAACTGTCTAAAATAAAAAGATCTCCCTGCTTCATCCTGTAGTCCTTATCTTCTTTATTTAAGGTCATCTGCTGGTTTTAGTGTGGCACTACTTGCTTTTCTTTCTTTCAACAAAGGCTTTTATTGCTGTTGGCTTTCTGGTGAGTTTTATGCCAATTTGTTTTAGTAAAATGTTTCGTGTGGTTGTCCATTGTATGGCAGGTAGACTTTTGTTTACAAAATAAAAATTTCAGGTTGACGTCACAGAAATGTTGGGATTTCGTTGCACCACCTTATGTATCAGAACACGTTGCATTAGTGACTGTTTTACATGTTTCTGTCTAGTTATGTGAGTTATTGGGGGGATGGACTAGGGGTTGCACGACTAATATTTTTTAAAGTCAACTACCAAATAATGAAAGTCGAGTGGACTTTGACTAATCACTGATGACGTCATACAGACGCAGTAGACAGGACAGCCTTGTAAAACTTGACAGGCTTTACTATATTCCTAATGCTGACAACAAACAGCTCAGAAAACATTCTTAAATGTACAGAGAGCTGTGTTGTTTTAGGCAGCACTTTGGTTTTAGTCTCAAGTCTTTTGGACTAAAATGCCGATTAGTTTTAATCACATTTTAGTCATGTCTATATGCAGTAGTTTTAGTTGACGAAAACTCAACTGTTTTGGTCAGTTTGTGATCTAATGTTTGGCCATAATTATAAGGAAGACATTCGCTATTTAATGAATAAAATCACTCAAAGCTCGTTAGCTTAGCCGTTAGCTCCTTTGAGATTTGAATGGGCTGAATGTAGCGCCGCATTTTTAGTAAAACAGAAGAAACAAAAAAGCAAACAACCCACCGTTAAGTTGATTAAATCAGGACAATTGATCAGCAGGGTTGTCACAAGCTGTCAAGAAGAATTCTTTAAAGGTCTCATGACATCGGTTTCCATGTTTTCTGACTTATCATTCATGTTGCAACGTTGAGTTCTCACCTTAAACCTGCCAGAAAGAGCAAAAAACGGCGTCCATCTGTCTCCTAGTCCAGCCAGTGAGAGGCTCTTCCAGATTTCAGACCCAGGTTTAAAACAGTTTTTTTTCACTCCAGCCCGCTATGAGGTCATAGTGATCCGGACTTGCTTATATGGTCAATTCTCCGCCCACATGCACGTTCATGACAACTGGAGCGAGGAGAACGCCAGTGCTGCTGCCGCCATTGCCCATAGACCGTGTAGTGTTTAGTTTCAGTTTCGTTTCTCTTTCACGTGACGGCACTGCCCCCTACTGGGCACTGCCCCCTGCTGCAGCAGAAGTGCCAGGCTGCCAAATAAGGAGAAACCCAGCAGAACCGGAAGGCGGCGCATTCTTCTGATCTCTGAGTTGCTCGTTAGGAAATAATTACAACGTATTTTGAGTTATAATGGTGCAACGCTGATCTAGAGGCATCAAAGATTACACCTGTTTAATATTAATTGATTTAAATATGGAGTCATGGGCACTTTAAGTATCTATTTTATTAGTGCACCACCAGAGAGACGATAGTCTGATCACCCCGGAACTGATCAAAGGGTCGACCCCTTCAAAATAAAAGTTCACGTGATCGACAGTAAAATTAGTTCACCTAAATACCGTCTCACAACTTCACATTTTTTGTGTTTTTGTCTCGTCTCGTTGCACCGACGAATACACACAGATGACCCGTCTCATTTACGTCTGAGGAATCCATTTTGTCAGCCATGATCATGTGATCAGAGTTGACGTAAGGCATAAAAAGTCACTACAGAGCAAAAAAGTCAACTGGTTGACAGGTTCATGCAACCCCTAGTATGGACTCAAATTAATATCAATAACAAATATTATTTATGAAACAGTTGGTTTAGTCATTCAGAGGGAAATTATGGTTGGTTTCTAACTTTGAGTTACAAAACGTTTTCTTTTACCAAACTAAACCAACTTAACCTTTTGCCTAAGCCGAGCTAAACACACCAAATAAATAAAAGTAATATAAAAGTGTCCAAACAGCAAACTAATACTGAAAGGTGCTGAATATGTCGTCTGTTTCCTCTCCTTGGTTCAAAGCCTTGCCTCCATCTTTGTTATTATTGTTACCTATCCTCATCCGACTCCCTTCCACATCCTTTCTGCTCATCCTTAAGCTCTTCCAGCTTTCTCTGTGAAGATGCAGCACAAAGCACGCTGTGTTGAGCCGCCGCTTGTCCTCTGAGAGCCAGCGTTGCTTTTTTAGCTGGAGAACATAAGTGCTGACCCCAAGACAGAACCCTTTCTCCCCTACTGTGACTGACAGCCGGGCTTGAAATGTGGACACAGGACCTTGTTTGCCCCCAATGGGAGGTAAGGGGCACGCTCCCTCACAGCGTAGCAGTCTGGGTGGGCTCAATCACAGAGAACATCTTCCACTGGAGGTACAGTACGTGCAAACGTCTTAAATGTGAAACGCTGGATTATGTTTCAGAGGACGCGCCTGTAACGCTCAGCTCGTGAAGGAGAGGTCTAACCTGCGCCGGGTCTTTAAAATTATCCATACCGATTGAGTTTCGTGTTTCTTTTCTCTGCAGATTAAACCCGGTTTGTAAAACAAGAACATTAAATAATCAAGCGTGGATGTTGGCCGTTGAAGAGGAGCTCCGCAGACCACTCCACCGATCCATAACATCGTATGAAACTCAAACTGACTCGCCCAACGTCTGTCTGCCTTTTTTTAAACAAGCTCCTCATGCAGCCAAAATCATTAGTAGAGCCATCCATCTGCCTGACCCTAACTCAGTGACCCAAACCACAGTGTCAGACCTATTCACAGCTCGCAGGGCAGCGCAGGCGTCGTGTGATGTGAAATCAGCAACAACACACAGAATTTCACTGGAAATCTGATTTTCTTTAAGCGGTCGTTGACAAAGAACCATGATGAGAGTCCTACAGTGACATGTTTTACAAAACTCAAACACTTTCTCATCCCTCTCATCTTGAGGCTCAAGGAAACAGCAGTTACTCTAAACCAGGTTTTCTTTGGCCAGAATAAAAGAGGCCAGAACCGCTTACTGAGCCAGACGCCAGTCATCGTCCTCTGATGTTTTCACTCAGAAGTTTGGTGAAATGTCAGACTTTTTCTTCCACCTTTGCTGAATATGTATAGGCTCAAAAGTTAATCACTTCATTAGCCCTTGACCCTCACTTCGCCTCGCCTGAAGGTGATTCAGATGTGTGAGTCGGCCACTGGGCTGCATCCACAGCCTGGGTCAGCTTTACCTGGAAAATCCTTCATGAATCGAGCCTATGGAACTAGGATTGGGACTGTAGTTTTGTACTTGTACCTTTTAGTTTTGTACTTGTAACTCATGTTTTGTACTTGTAACTCATGTTTTGTACTTGTGACTTTTAGTTTTGTACTTGTAACTTTTAGTTTTGTACTTGTAACTCATGTTTTGTACATGTAACTTTTAGTTTTGTACTTGTAACTCATGTTTTGTACTTGTAACTTTTAGTGTTGTACTTGTACCTTTTAGTTTTGTACTTGTAACTCATGTTTTGTACTTGTAACTCATGTTTTGTACTTGTAACTTTTAGTTTTGTACTTGTAACTCATGTTTTGTACTTGTAACTTTTAGTTTTGTACTTGTACCTTTTAGTTTTGTACTTGTACCTTTTAGTTTTGTACTTGTAACTCATGTTTTGTACTAGTAACCTTTAGTTTTGTACTTGTAACTTTTAGTTTTGTACTTGTACCTGTTAGTTTTGTACTTGTAACTCATGTTTTGTACTAGTAACTTTTAGGTTTATACTTGTAGCTTTTAGTTTTGTACTTGTAACTTTTAGTGTTGTACTTGTACCTTTTAGTTTTGTACTTGTAACTCATGTTTTGTACTTGTAACTTTTAGTTTTGTACTTGTACCTTTTAGTTTTGTACTTGTACCTTTTAGTTTTGTACTTGTAACTCATGTTTTGTACTTGTAACTTTTAGTGTTGTACTTGTACCTTTTAGTTTTGTACTTGTAACTCATGTTTTGTACATGTAACTTTTAGTTTTGTACTAGTAACTTTTAGTTTTGTACTTGTAGCTTTTAGTTTTGTACTTGTAACTCATGTTTTGTACTTGTAACTTTTAGTTTTGTACTTGTAACTTTTAGTTTTGTACTTGTAACTTTTAGTTTTGTACTTGTTACTCATGTTTTGTACTTGTAACTTTTAGTTTTGTACTTGTAACTTTTAGTTTTGTACTTGTAACTTTTAGTTTTGTACTTGTAACTTTTAGTGTTGTACTTGTACCTTTTAGTTTTGTACTTGTAACTCATGTTTTGTACTTGTAACTTTTAGTTTTGTACTTGTACCTTTTAGTTTTGTACTTGTACCTTTTAGTTTTGTACTTGTAACTCATGTTTTGTACTTGTAACTTTTAGTGTTGTACTTGTACCTTTTAGTTTTGTACTTGTAACTCATGTTTTGTACATGTAACTTTTAGTTTTGTACTAGTAACTTTTAGTTTTGTACTTGTAGCTTTTAGTTTTGTACTTGTAACTCATGTTTTGTACTTGTAACTTTTAGTTTTGTACTTGTAACTTTTAGTTTTGTACTTGTAACTTTTAGTTTTGTACTTGTAACTTTTAGTGTTGTACTTGTACCTTTTAGTTTTGTACTTGTAACTCATGTTTTGTACTTGTAACTTTTAGTTTTGTACTTGTACCTTTTAGTTTTGTACTTGTACCTTTTAGTTTTGTACTTGTACCTTTTAGTTTTGTACTTGTAACTTTTAGTTTTGTACTTGTAACTCATGTTTTGTACTTGAAACTGGAACGTTGCTGGTGGTCTGCTGGTGGAGTAGATTTTTACAAATGGATTTCTGTCTGACAGCATACTTGTGAAGCACCTTCACTGCCACCTACTGGTAAAGAGTGAACGTAATCAAGTTTGGTTGTGAGCACTGCCTCCCTCTTTCATGATTGGTTCTTCTGGGCAAGCCATATATGGTAAAAAAAAAAAAAGTTTTGTGTTTTGTGTGTAACTCATAGCTTTGTGCGCGTGTAAAACCCTGCAATTTGAACATGTAATTTGAAACTTATATTTTTTTAAATGTTTGCAAGTCACATAACTAAGTTTCAAGTACAAAACATACAAATACAAAACTAAAAATTACAAATACAAAACATGAGTTACAAGTACAAAGCTAAAAGGTACAAGTACAAAACTAAAGTCCCAATTCTAGTTCCATACGAGCCCCCGGTTGAAATTATTGTGGGCTAAAATGAGAGAAAAACATAATGCATGAGGATTAAATGATGGAAATGAGCTTCATTATACCCCAACAAGTTGCACACTGTGGATATTTAAAGTGGAAGGAAAAGCTCTGCTCTGCATCTCGCCAAGCATGAAGCTGTGTGGTGCACAAACAAATAAGCCCAAACAAGTCCAAATAAAGCAAAGTACTTTGGCTCCATTTATAAAACGGAGCCTCTTACAGTTGGACCGGCCTCCTCTCTTTGACGTCCTTTGATGCGTCCAGCTCTGTGGTGGGGTTTGATCCCATCAGACAGGCAGACACAGCGTAGATACAGAGCACCTGAGCAGCTGAGGCTGCCACAGGGGGCAAGTGGGGAGATGTGCTGGTATGCAGGAAAAACCAGCTCTATTTCAGGCTCTTCAAAAATCACTGAGAGGGCTTCCTTGTAATCCCATCCGTCAAATTTACTCCCCTCAAAACTTCCTGGAGGTCCTGAGCCCACCCTTCTTCAAGCAAACACGCCGGATCTGAATCAAACGTTTCAGTAACAGGATGAGAAATTAGCTTTATTGTGCAGCTCAGAAGAGGGCAGGAACCCCCCTGGAGATGCTGCTGCTCCTCGGATCTGTCCTGCCTCTGCATCCTCTGGGTCCAGCCAGCTCAGCAGCCTGTCAGCCAGTCACACTCTTAAAGAGGGAGTTAAACATGCGCCTGCAGCAATGCGCTCACTCAATGACCTCTTTATTTGTTAAAATAGATTATTTTAAATAAATTACAGAGCACTTTCACTGAATAAACAGAGACTTTGGGGCTGCGGCCTGCGTTACATACTCACCACAGCCACAGAGATCCTAAATGACTAGTGAGCTGTGTAATCGCCTTTGATTTCACTGATAGGACGCTGATTCTTTGGGTAAAGGAGTCGGAGCCGCTGAGGAATCTGAAAGGCAACACCGCTAAATGGGGGTAAAGGCAAGAACGAAAGTCTCATGTGGGGAATATGAACTTATGATGTTTCTAACCCTGCCATGTTGACGGAGGAGTCCATTAAGAACAGAGGGGAGCTTAAAGGAGTTCTGTCATCCCCCCCCCCACACACACACACACACACACAGACAGCCTGAGAGGTTTAACACTCCTTCAGGTTGGATCAGGGCCAAGCAGGAGACACCACCCTCAGTGAGGAAGAGAAACATTTAGAGGAAAAGAGTCAGACTTCATTTCTTCCTCCTCTCTTAACCTTTAATTTCTTTTGTTCAGACGAGTCACTAAGAGTTTAGAGCCGATCCACCTCGGAAACTCCACATAAGAAGAACAGTTTCCTATGATATTGCCGTTCCTTTCCTTATAATTATTTAATTTCACTTTGCGTTTCTGTCGTACGACTCTTTTTCTAATGTGTTCTGCAGAATTGATGCTCGGTTCTTATGGGACAGGGCCGGATCTAGCCAGCCCCACTTAGGGGGGCAGGTAGAATATCAGGGGGGCCAGTCTGGACATGCTAAGAATGTTTTGGTCATCACATCCCCCCAATCCCTTAAATGCATCAAAAACTATGACATCATCATATCAGTTCCTCTATCCATAGATTTATGTTCATATTTGATCCCTACCCTCTGCATTTACCCGGGCTTGGGACGAAACAAGTAGGACACTGGCTGATGCCTGTTGAGGCTGACCTCATCTGGTTTGGTTTGGTTTTTGTTTTGTTTTGTTTTTTGTGTGTTTTTTTTTTTTTTTTTTTTTT